>CM055849.1:13987166-14504666 GCA_029490765.1 Euthynnus affinis | reverse complement strand
GTGAGGCTTGTCTCATCAATTTTCATGTAACTATGCCTGTAGCTATGAAAAAGCACACTGCATGTTCAGCCAATCACGATGAGGAAGTGTGTTTTTCCAGATTATCAGACACAATGTTTCATCTTCAGTAGCTTTTTTTATTTAAAATAAAACAGATTTGTATCTACATTTTATAAACTCTTACATTTCTGAATGTGCAGGCAATTCTGTGACAGAAACAGCTGAGAGCAAAACATTTAACGGAAATACATTGTGGCCATGTGAGCAAAACCTCTTTTCTAGCTCATGCATTTGGCTTTATGTATCTATCCAAGCTTGTGTCATACAGTATGTGAGGACATACAGTATGTGAGGACATACAGCATGTGAGGACATACAGTGTGTGAGGACATACAGTATGTGAGGACATACAGTGTGTGAGTCAATGCACATTCACTTCTAATTTCCCCCTTTTCAGGACAGGGGAGTAGATTGTATTCTATTTAATGTCAGTATTTAAAAAAAAAAAAAAATCTCAGTTGAATAAAACCCTCTTTTGCTTGACTGAACTGAAAGGGCCACAATGCCACAGGCATAGGAAATGTGGGTGGGTGTTTACGTGTGTGTGTGTTTTCACATGACCTCACTTGTTCACATCTCTACATCTAACTCTGTTTAACCTGATGGGACCTACAGTACACTTTTTTGCATCTTTCATTTCCCCTTTTCATTCTAAATGTGGGACTTGAAAATCTGGGTGGGGATGTGATTAACTGCGATTATGCAAAAATGCTGCAACCTTTTCTTCAACTATAGAGTGTGTTGTTCAGATCAGGACATGTGAGGAAACATTTCCTTTAATATCCTAACATGGAGAATTCATTTTAAAACACAGTTAATAAAGCTTTCTTATGAATTCATCTCACATTTCTTATTGAGTTTACTTAACTTCCTCTCTGTGCCTCTGTCTGACATCATTCAGCGAGTGTGTGTGAGTAAAGTAAAGCAACCACAAGAATCCACTGCGCCATGCAGGAAACACATAAGCGCAAGACAGAGGGCCCATTCTTACACAAAGTGGGCAGGGTGCAATGACGTTGTGACCAAAACACACACACACACTCACACAGAAAGAGGAGGAGGAGGACGGGAAACAAGGGTAGAGAGGGAAACAGGAACAGAAAGTGAAGACTTGTCAAGATGTCTGGGTGAAGGGGATCAGAACAGAGAAGAAGCCGGATGCCTAAACAGAAACAACAGAAGTTTGAGCAGCTGACTGGATCAGACAGGAGGGGAGACCTGAACCTGCCACTTTACAAACGCCTGTGGGGTAAGGTGCTGCTTTGAAAGAGATCTTGAGTGCCGGCAAACTTGAAATACTTTTAAACTGTTCTGAGTTTTAGAGCGTTTATATATAAGCTGTTGATGCTTTTTACTGTGTTACTCTGGGAAAACAAAGGCAAAATACTTGCTATTGTGGGAGGCTCCTTTTATAAAAAAATGTTTTGGCAGGACCATCTGACAGGATGTTTGAGAAGTTATGACGATAAACTGATAAGTTTCTTCCTGCTTTTGAGTGCTGCAATGTGTCACTATAACACATTCTTAGTTGTTTTCTTGACTTTTAAAATAAACATCTAATTTTATGCCAGGAAGGAAAAGTAAAATTTTTACCATGTGATACAATCTCTATTTGCTACATCAACCATATAGAATGAATTTCTGTTCAATGGACCTTTGCGGAAAAAAATGTTTACTGATGATAGTTTCACCTTCTGCTCCTACTAAGAATGTCCTCTACATTGCTCCTTTTACTGAGTCGGGATCGAGTTGACACATGTCTGAACTGCAATAGGTTTGTGCACTTGTGCACTCACTGTGGAGAACTGTACACTTCTAGACTTTTAGTTACAGAAAAACAGCTGCACTTCCATGATAGCTCAAATTTTGTGCAAAAAACTTATGATATTGGACTTGAATTACGTACATGGCTCTAATAGTTCGTTGCTAGTCTAGTCAAACTGTGCATCAATACGGACTGATAAGGGCTTTGCTCTGACTGTGCGCTTGGGGCAAGTCATTAAAGATTCCTGCCTTGCCTTCTGTCACAACTTTGTCTTTTAGGTCACACATGTTCCTTAAGCAGCAGGAACCATACTGATCACAATCATAACATTTTTCTTAGCCCCTTCCTGGCTTTGTGTGCTCCAGAAATGGCCTTTTCCTGTATATGAATGGCTCCAAGAGAGCACAATGTCATGAGAAAGTGAAGAGTCAGAGAGTCAGTCAGTCTTAGAATGGCATTGCAGTGAAATCATATGAGCCAGGGAAATATTTAAAACCTCATTTAAAATGAATTTAGAGTTATTTTTATCGTAAAACATGACTATACAGTCTTTATAAAATGACCTGTTGTTTTTAATTTTGTTTTCACACTCTCAACTGGTAATGACATGCGTCATTACCAGTTAAGAGTGTGAAAACCCTCAATTGCAAATGGCTGACAGAGAAACAGTCAAGTGTTTACCTCAAGAAAAGTTTGAATTGTCCGAGTGTGAAACTATCTGAGCTTGAGAATTGTCTGTATTAATATAATACAAAAATATTGTGACATTAAAAAGATAAAATGAGATTATTACATTGACGATCTAAGATCTTTTTTTTTTTTTTTTTTTTTACATTTCCTGTGTTACGTCTTGTTAACACAGCACTAGTTTGCTCCTGTTTGGACACAACTTACAGTGATCTTACTGTTACTGGCCAAGGCCTATAATTATCATAACATTTAGTGACTTATTCATTCCATTTAATGACTTAACCTCTGATACATCGTTAGTCATCTCTTTTTCTATAGCTAGATCAACCCCTATGCTACTCCTGACCTCTGTCTCTCTCTTACAGACATATTGTTGAGACGCTCTGGTTTGTTGTGTTAACAGTAGTTTCATAATGTAAGGGAGTCATTCACTGAGACCTGACTGTATACAAAGGTGATGGAGCTCATCAAAACAGCATGTACCTACAGTAAAGAAAATAATGATGAATAATGCGGCGGTGACACAATCACTCAGAGCAATATGCTCAGTCGTCACTATGGTAGTGGCTCTCAACCATATAATGAAAAGTTGTGTATTTGCAGTGCCCTAGTCACTGATCACGTCTTCTGGTTGTAACTGTGAGTTTATTTGAATCATTTATAGAGGTAATTAAAAACATGCAAAAATTAGAAGAAAATCTGAAGAAATGCACATCATTTTGTGTAGCAACAGTATGTTTTTTTCTGCTATCCTATCTTCTTAATCATCTTGCAACCAGGTGTATCTCGTTGTGGGTATCATGACCACCAGGTTGTTAACCACAAACACTTTAATTAAAGGTTTAAATAAATGTCAGCTTGCACCTGAAATCTAAAAAAAACTTTACAGACTCAAAGAGTGCTTGGCCTAAAATGCACAGTGGCTTGTGTGACCTTGTTACTAACTTTAATTGAATTTCAGTTGTAAAAACCAATAAGGTGAATAGACCTATATAGTTTGAGTTGATTTATTTTAGATCAGTGATGACTTCAGTGAAACTGCTTATTCTGAACTCTCACTTTGAATTTTCAGGTGACGCACTTGCTACTTAGCTTTAAGAGCTCAGTTTCCTGTTGAGAAAATGAACAGGAGGGAAGTTAGTGGGCTGTCTGTGGGTAAACCAATTTCACACATGAGACGCAACGTACGGTGACATCAACGCCAAATCTATTTGCTCTCCACTTGCAGGTGCATCTTCCTCTCTCTCGCTCTCTTTGTCTGCCTAAGAAGCAGCCAAATGTGAGATGAAAATCTTTTCTCCTTCCTGCATTTAGAATACAAAGAAGCCTTGTAGCCGTGAGCTACAAAGACTCTAAGGGACGTACTTAAGTCAAATGGTGTTTGAAATCATTGAAAAACTATAGTTGTTTAACACCATTTAAATAAAGACATTGCCTCAAGGCCTTAGAATTAATCAAACAGTCTATATTCTTACAGAAAAAAGAAAAATATTTCTTTTATTTCTAAGACTTGCTGCCCCTTTACACCGCCTGAATACCTCACCTCTTGTTTTCTTCTCCAGAAGAGCTGTTAAGAGGAGATTTCATCTGAGCGTAGACGAAAATGTTACAATCAGACATTTATGAAAACTAAGGCTGGATCCCGTCTATCTCCTCCAATGGGAACCATTAGCCGGCTATATTCAGATGAATCTCCTGCAGCAGATTTCTCTCTAGCTTACCTCTCTCCCTCCTCTCACTTATTTCTGACACTCTGTCACACTCTCTGCCTCAGCGGGACTCTTAGAAAGATGGGTTACCACTATCTCTCCCTCAGACACAATCTCCCTCCATTTCTTCCTTTCTCTCCTTTTGCCTCCTGTCTTCCTCAGAGGGACTTTTAGAGAGATCTGCCCAGAATGTTGAAAGACTCCTCTGCAGTATTAATGAGGGGAAAGCTGAAAATCTGAAGCTGACATTGACAAGAGGGGAGAGCAGGAGTAGAGACATTAAAGATGGAGACAGAAAGACGGATTGGAGGCAGGGAAGGGAAAGAGGGGGGAAGATGAGCTTTCTGCTGGAAACTAAATGTTCACTTTCTCTGTGTTTTTTTTTTGTTCCACAGACACACCCAAACTGAACCACCTCTCTACAACTGGATTAAACTAAACTGAGAGCCAAAGGGCAAGAGGACAGGAGAGGACAAAGAACAAGAAAACGGAATAAACAAATTTGGCTGATTCACGGCTTTCTTCAAGATCAGAATCATCACAAAGTGGCCATTTCAAAGAAAACCTTCTTATAAACAGATTTTCTTTTGGTCTCTTGGATTTGTTTAAAAAATGCTTTGGCCTTTCAACCGCTTTATGGGACACTTTAAGGAAGGAGGCATATATGAAGTCATCCTCCATGCTTCCAGTATTTCCAACTAACATAAACAACATAGGACTGAGAGCATACACAAACATCACACATTCAGCAGATAGAGATCTGCGTCTCAGGGCATCTATCTAAACCCCAATCATCAAAAGCAGGAGACACGAGCACATAAAAGCACTGAGGCTGACCTGAAAGTAAAACTTCATATCTTAAAACTCCAAAGCAGCAACCACATAACATAAAAGGACTTTAACTTGAATTAAAAGCATATCTTAATTATTTTTGGTGTCTCCAGCTGCCTGCTATGCACATTTACTGTCTTCTAAACTTCACAAACCTCTAAAGGATTAATTGAAACTTTACAACTGCCAGACAGACTCAATTAAAAGTCACAGCTCCGTATCCTAAAGCCATGGATGGGAAAACAGACAACATCCAGGATTTTTTCAACCAACTTTGGAGCTTTGCAACAGACAAACACAACCAGGGAGTCTACAACACAGTCTGCCTGGTGGTCCTCCTAACTCTTCCCCTGCTGGTCCTCCTCACCACTTTAGTGGTGTGCTGCCACTGCTGTTGCTGTCGCCATGCCAACAACTGTTGTTGCTGCTGCTGCGGACACACCATGGCAACCGCAAAATCGGAAACGAAGAAGAAAAAAAATGGAGCCAATACAGAAGACTTGTGGATTTCTGTGAAGACGGGGCCGATGACACCTGACAGGGTTGCCCTGACCATGGTGTAGGAATCCCTTTTTTTTTTTTTTTTTAATATTGCTGATCGTGGGTCAGTGGAGCAATGGAGCTGATGAAGTGTCAAAGGAGCAAAAAACTCTGACTGTCTTGGACTCAAAGGAGGCAAAAGGACATGCTCAAACTAATGGGAAGAACGTCACACTGTACATTGTAATGGACACAGATTTGCTATATATATATATGTACATGTAGCATGTGGAGGTTTTATGATGATGTTTACAGCATTTTGTATGTAACTTTTTAGTGTGTGGTACATAAAGGAAGAAATATGCTAGACACAAGCTCATACATACCTGCAAATATGTGTGTGCTTGTGTGAGTAGGTTAGAGAGTGTATGTGTGTGTGTGTGTGTGTGTGTGTGTGTGTGTGTGTGTGAGAGAGACAGAGAGAGAGAAGTACAGTGTTATTGAGAGCACTTTGTTCTTAGAGCTCCCATGTGAAATTCATTGTGTCTGTATTTGGGAGAGAGAGCCAATTTAAGGACTGCCCAGTGTTGAGGTGGCTGTAATACTGCCTACTTTTCACATGCAGGCTGCAATAGACTGATGATTGACTCTCACTTTCTGAACTAAAAGCCTTCCAAAATGTCTAACTCACAGTATGCTGAAAGAAAACTATACCTTCATTCATATTGATATCTTTCCTGTTCTTGCTTTATTTGCTGTTTTTAGGTCAAGGGAACCTTAGAGGCACAATTTTTAATTCAAATGTAAGCAAAAACCACCAACAAAAATTAAAACCAAACATTCTTCTCAAACTAATAGTCTCTTAATTGATTGACACTAGATAACAACTATATCTAAAGTCAATTATGTTTCCCAGTTTGTTTACATCAATAATGTTTGGAAACTGGTCATATGCCAATTCATTTGGGAAATAAACAATGATCATTTCTTTCATTGTTTACCCAAACTCCTCAATTATGTAAATGAATATACCTCAAAGTTATGCGGTCAACCAATCAGTGCTTATTTAACTAGCAGAAGCTCTGAAATAGTCAAATGATTTGGGCTTTAAGTGGATTGTGCCAGAAGGCTCATTTTTTTTAAAAGGTGTTTGACATCTCAAAGCCCAATACGCAAAAGTGTCTCAGCAGGATCATCATCTTTATGCATTAGCTTACACTGGCACTAAGTTGATCTTCTTGTTCAAGTGCTGCTGGGAAAACGGGCCCCACTCATTTCATTACTGCTCAGACAGATACAGTCCCGTGTGGAAATCGGTTTTCGTCTCTTCTGCTTCATGTTCAGAGAGAGAAACTGTGCTTGTTGGGTTTAATTTTAAAGCTTGCCCTGCAAAATAAAGCCCTTGTAGCATTGCATGATAGCTAATCAGAGTTCCGCTGCCCAGACTGAGAGGTTTGCCAAGAAATAACATCATCGACATGTTCAGAGGTTGGCTGAACATGTTATTGTGGTTTGTGTTTGTCAGAGGGAGATTAACAGTCAGTTCACAGAGTTTCTGTTTCTTATGACAGAGCCAGGTTTTCTTAACAACACACACAGTATAATATTAGTCATATAGATAAAAGACAGATAAGATAAAACTACAAAAACGCTTTCACATGCAAGTGAGTTTTGAGAAGACATTTTAGAAGATGAATCTGACACCAACCTGAGATGCAGAGGCAGGGAGTCACAGCTGGGGGTCCCATGCTGCAATAATTAGACAACCCAACTGATAACAGATTTTGAGCAGTGATGGGTGAAAAATACCTGTCATGTGATCGTTGATATTTTGCTTTTAAGATACAGGGGAATTTGTTTTGCTCTCACTTTTCTGCCAGTGATTTCAGCGGTATAATTACAAGAAAAAATGTAGACAGGCAGGAAAATTGTGGTTCTGCAAAAATAATCAACTATTCAGGCATGCATGCATATTGATATTTTTTCAAGTTCATTCCAGTTGGCCTCCGGCTGTACTCAGTTAGCAGCTGACCATGAGTTACTGATCCTCATTATCAGTTTTCAGATCTATCATACTGTAGAGGATTGTTAGTGTTTTTACAGCCCTATAAATGTTTACTATTCAGAGGCATTAACATGTTCACACCATTCACACTTTTCTCCTCAACACCTATTAGGCAGTATTTGTCATGTTGAACCTCATCATGTTTTGACTCTCCTCACTTCCCTCACACATCATATTTTATTTTCTAGGGACTACAGTATGTAAATCAGGAGGCAATGGGAGGAAATATAAATATATATGTTTTGCCTTTTCCCCTTTGTCATTTTGCTGTGATCAGAGGGAATCGAGGTGGGGTTGGGTGTGTGTGGTGTGTGTGTGTGTGTGTATGGGGTGTGTGTGGTGTGTGCGTGTGTGTGGGGTGTGTGTGTGTGTGTGTGTGTGTGTGTGTGGGGGGGGGGGGGTCATCTGTTTGAACTGCAAATCTGCCATCCTGGAGAGTTTTCTATACGATAGCACCACTTTTTTTGATCCCATCCAATTATGCATGACATTGTATATTTAGGACATGTTTTTGTTGTTCCATAGTTGAAGAAAATGCTGAGGTGATTCTTTTTTTTAATTATGTGCCTGGCTGGGCTTTGTTGGTTGCTCTGCATGCATAATTTATCTTGACATATAGAGATACAATGATAAAGGAGAGCACACTGTAGAAGATGACAGGGAGAGAAATAAAGTATTTTTCTAGCTTTGTGGAATCTCATCTTTCTATTTCTACTATAAATTGAAGTTAACAGAGCCTTTGAAATTTGACATCAAGTCATTATCTTTATGTGTAAGCATATCACATATTGCATCTGCCTCTTCTTTCAATGTGGCTGCCAAGATCACACTCACAAAATTCAGTATTTACTGTGTATAGCAGTGTGCATGTGCATCAAAGCTCACTTTTTGCAGAGTGTTAACATACTTTGCTTACTGAGACCACAGGAACTGTAACTGACTGTGAAACGTTAGAAAAAAAAACAACAACTAACAAAGAGCTGCAATTGTTTTGCATTTATGTACAGCATGACATCTACTGTGCATGGCATCAAACAGCAATAATTGATGATAAGCTGACAGTGAATGCTGCAGTGAATTACAGAAAATGCTTTTTGATGGCAAAAAACAACAAATAAAACATGCCAAAAAAAATCTATATTTTATAAATAAAAGTGATGGAGGAAAGTTACTTCCGGTTTAAACTGTAAGCTGCTGAAGCAATTAATAGGCACTTCTGCCTCCAGTGATCTTCATGAACATGTAATTTTCATCATCGGTTTGATGGCCATAGAAGAGGAACCTTTGATGCAAGTAATCAGTTTGGCTTGAGGAGCAGTTCATCTCTGACAAAATTAAAACTCAGACATGTACTTTGGGAAATTTGTTCCGTCTCACGGTTCCTGATTTTTAACCTGCGTGAGATGCTCAGTGTTGTCAGAGTATTAGCATAACTTAAATTTCAGCATGTAAACATATTTGTTTATTCCAGTCTTTAAGGCTGGAGGATGTGGCTTTGAGAACGATCTTTCATAATTCGTAATCTTTTCACTGTGACATGTAAATGTGAAGAAAAAAAAATCTGGAGGTGAATCCAACTCCCTGACAAATTGTTTAAATGTGGTTATAAGTAATGTGTGATAAATTGTGAATAATAATCAATGTGCTTATTTTTAACACTTTAGTTAAGTGGTTGTCGACCTTTTTGGAGGCCCGACCCCTTGTAATGAGGGTGCCAAGCTGCACTTTTGTGACTCCACCTGTACATAAAAAGTGCACATAAATAGCCTCATTCAGGAATATAAACTTAGCAGGCCAGACAGTTGTGGCAGTTCATTTTTGCTGTTGCATTTTTGTCAGTAACAGACATCCTATATACAAAATTTAACAAAACACCACATGATGTGGCTATGAAGGAATAGGAAGTGCACTACTTCTATTGCATATTTGAACCTAGCTAAGATGCAATGTTTTATATTGGCAAATATCTGAAAGTGAAAATTAAGCATGAAAAAAAAAAACATTCACAAACAGATCCATACATACTCATTTAACCAAAATGCTGCCACCGTATTGCTGCAATACCAGAACAGACCACCAGGGGTCCACTTTAGCTATAATGTACCCCATGATGCAGGAATTCGCACCGTAATCTTAAGTGACCTCGGTACTTTTTTTCTGTGTGACAGTTCAGTTGAAAAAGTTCATTGTAAATCTCTTCTTTTCTCTTTGGTAACCTCTCTCTGGTCCGCACTTCTCTCTTTCCATGAACAACTCACACTCCACCCCTTAAAACAAACACTCCCTTGTTACAACCACATTCTGTCATGGAAAAAATACATCACACTGAAACTCAGGCATAAGTATCAACCCAACCAACAAAGCCAGATAAATGTATGTATGCATTTTACTGTTCTGTGTTTATACACACACACACATATGAGAGAGACTGAAATAGAAAGAGAGAGAGGGAAAGAGAAAGGGCAAACTTCTCTTTCACCCCTTTGTGTTTATCCTGGCACGAAAAGAACAACTTGCCTTGCAGAGCAATGGCAAGAACCAATCTCCTTAAAGTAATTTGCAGTCACTGTGGCTGAAAAGGCCTTTCCCATCAATGAGCTTTTGTGAGACATTTCATTTTAAAGTTGAAATGAAATGCTATGCTAGAAATATCTGCTGCAAATTTGTTTTTGATGAATACACAGGAAAATATTATTCTTTTCACTCCGTCCTTTTGGCCTTTGGGGATGAAGTGACATTCCTGAGGTGTTGTTTGAGCAGTTCATGTTTGATATATGTATCTTTTTGTATTTAAAAGGAATAATGTTCTGTTTATATTCTGCCAGTACAGTTTTGGTTGCTTCCCAAACAACTGGTGTGCTGTCGCCTTCTACAGATTATGAAATACAGAATTTGGAAACTGTTATGAGACAAGAGTGCAAACAGTCATCAGTTCCTGCAAGTGGCAGCTCAAGTCATTATGATGGCCTACTCTGGAAACACTGCAGACCTAGATAAAGAAAATCAACAGTACTCATGTATACATCAACCTTATAATTGAAGAAGTTAAAACAGGAACAGATATATTCGAGGTGAAATTCAGGATTCATAATAGATTAATAATGTCAACTCAAAATATTCAGAATGCAATCTGAGCAAACTGATAACAAGTGTGGTTGAAAGCTCCAGAAAAAAAACTAGAGGGTGGACTTTGAGTTACATCTGTGAATAGATGCAGATCATTGAAACTAAAGCTACTAACAGTCTTTGGATATACTGTACTATAGTTTTTAGCTTCAGGGATGCCAATGTCAGCCAGTCAGTCATTCCACCACTTTGCTCCAGACTGAAATATCTTGACATGTTTTGAATTGCTGTGAAATTTGATACTGACATTCATGGTCCTTGAAGGTGGAATCCCATTGACTTTCCTGACTTTTCACTCATCCAGTGAAATATCCCTACATCATACAAGATGGATTGACACATCATATTGATGCCTTGAGGATGAATCATAATGACTTTTGATCTAGCACCACCAGCAGTTTGACATGATTGGTTTTCACTGGTGAAACATCTTGATTACTGTTGGATGGATCATGGATTTCATGATCATGGATCATGAAATTTGATACACACATTAATGTACCCCATCAAATTTCACTTTGTCCAAATTAGCAAATGTTAGCATGCTAACATACTGAACTAAGATGGTGAAAATTACACAAACTTGGTAAATATCAGCCTATTAGTATTGTCGTTCTGAGCATGTTATCAGATTTGGCTTACAAACTAATTGTGATGTCACAAATTCCTCTCATAGGCCCACTCCTTAAAAGCAGATTTTCAATGAGCACAGAGAAACTTTCCACTTTCAGCAGATGAACGTGAAAACAGCCTTCTAGTGGCAAACTCTACACATACGTCATTCTGCACAATGAAGCTCAAACATCCAACTGTAGGAAGAAAAACATATTTTTGAGTGGATGGGGCCTTTAAGTACAGTCTCACGAAGCTGCTAGGATGGCTGTAGACTTACTTTTTTTTTATTGTCGATAAATAATAACACAGTAATATAACACTACAGTAATGGTAAAAATACATGACCTCCCTCCTGGAATTTCTATAGTAAGACATCCAGTCTTCCAAACACAAGCTGTGTGCAGTCTCATTTTTTTCATTAAAATCTGTGGAGCATAAAGATAGAGCCTCATGCTCATTAATTATATAGTTCACCACATAAAAAGCTCAAGTTATCCTTAGATGAGGAAAATGACAATGTCTTCATGTCACAAAAACTTTTTTATTTATTCATTCTGTGAATGTGTGGCATGAATATGAATGAACTATAATGTTAATTTGACAACACAATTGATACAGAAAATATTCATTCTGATTCTTTTGTGAACTTCTGACCTTGAAAAGACTGGTTGGGATTGTCTGGAATAAAACCTTATGGGCCATGAAGGCTTAAAAAGACATCTTAGGGATTGCAATTTATGAGGGGCATGGACTACAAATCAGCTCTGGCAGATTAGCAGAAAGGTTGATTGATGTCTTCTGTCCTTGTCACATAAACCAACAGAGTTTGTGATAAAAGTGTAAAAAAAATGTAATTAAGTAATAAAGTCAAAGTCAAAGCAGTATTAATAACATTTGTCACCTTTCCAGATTGAAAACAAGAGTTTGGTCATTAAGTTCCTGAGGATAAGGCGGCAAACTCTGGTGAAATTAATTCCTGTTGACGTTTGATGTGGGCACATTACATTGATTGATATGCGTTGTCCCTATCATATGATCGTAAAACAGGAGCAATATGGCCATTCCAGACAGCCATCCATTGTTGTTCTCGGGCTTGTCCCACACCAGCTACTGTAATGTGATGTGACAGTGTTTAAGGCACAGTGGCAGTCTAATGTGACACAGCCAGACAGTGTCATGATCAATAAACTCAGGGCGCTAACTCACTAATCGTCTGCACCTGATTCATGAAGAAAACACACAAGCTATTGGCACCACTTTTTTGTTTTACATTATGTTATTATGACAATACTACTATACACAGGAAAAGCTGCTACTGTTTCCTCATAAAACATGAAATAAACAATATTATACAAATAACCTGGGTTGCTGCCCTAAGGATAAAAAAAAAGTTCAAAATGAATGCAGTAATTGGCAAAATTCAATTTTCAGTTTCCAATTTCCCTCAAATCTACTGTTTCCTGATTTAAAACAGCTTTCTACCAGAATCTGTGAAACATGAGTTTTTGTTTTATTACAATTACATTATAACTGATGCATTTAACTCAACTTAATGTTCAACTTCAGTTCACTTCAAAACAACTCCAAGGCAGCTTCCTATTTGCCGCTTTCCCACAATCACACTAAACCTAGGAATTACTGATGAATCTCATTGTAGACAAACAGCTAATAAGTTACTATTTCTTTTGAGCAGTTCTCTCTTTGCCCAAAAAGTGTATATATTGTCCTAGACTTGAGGCACTTAGGCATGTAAACCGGTGGGAATTCATGGGTGGTTATAAGTGATCCACACTGAACTCTTTCAACTGCACGAATATGAGGAGATTAACCTAAATCTAACATGATGGCAGGTTGACACGGCAGAAGACGGCTGGTGTGGTTTTAGTAGAAGGTGCTCTTCTATTTCTTTTGGAGGACTTTGTTTCTGTTCTTCTCTCTGGCCATCAACGATCGCCTCTTCCGGCTGGACATGGCTCCCAGAGGTCGGATCTTCATCTCTGTGAAATCGAGGGATGTCTCATGGCCCTTCCACGGTTCCCAGTTTACTCCCTGAAAGCGGGACAACAGATTGAGTGAGAAACAGATTAAAGTGGAGAAGGGGAGAAAGAAGTAAAAGTAGAGTAGAAGGAGGAGGAGGGAGGAAAGAGAGGAGAAGGGGGGTAAATGAGGGAGAAGAGGCAGGTGGCATGACGGACAGGCAGAATGACAAACACTAATAAATACCAGCCGCTGGCTTCATTTCATGTGAATACAAACTTGTTTTGACTGTTATTGCATTTTGCTGACAAACATTGCGGGAGACATCTGCGGCAGCAATATTATGGATGAAATCTTGACAAGAGCAGAGAAATCCTCTGGCATTTCCTTCAGTATCAGTCTCCCTTAGACTTAATAACTGTTGTTGTTACCCTATCAGCCTGGTAAAAAACACTTATGGTTTATAGCTGGTGTGAGAAATGTGTTTTCTTATCAGTGCTGATGGATTCAGGCCACTTCTGCTTCACCTCAACAATCCAAAACAAAATAAGTTAAAGTGGACTGGGGTGAAGTTGTCTTTGATTGCTGACTGGGGAACAGCCTCCCACTGTGCTTTTTTTTGGGGGGGGGGCTTTTTGTGAGTGGGTTTAGAAAAAAATTCAAATACCAATCATTAATTTTTGTGTTGCTGTGTATCATTTCAGCAGTTGCAAATAGTATCATGAGATCCATTTTGCATAACTACTAACTTTATTTCTTTTAGCAGTTCGCTGATGTATACATAATGAAAAATGAAAAGAAAAAAAAACAGGAAAACTCTTCCAAACTTTGTAAAATCTGGGTACTGAAACCAATAACTGTTGATTTAATCAAGAACAACACTCAATGAAAACTTTATTTGCCACTCAGACCAAAGGAGTTTAATATAGTTTTGGGATCCACGACTATGAAAGATCAATATTGTTTGGGACAACAAGTCTACAGTATCTTAACTTAATAAAGCAGATTTAAATGAGAATAAAATTATTAGGCAGAATGGAGTCAAGGCATGACATTTGAGGAACATTGTTTTTTTCTCCAATCAGAGGCAGACCTGGCCTACTCTGCCTCTGATTGGTACCTGTTGCCTTCGTTGGTTGGGTTGATTAGGTTTAGGTATAAGGAATGAGATGGTTAGGAAAAGAATATTGAGTCAGAGCCAATCAGAGTAGAGGTGCATCTTGGAAGAATGCGGGTTTGACAGCCTTGTCTCTTGCTGTAACCACAGACTGTATAAAATAGTTGTAACTGGTAACTTGGGGAAGTACAAATCTGTCATCACGTAATACTCACTGCCACCTATTGGTCGAAAGGCACACTACATCTGAAAGCAGAGGTTACTAAAAAAACTTGTGCGTCATGTTTAACCATCCTGTATTAATGTCAATAAAGTAACAGTATGATTTAATGCACTTTGGATAAAAATTCATTTTGGGCCTGTATGATGACTTGCATTTACATGATTTCGTCTTCCTGATTTCCAAACTGTATTTTTGCTCTTTTGGTCTTTTCTTTACACATAACACACAACTACATGTCTGTCCATCCTGGAGGAGAGATCTGTCCTCCATTGCCCCTCCTGAGGTTTCTTTCTTTTTTTTTCATGTTGAGGACTTTTTATATGAATTGAGGGTGTTATGTGCTGCACACTGTAAATTTGTGATATTGGGTTATATGAATCAAATTGACATGAAAATTTAGAAAAATAATGATTTTTGTTCTTCAAAATCACATTTTGCATGCATGATTCAATTAAACCCCAGTTTAGCAGTGCAGAGTTGCCTCCCTGCTTACTCACCATACTGTGCCTGATGTCACCCCATTTGCCGTTGAGGTTGGCCAGGTGACAATTTTTGTACCACCAGGCACCACGGTGGGTCAGGGCACAGTTACCCAGGGCGATGTCATTATCTGAGTCAATAGTTGTCCAGGGTCGACCTTGGTGGTACGTCATAGCATCACCTAGGTTTCGTCAACAATGATAAACAATAATAATTAACACTGTTGAAATGTTCAGTGTTCTAAAGAAGCACCTCTATGCAGTTAATCTTTCCTCTTCTCACAATATATTCAGAGCTTGCTTCTTCCATCTGCTCCCAGATGGAAGAAATTTAATAAAATACCAAAAATAGAGAGATACAGTAACACAGTATATGTTGTCTCAGCACACTATGGTTCGTGTAGACACAGCATCCCGCTGTTGTGAGTCTGTATCTGTCTGACTTCAAAGCCTACTAAAACCCTGCCTTTGTCAGATGCTGCCTTCCTTCTATAGCAACTGTCTATTACTGACTGAATATAAGTTTCTGAAACAAATATCTAACCTGCTGTTGGTGTGTATTTGCTTTTCTCAGCACCCCAGGGCATGATGGGTGTGCCCACTGCTTGAAACCCTTATATTCTTACCCTTCTCTATCTTATTACCATCCTTACCGTATCTTCTTCTCTATAAGTCTCTCTATTTGAGTTAAGTAAGAGAGAAAATATAAGCCTTCAAAGCTGCAGTCTTTTATATTGCTTGTGGCTTGGAGAAGATTTTAAGAGCAAAAGCCCACCTGCTGTCCCGCTGTATTTGCCAATAGTGAGCTTGAACTTCTGCTTGACTGGAGCGATCTTAAAGTTGTCATACACAGCATACGCCCTCTCTGAGCCAAGGCCCAAGTCAAACCTTAACTCATACTGGGTGGGAGTGTTGGTGAGCTCGTATATCTTATCCAGACCTGAGGGAACACACAGCCAGAGAATGTAAAAGAGAGAAAAGACACCCTGGTACTCGATTACTCATTAAATGTGCATGTTTCAGTGTCTGCAGAAAAACCCCTGAGAACAGTGGAGCACTCACCAATCCAGAACTCGTCTGTCATGTTGCCAAAACCTGCAATGTACTGTCTCCAGCGTTTCATAAAGTCCAGCTTGCCAGTGGTACGGCGCTGCAGCATCTAAAAGCAGCAAGCACAAGATGTTCACTGACTACAAATGTTTACTTTTGGTTTTTGTTTCCCACTAACATGTCAGTAGCAACTGCTGTCTTCACTTATTAATCATTTGTACCAGCCAGCCGCCTCCATCAGTGTCCATGTCGCAGTAGACTTCTATTGGTTTGGAGCGGTCATTGTTTATATAGACGGTATAGATGGCGCTCTTCTTATTGCCATTCTTCATGATCTGAACGCAGTCCATGGGGAAGGGGTACAAAAGACCAACTAGGGAGGAAGATGTGAAGTGAACATTAGTAATGTTTGTGTAACTCTCATGATGTAAAGTTAATGGTAAAGTGCAAAATAATGTGATAGAATATTGACAAATGACAAAAAAGACAACAACTCAGTGTGACAGGACGCAGAATTGTACATGTTATCTGTAGACTTGAAGCTGCATATACAGTACAGACCTGTTCTGAAGATGGTCTCTACCACCCTACTCCTCTTGCTCCCCCTGTAAGCAATGATGGTGACAATGTAGCTCTTGCCCATCTCCAGACTGGATACAGTAAAACTGCTCTCGCCAGCTCCGAGCTGCTTTTCAACAGCCTGACCACAAAACACAACAAATGAATCTTATTGAGTATAATACACAGTAACGTAATAGTCTCATATTATTTATATTATATATTTATATTATATATATTATTATATATTGAAATGAGTGCTTTTAACTTCATTTGGACCCAGCCATGACATTGGCTCCTCAATAATTAAAGTATCAAGGAAAATATCAATAACCCCATCTGTGTGCTTATTACTTCTAGTAGATTAATGTCATTTTTGGCCACAAGAGGTCAGCGTTCTACTGAAAACATGCAGCTTTAGCCTCAGCCTGCTTCAAATGGTACAAACATGCATTCAATTGCTATTTTAAAGCTTTGGCAAGGACAGCGCTTTAAAATCCAACATTGTGTGGTTTGTCATTCCTCTTTTGCTGCAGTACTCTAAACGGTGGCTCTGCTTTTATCTGATACAGAATAAGAGGTTATGTATATCCTCCTACGCTGTCAGTTTTCCACTTTCTTGGATAATAATCAATATAAACATACCGTGATACAGAGTAGTTTATTTCTGTATTTCCAAACTGTGAGACACAAAGTTCAATACCTTAGCTGTGGCATTATTATACTGCATTGTAGGAAAACGTGGAAAGTCTGTCTCTCTCTCTATGTGTGTAATTATGTGTGTGTTTTCACCCTTGTGGCTCAATACCTCCATGGTGCTATCTTCATCTCTGTAGGTGAGGATGTACCCATCAATGTCAGCCCGAGGAGGGATCCAGGTCAAAAAAGCAGACTCCAGCGTCACATCCGTGGCCTTCAGGTCCCTCGGGGCATCAATATCTGTGGGTTAGAGTGTACATCAAAGCAGATGACAGCACAAGACACAATGTGTACTGAATCCTCATTATCAACTCAGCTCAGGTTTGGGTAACAGGAGGATTTTGGTGCTGCTTTCACTGGAATGTAAAACGGGGGAAAATAATTATGACTGACTTCTCTTCTCTGCCTCCCTCTACCTGACGTTCAACACCAGAGATGAGTAACATCCGCATGCAGAGTTACAATTTTCCTCTACAGATAAACTGGCAGTTATCGTTTCCTTTATTTTTATTCTATGAAGGTTTGAGTTGAAACAGACGCTGATATAATTTGCCTGACACATAGATGCCTGCTGTAACAGCGGGAGCCTTAACCTCACATGGCTCAAGATATTGGAGTAAGTGTGTGTCATTATGATGAGCAAAATCGGCCCAAGCAATCTATTATTAACTCACATCAAGAGTTATACTTTTCTTTTCTGTTAAAAGAAAAAGAAAAAGAAAAAGAATACTCTTCGACTGAGGGTAACACTATCTTTATTTTGGAATTATCAAATTGTAACTTTTAAGATCAGTGAAAACATTAAACAGCTTTGTGGTAATTAAATTGTAATTGGAGAAAATAGTGTGAATAGCGGCAAATTTAGTAGCACCTTTGGTACCATAAGTGGAATGCAGCTCATGAAAAAGTCTATGAAATGCATTGGTGTTGGTTTGAGACAGCTCCAACTGACACATTAATGGTGCCTGTTACTAGGCCCAATAAAGTCACAAATGTAATAACACATGCTTTTATGTATCCCAGATGATTTCTTTTGACACAAAGGCTTTCCTATTTGAATCCAGCATGGCGTTGGTCTATAGCCACCAATGGTTACTAATGAGTTACGACGAGACAAGTTTATAATCCAAAACTCTGGCCTTTGCTGCCTAATTGAAAAAGATCCAGCTTTCACTTAGAGCTCCCAGGTGATTTTACAGATCATCTGGTTCACACAAAGATACCCTGTTGTAACCCATTCACCATGTGGTGGTGCTGCTATTTTTTTTTATCCCACACTGAGTTACGAGACATACCCGGTGACCTGGCATGGCCTGTGGAAAGCATTTCCTGCCAGAACAGAAGTGTTGGTGCTTTCTGGTAATTCTGAAGTTTAGACTAAACAAATTTTGTATGAGTAAGAAATGTGCAGTTGAGATCAGAGGTCATATGACATAAGAAATGATGGATTGCTGTTTTGTGTGTGTACATAAAACAAAAGCAGCATTATTATTAAATGAATATATAAATCCCTATGTCCAACTGGTTTTCAAGTGTCTGCAAAATTCAGTAGACTACTATGGTTGGTTTGAATTACTATTTTTGACAGTACTGGTTGTTTTGAAAATTACACTGATCCAATATAAAGGCACATGTTACTGTACATTTACTAAAACAACTCCATAAATTTTACATATAATGAGAGCTTTAGGACTAAAGTGAATCACCCAGATGCTTTCCCTGACCCCTGGTACTTAACCTTTTACACCTGTGTTTATCATGTGTGTCAGAGGAAAATAAAAGGGTCAAGATTCCAAAACTCAATTCAAGGCCTTGTGCTGAAATTAACATCATGATATTTCTGATCATCTTCATAGGAAAATTAGTCCTTATCGCTTTTGGAAAGGTATTAACGTTCCTGTGTTTGCGACAGTAACCTGTTTCTGCTTCCGTAGAACCATTCTTTCCACAAGTTAGTTAACCTGACTTACTGCAATTATTATCAGCATTCTCAGACTATGGTTTTTGTATTTAAGAGTAATACAACAGTAAACTGAACAACACCTGAGAGTCATTACTGAAAGGCAACTTGGCATTTTGATGCCTTGTTGCATTTTGTAGCCGTATTAGTTTCATTTCTATGTTTTTCACCTTTTGTAAATATGAGAATAATGTTCACTGCACGAAAAAACAGATTTTCAGCCCTGTGGATGCCTATAAACCTCACTAATTCTTGGCAGTTAACAACTGTTTACAGCCTGTGTCTGTGGGGGGTGGACTTCACACCCCCTACAGAGATCTGTGATTTAAGCATAAATTGACAGATTTAACACTTTCACTGCTGTCACATATAAACATCAGACTGAAACTGGTAAGGTCAAGGATCAGATCACATTTATCTGGATAGTTTTTCTGTATATAAACTGCTTAACCTCTGTGCTTCTTTGTATCAAGGAATGTAGAATGATCTAAATAAGATAATCAAGAGCTTTGGATTTGAACATAAAGTGTAGGATTTAAGACCTGTCTCAGCTTGTGTCGAGATCTTCCTGCTGGCTTTGCTTCCCTTGATGGCCCATACATAGACAGTGTAGAGGACCCCAGGCCTCAGGCCAGTCAGACTGTAAGAGGTGCTATCTGGGCCCAGAGGGATTTCCCCACTAGAGCCCTCAGAGGAGGTGTAGGTTAGGATGTAGCCATCAATTTCTGCCTGGACCCGATCCCATGACACGCTGAAGCCGGACTCTGTTTCATCTCGGGCTAAGAGGTTAGCAGGAGCATCCAGTTCTATAGGAAGATATTAGTAGTAGTGGTCATGATGCAAACTACAGTACAAGATGTATTGTTTCATTTCTCACTGGAAGGAGAAATCAAACAATTTAGTTTATGTTTTCTAATAACATTAGTAAATGACAGTGAGTAAATAAAGAATGATTTTTAGCTAAAAACATGCAACATAACAAACATAAAAATATCATATTCTAAATAAATTGACCAATAGATCAATATCAAATGTAGAAACTTGTCTCAGCCTGCATTTAAATCTTTGTGCTAGCTTTGCATCCCTTGACAGTTAAAAGGTAAGTGACGCATGATCTCAGGCAGTTAAAGAGAGTATCAGACCTGAATGAGGGCCTTGAGCATTCATCAGAACAGTAGCTAAAACTACTGTATGTCCCTTTGTTCTGACTACATGTGGTCTCATGACTCATTGATGACATGCTCTCTTTCATCTTACACCAAGAGATTCATATGAGCATCCAGTTCAGCATATGGAGTCATGGTTAAAACAAAAGCTTAGAGAATTTTTTCCATGAAAAATGGACACGGGATCCCATTCCTGGAACTGAGTTAGAGTCTGGGTGAACCTTGTAGCTCAGCCTGAGCTAATGGATGGGGTTGAGAGACACTCAATAAATATTTTTGGGATGAGCTCTGGACACAGTATTTGTTTTTGAACAAAAGTTATTACTAGTTATTTGT
Source organism: Euthynnus affinis (assembly GCA_029490765.1). Classification (NCBI taxonomy): domain Eukaryota; kingdom Metazoa; phylum Chordata; class Actinopteri; order Scombriformes; family Scombridae; genus Euthynnus; species Euthynnus affinis. The sequence continues at coordinate 14,483,760 of CM055849.1, read as the reverse complement.
TGCAGGGAGAAAAACTCAGATTGTATATTTAAAGGGGACATAACATGCTGTTTGTGATTTTCTGTAATTTATATACTGTTATATTGTTGGATGTCAGTAAACATGGTCAAAGTTCTAAAAGTGAGCTCCCTGAAAGTCAAAAGCCAGGGCTTCAGCCTGCTCTGAATAGTTACCTCTACTTCCCCATTGAACTGATGTCAGATTGTCATGCAGATGTCCATTTTACAGTGTTTGTTGCTAGTGTTGTTAATTAAAAGTTTGAAGAATCATCTATAGAAATGCAGACATTATATCAGGTTATGCTAGTAAAGAGACAGCTGAGCCAATATTCAATCTATCCTTCGCCTGTTGTCACAAACTTTGGGTAGTGCAGTAACTGAGAGGATCATTTTATTGAATTTAAAAAAAAGGCTCAAATGAGGTTCCCCAGTGGGTTGGATGACCTAAGTCTGACATGGGTAGTCTTGAATTGAGAGGAACTATGTAGAGCAGTTTCTCCTCCACAGTAGCAAGTAAAAGTGTTTTGGACACTTCGAAAGAACAGGTCTGAGGGCCTCTTTATGCTCCAGGCATGACTGACTGTGAGGAAACCACAGGTTAAACCCAGCACATGCTGGCGGAATTACACCTCAGAGCTGGCATGGGAGTGCTCAGGAAGAGACGGAGCAAGTTATAGGAGGAAAGGATGTCTGGGCTGCTTTGCTTGCCGTGACCTGAATAAGCATTTGGCAAGTAGATGGATGAACTGATAGATGGATACATTGGAAAACTGCTTTAAACAAATAAGCTAACTCTGATTAGTCTACCATGTGAGAAACACACTTATTTTTCTTTAGGGCTTTACAAGGGAGTTGTCTTGTATTTCAAAACACCTGTAATTACAGGGTGTTTGAAGATCTGGTGTATTCAAAATTGATTTAATGGTCAAGTAATTTGGTATTTGAAACCTGTCTCAGCTTGTGTCGAGATCTTCCTGCTGGCTTTGCTTCCCTTGACGGCCCAGATGTAGACGGTGTAGAGGACCCCAGGCCTCAGGCCAGTCAGACTGTAAGAAGTGCTATCTGGGCCCAGAGCGATTTCCCCACTAGAGCCCTCAGAGGAGGTGTAGGTTAGGACGTAACCATCAATTTCTGCCTGGACACGATCCCATGACACACTGAAGCTGGTCTCTGTTTCATCTCGGGCTAAGAGGTTAGCAGGAGCATCCAGTTCTATAGGAAGATGTTAGTAAAAGATATTAATGCACTACTGATGCAAACTACAATATACAGATGGGTGACAAGGTATAAGTGGAGAAACACAGCATATGCATGGCAGGAGGGGTCACTGAATATTTTGATGAACATGGTGAGAAACATATGCTGTGACCCTCACAGTCACCAGGTTGCAACCCAAATGAACAACTTTGGAGGGTTGTGTTAGACAATGTTCTCCATCACCATTATCAAAATACCAAATGAGGGAATATCTTTAGGGGGAATGGTGTTCATCCCTCCAGTAGACTCTAAGCCAAGCAGCAATGAAGCTGTTCTGGAGGCTCCTGGTGATCCAACACTTTAATAAGACACTTTATGTTTTTGATTTTTTTTTCCTTTTAATTGGTCTACCATCTATATATTATTTGATCTCCTATGGACAAATACTATATTATTAAAATGTTAATCACAGGAAAAGAGTTTTCTTCAAATCAGATAATCAAGAGCTTTGGATTAGAACATAAAGTGTTGGATTTAAGACCTGTCTCAGCTTGTGTCGAGATCTTCCTGCTGGCTTTGCTTCCCTTGATGGCCCATATGTAGACAGTGTAGAGGAGCCCAGGCCTCAGGCCAGTCAGACTGTAAGAAGTGCTATCTGGGCCCAGAGGGATTTCCCCACTAGAGCCCTCAGAAGAGGTGTAGGTTAGGATGTAGCCATCAATTTCTGCTTGGGCACGATCCCATGACACGCTGAAGCTGGTCTCTGTTTCATCTCGGGCTAAGAGGTTAGCAGGAGCATCCAGTTCTATAGGAAGATGTTAGTAGAAGATATTAATGCACTACTGATGGACACTGCAATACACAAATAGGTGACAAGGTATGAGCTGAGAAACATAGCAAATGCAGGGCAGGAGGGGTCACTGAATGTTTGATGATCATAGTGGGAAACATAAGCTATGACCCTTACAGTCACCAGTTCACAACCCAAATGAACAACTTTGGAGGGTTGTGTTAGACATTGTTCTCCATCACCATCATCAAAATACCAAATGAGGGAATTTCTTTGGGAAGAATAATGTTCATCCCTCCAGTAGACTCTAAGCCAAGCAGCATAGAAGCTGTTCTGGAGGCTCCTGGTGGTCCAACACTTTCATAAGAAACTTTATGTTGTTTTTTTCTCTTAGTGGGTCTACCATCTATATATTATTTGATCTATGGACAAATATTACATTATAAAAAATCAATTAATCACAGGAAAAAGGGTTTCCTTCAAATCAGATAATCAAGAGTTTTACATTTAAACATAAATTGTTGGATTTAAGACCTGTCTCAGCTTGTGTCGAAATCTTCCTGCTGGCTTTGCTTCCCTTGATGGCCCATACGTAGACAGTGTAGAGGAGCCCAGGCCTCAGGCCAGTCAGACTGTAAGAAGTGCTATCTGGGCCCAGAGGGATTTCCCCACTAGAGCCCTCAGAGGAGGTGTAGGTTAGGATGTAGCCATCAATTTCTGCTTGGGCACGATCCCATGACACGCTGAAGCTGGTCTCTGTTTCATCTCGGGCTAAGAGGTTAGCAGGTGCATCCAGTTCTATAGGAAGATGTTAGTAAAAGATATTAATGCACTACTGATGCAAACTACAATATACAGATGGGTGACAAGGTGTTAGCTGAGAAACATAAAATACCAAATGAGAATGGTGTTCATCTCTCCAGTAGACTCTAAGCTAAGCAGCAATGAAGCTGTTCTGGAGGCTCCTGGTGGTCCAACACTTTAATAAGACACTTTATATTGTTGATTTTTTCTGTTTTGGTCACCTGTATGCATATTATTTAATCTCCTACAGACAAATACTAAATTATTAAGATGTCAGTCACAGGAAAATAGACTTTCCTTCAAATCAGATAATCAAGTGTTTCAGATTTGAACATAAAGTGTTGGATTTAAGACCTGTCTGAGCTTGTGTCGAGATCTTCTTGCTGGTTCTGTTTCCCTTGATGGCCCATATGTAGACAGTGTAGAGGACCCCAGGCCTCAGACCAGTCAGACTGTAAGAAGTGCTGTCTGGGCCCAGAGGGATTTCCCCACTAGAGCCCTCAGAGGAGGTGTAGGTTAGGATGTAGCCATCAATTTCTGCTTGGACACGATCCCATGACACACTGAAGCTGGACTCTGTTTCATCTCGGGCTAAGAGGTTAGCAGGTGCATCCAGTTCTATAGAAAGATGTTAGTAGAAGTTATTAATGCACTACGGATGCAAACTACAATATACAGATGGGTGACAAGGTGTTAGCTGAGAAACATAAAATACCAAATGAGAATGGTGTTCATCCCTCAAGTAGACTCTAAGCCAAGCAGCACTGAAGCTGTTCTGGAGGCTCCTGGTGGTCCAACACTTTAATAAGACACTTTGTTTTCTTTTTTTTTTTTTTTTATGGGTCACCCATCAGTATATTATTTAATCTTCTACACACAAATACTATGTTATTAAGATGTCAATCACAAGAAAAAAGGTTCCCTACAAATCAGATAATGAAGTGCTTTGGATTTGAACATAAATTGTTTGAATTAAGACCTGGCTGAGCTTGTATTGAGATCTTCCTGCTGACTTTTCTTCCCTTGATGGCCCAGATGTAGACAGTGTAGAGGAGCCCAGGCCTCAGGCCAGTCAGCATGTAAGAGGTGCTATCAGGCCCAACTTGGATTTCTTCACTCGAGCCCTCAGAAGAGGTGTAGGTTAGGACGTAGCCATCGATTTCAGCATGTGCGTGATCCCAAGACACACTGAAGCTGGTCTCTGTTTCTTCTTGGGCCGTGACATTACTAGGACCATCCAACTCTGCATGGGGAGTTATGGTTAGTAAAGACTACTAATCACTACATTCAGTGCAAACATAACAGTAACTACACACGCCCGATACAAATCAGCGCACACATAACTTTATGGTTATATGTAAGAGGTTAGAAACAATGGATAAGATGTCAAACTTGTATCAAACTGAATGGAGAGGTTTATGTAATTTTCTCATAAAGCAGATTTGTTTGTGTGTTATTATAAAAATGAAATTTAAGTAAATTGAAAACAGTTCTTTATGTTTAAAACATTTCAATATTACCTATAATGACCCTATTTTACAATTTTTGTTTTGAGAATTTGAGTACATGTTTGACATCAAATCACATTTTTCCATAAGAAGTTGTACTATTAGTACATTATGAGCTATGTTAATCAAAAACATGCAATACTACACAAATACTGTAAACACATGAGTATGAAAGAATTTAGTTACTGTTAAGAAAAATCAGAACCACTGTTGTTCTGTCTTGTAATAACACTGGTTGAGAGATCTCATAAAGTATTTTTCACCTGCTCATTATTAGAATATCCTGTATTTAGAGACTTGGTGAACGCCATTATCTTTCCAAATTAGCAGTGATTGGTGTAAGTTTCGACCTGACCCATAACACAGGTTGATTAATAGCCATTTTATGTGTGGACATCTTTACATGTCTTTGCTTCTGGGGCTCTCACACTGGACAGCACACTAAGGGCAGCTCACTGTGTTGTTGTCTGTTTGGGTTTTTAAATGCACAATTATCCTTACAGGGATACTGTTAGCAGATTTGGTTTGTATTGTAAGATTTTACAGTAGTTTGCAATATCCAAACATGGGTAGGTGTGGGTACAGGTGCAGTAAAAAGCACATCCCTTTGATTTTGAATAACACAGAGGGTGAACACTTTCATATTCCACAAATAAATTCACTCACACATTTCAGTCTCATCTTTCTCTACTCATGACAGAAAAAAAGCAACAGTTGCTCCTCCCGTATCCCTCTATGTCATAGATCTCAAACAACACTTCTACCATCACCAGCTAGCAAAGTGAGTTTCAAGACACTTCAGAAGTGCACTCCTGCTGTGTGATGTATGAGTGAGGTTATTGGAGCTACCGTGTCTGCTTCCCTCATCAAAATCAAAAACAGGAAAAAATCTGAAATCTGAATGAAAAAAAGATTCAAACGCTGTGTAAAAATAGAAAAGAGGGAAAAGTACATTTGGTATATTCTACAAAACAGAAGTAATAAACAACTGTTACCCAACATGCTAAAATCTATGGAAACCCTTAGAGGCACACAAAAAAATATATTTCTGCTTACAAACACGTGTGCGCAGCACCACATATTTGAAGATTATTAATTGGATAAACACTGTGGATTTACATTTAATGTTCTTCTACTGTTTTCCTGACATGTCAACATTGTTGGTATTGAACACATCCATCACATCAGAATAGAAGTGATAATTATATCTTCTTTTTCTGTTGAATATGAAAAAGTTTTTGGTCCCTATTTTCAACTAAACTTTAAAACAATTTGAATAAAAGTCAGTCAGTTCTTACATTCACACTTTTCTGGCTTTTCTGAGAGACATAAATGCAAGCAGACAGCAACAGCTGCTAACTTTCACTATAACAGGATTAAGAGACGGCAGAGCATACGAGATGAGAGACACAAAATAGCTGGCTTAGTTGACTTAACAAAATTGTCTCTTCTCAAACTTCTAATGGACATTCAACCCCAGGCTACACTAAACCACCTTTAAATAAAGTGTCCAGTCTAATTATGTTAAATAGTCTCTTTCAGTTAGAGTTTAAATTTCCCTCTTGGCAATTAGGCAAAGTGAAAAATGTCTACACTGATGCTTTTAACTTCTTGCCATCCACAGATGAACAAGAAAATTATGCAAAACACCAACACACAAAAGATGAAAAGGAAATGTTAGATGCATCGTACATAATTACTATTTGAGGTGTAAGTTTTCTGCACAAAGGATCTTAAGGAAAAGAGACACATCTTTCCTGCAGGGTGTAAAGATAAAAGAGGTCTTGCATGAGGTATGTGGTAATCACAGGTCATCGTTCAGACCTTCAACAATTAAAAAAGTGTACAGAGGACACTGTTGTTTTTAGTTTGCAGGTTAACCATGGTGTTCAAAAAGATGAGTTAGTAATTGATCTTTTGTGTCTTACCTTTGTGGAGTTCAATGCTTACTTTGATTCAAACACCAAACCTTTTAACAATCTATAATTTTCTCTAAGTCTCTTTACACAGAAAGTAAAAATACATCAACCCCTCCTCTAACGATCCCGGATGTCATTCAAAGTTTACCTGTTTCAGCTTCTGTTGAACTCTTCCTGCTGACTTTGTCTCCCTTGTAGGCCCAGACATAGACAGTGTGGAGGACTCCAGGCCTCAAGCCAACCAGCCTGTAAGAGGTGCTGTCACGTCCTACAGGGATCTCAACACTGGAGCCATCAGCAGTGGTGTAGCTCAACATGTAGCCATCTATTTTTGCCAGGACTCGATCCCATGAAACGGTTGCAGTGTCCTCTGTTACCTCAGTAGTGACAAGGTTTGAAGGAGCATCAATGTCTGAAGATGTTGAGATAAGAAGAAGAAAGAAAGACTTAAGTAGAGTTCTTAAGCATTTCCTCTTACTCTGTGGAGCACAAAGCATAATCCAACTGCACCCAGGGTATAGAAAACAGAAAGCGAGAGACATATCACCATGATATACTGTACTGAAACAAGACAACTGTAACCAACCCCCACCCTGAGTAGTAAAAGGAGAAAACCATACAACCAGTTAGCAAAAGTGTGGCAGGTACTGTAGGAGTAAACAGTACAACCTGTGAGGAATTAGTGGCCAGAAGAAAGAGTTGAGAACTTACTATAAACCCAACAAGTCCTCATACCTAAATGACAAAATAGGTCATCTGTCAATGCCTTCCAAATTGACCAATATAACGATTCTTGTGAGAAGTTTCTGGTCTGCAGTCTCTTCAGGTTTGGTTAAGTTTAAGCAACCCTAGCTACCTGGTTAAGGGTAGAGAATCATGGTAATCATTAAAAGAGATGAACCTTGTTAGGAGACAGGATGTAAACTGCGCACTCTACAGACAATGACCTCCTGAAAGGTTTTACATCCACACTATGCCTGCATTACTTGCCCACCACTTCCACCCTGAGTTAGTTTATTGTTAGTAGTTACTAACAGTTGTAGAAAGTAATTGTTTGTATGACCACAATAGGCTGCCTGTTAAGAAAATACAGGAAAACCATAGAACCATTTATGAATGACTGATGCCGGTATTTTGCAATACATATATGTCCTGAACCAACTCGGATTTCATTTTAGTCAAGATTAGTCAATATAATTCAAAAATAATATGTACAAATGCTTATGAAGATTCCTCTGTTTTGGATCCTCTGTGTATGAGTTCAAGCAACATGATACAGACTTGGAGGTGTTTTAATCAAACTCCTTCTAAAAAATAGTGATGCTTGTCCTCCTTTTGATGAAGCTTTGTTGAAGTAGTCTTAGTGGATAAAGCACGTGAATAAAAATCAGAACCAGCATGTGGCAGGTAGGAGTAACATCACGAGTCTGCGGCAGCCTTTATCAAAAAGGAACTACAGAGCACTTTTAAGATATGTCATTGATTGTTGTTTGTCTTTTTCAATCCGCTGTATGTGGCATGCAAAACTTTTCCAGTAGAAATTCACACACAAGCTTGTTATCCAGAGTTTTGTTTCATATGAACACTAAAGAATTTGTAGTCTGGCTCAAAGGAAAAGCTCTGTGAATCTCTTCAAAAGAACATCAGCAGCAGACAACACGACTCATGATCTTGTCCTGTCCGCCGAGTTCCACAGGATGAGCTGCACGAGCGGAGCAGAACACAGTGCCTCTGTGTTTGTAAAGTCAGTGGGTTTGAGGTGTCACAAGAGACATATGGTAGAGGCAGGCAGAGAAGTCGGTAGGGCATGTGTGTGGATAGGTGTTTGTCTCTGTCGAGGGAATCTCGATGAAAGCGAATAGAGAAGAGAGAGAGCAACAAAGAGAGAGAGGGAGGCAGAGAGAGAGGATAAAAGACAGAGACACAGAGGCATAGTCAGAGAACCCAACAGAGACAGAGAGGAAGTGAAGGGAAATGTAAAAGCAATCATCATTTAGGATTATTCCTCTGTGGCAGCAGCTCAGTCAAGGTCAGTCTTGTGTCATAGCACGGTCTGCATCATGAAAACTGATTGATGATGCGTCCAGGAGAAGAACTCCATACCACCTCTTTCTCTCTTGTCTCTTCTCCTGCTGTCACTTTTCTGTCCTTGTGGCTGCACTGCTTGACAGTCTGTCTTGAGCTAAACACAGAAAGAATTTATAATCGCTCCATTTTATTAGGGTTGAGAGTTTCCTCCAAGGCCTAAAAATGAGAGGTCATTCAGTAGTCTAAGTAGCTTAAGTGAGCTCAGAAGCATCAACCCATGTGTGTTTTGTGGCATTACAATATAGTCACACAGACTGTGAACTTTTTACGACTGCTGCTAATGATTTCAGTGTTTCACACCTGGCTGATTCAGGCAGATTGTAAGTAGGTTTGCAACTTGTAATTTGGCAGCATCTGTGACGAGGTGGTTACACATGCTAGCAGTAATCTCATTTTGGTGGCACAAGTAGTGGCATAGACATTATATTTAGAAATTGCACACGTACTAGTACACTATAGCCAATTTGTTGAGTTCACTAAGACAGCTCTGGCAAACACTGCTTGACAAAGTTTTACTTAACTTTTAACTTTTTTACCATTCCTACAGGCAACTCTTTTTATGATATACTGCACATTTTTTGTTGTGACACATAACATAAAATAATGCTGGCCACAGATGTCTTCTCAATTCAATAGAAGTAAATCAAAAGAATGGGTTTTGAATTGATTTACAGCAGTGAGACAGCAGAAAACAGCCATGAAAGTTAAAATAATTTGACAGTTTGAAGTACAGTCTGTTGTTGCTTTTTTACTCCTCCCTACAAATGAACTCAAATTGTTTTTTAGCTTGCACCTCTCTAACTAAAGATTATATTTATCTAATGGCTTGTTCTCCCTCAAAGCACAGGACGCCTTCTTGCTTCTTCAACAAAGAAGGGCAACTCCTTTTGCTCCTACTGTATGTGTGGTATAGCTGCTGTCTCAGCTTTTTGATATGTTCTGTATGTTATTAGATCTTTTTTCCAAGAACTACTACTTTGAGGGGTGCTTTCATTTGCTGTGAAGTTACAGTATATGATTTAGTTACACGAGACGTTCTACCCCACTAGCTGTGTAGCAACAGTGGCTACTGGGCTACACAATACGAGTTGTGGCTTTAGCCATTTGGAAAACAGCTTATCCATTATGGCTGGCATTTTCAGCAGAGGCAATGTTGACCACAATGCGTACAGTAACAGGCTGTCTTTCATCATTTACAGCCTCACAGCTTCACTGTATAGTCTATGCCATACAGTATGTCGACGGATGGAGCCAAGGGAAAATATGTGTCAACAGGGTGCCATTCTTTTGGAGACTACACTATGTCAGGTGTGAAATGATGTATGATATGTGGTGGACTCCCTTGGCCACAGGATTTTTTTTTTCATGTTTGTCCAAGAATTTATTTGTACTGTAAGCAGCTCATAACTCTTTATGACAGAACTAACTTCTCTGTATGCTACATCTAGACTTAATGTATGATAAGGATGATATGAAAGCCTCATTCAGGGTTTTGATCAACACTCCAAGAGTTTTTTAAGGACATAGCAACACTGTCAAAAGCAATCGTCAATGTATAACCTCTCAACAATGATGCAACACAGACAAATATTATATTTGATACAAACTTAACACGTATCGTCAGTCATCAGTTCAGCTCCACATTGATACACATGCAAACACAAGCAGTACATACAGTATGTTACTGATATACATTAAAGATATATATATATATATATATATATATATATATATATATATATATATATATAGAGAGAGAGAGAGAGAGAGAGAGAGAGAGAGAGAGAGAGAGAGAGAGAGAGAGAGTTATTTCTACTGCACAACTCTGTCTCCTAGACATTAAGTTTATAAAGTTTAATGCTAAACATGCTGCCCATGCTGTATGCTTTCTGTGCGTATAATCAGAAAATTGTGTCAATGAACACATCTGACAAGGTGCAATTCAGTTGATACTGAAGGTGACAGTAAAATGTTCAGTGACAACGTATTCCCTTTTTAATATCTATTTCAATATGTATCTTGCAGCACAATATCCACAGGTAGTATACAGCATTGTTACTTTTTTACTTTGTTTAATACAGAAAAAAGTGCGCAGTAAGTCTAAGGATAAGACATGTTTATTAACATTCAACAGAAACCACAGTTTTTCACTAACCTTATCCAAAGTGCTTTTGTTGGCCAAACCTAACCACACACTGGGCTCAGGATGTGAACCTAAGTCTCATGACAATATCCTACATTTTGTACACCCCCACCACCTCTCTATGACTTCAGTGCGGTAGATAAATGTAGTGTTTCATTCATTTGAAGAAAAGGTTGCCTGTGAACATAATCCAGACAGCAATTACATTTTTCATTGTTTGTCAAAACCAATGTAATGAACAAAGAAAGGGGAGTTCATTTAGTGGGTTTGAGTTTGACCTTTTATGAATCCTTCATGCATCCTTCCTTCCTGTCTTTATAAGATCTCCCTTTTCATATTTTTTCTTGTCATTTTCCTGGCATCAACTGCATGGAGCTAGCTTAAAAAATCTCTGATGGACAAGCCTGAGCACACAGGGTACTCCCACTGGACCACACGAGGTGCTATAGTGTGTCCAGATAACATAAAGACTCAACATTCATTCCCTCTTCCTAAGCCAAGTCCATCTGCTTTTGGTTAAGTGGGCTTTGGTAGTGTCTTTATTGAATCTGAATCAGCAGTAGCAGTCGCGGTATGTTGTGTTTATATGCCTTATAATCTTCTGGCACGTTAGTGAGTATGAAATGTCTGCACCAAGTAGAGATTCCTTTGATTATGGTATTTTCCTAAATGTTATCTGTCACTGAATCATTTTACTTACTTCCCTCCTGAACTTACTTCTGGAACTGATGGCAATGGAGGGACAGCACACACACACACAAACACACACACACACACACACACACACACACACACACACACACACACACACACACACACTCACACACACTCACACACATACACAGTACAGTACGTGTAGAGTGTGCATATGCTGTAAGGCCAGCATTATTCCACCATTGCACAGGCTGAGAGAGGCTGACTTATAGAACCACACTGGATGCACACATGGAAGGTCAACCATAAATATTAAATTCAGTGCCATTCAATAATGACATACAGCATGAAGTTCATTCCAGTTTTCATATCATAGAAGTTGCAAGGTCATACCGATACCGATTTCATATTCAGCACCATTCGCAGTGTTGTCAATAAAAAACATGTTTTAAATTTTGTTTGATCTTGCATAAAACAGATAAATACATTCCCACACTTGTCCATTTCTTCATGGGTTCTTTTTTTCTTTTTGGGATCAAAGTACAGGGTATACAAAACTATATATTTCTTAGTAAGATTTGTAACAATATTTTCAGTTTCTGAAAACGATGACAAGAGCAAGTGAGATAAGACTGAATGAGAGTGAGGGACCACTACAAAATATGATTAAAAATCATATGAGAAAGAATAGAAGACAGATGGTAAAAGTGAAGAGAAAATGTAATATCTTTCTACAATGAAGCTTCTATAATGGAAGGAGTCAGCTATAGCCTCTAAGGACAAAGCTCAGTTTCATATCACAACAGTAACTACACAGTAATGCATTACGTGCAGCTACAACTGAGATGACTTCTGTGCGACCTATTATATTTTATATTCTGACCTTCTTGATTTCTTATTTTTCCTTATTTTACTTGTGTTCTCCTATTGTCCCTGCTCATTTCTTACCCTGATTTCTTTCTGTAACCTCACTGTGTTCTTTTTATTTAGTACTCTAGCAGTTGCTGTGTTATTTGTGTATTTCTCATATTTCCTCCTTATGTCCTTTGTATCTCTCACCCCATACAACCACGCTGGCCCAAGGCAAACAACATGTTGAGCGAGATAATAAGTGACTGTTGCACCATGCCAGTCATCATGAAACCAGCACAACCTTGCTGGCAAGCAGAACTGAGGACTATCCTCTTCAATCACCTCTAAAAGCCTTTTTGTGCAACACCTAAAATGAAGGATTGCAGCTACTGGAGTGAAGACAAGCCACTGTCTGTCTGGTGTAGATTAGCACACACAGTAACACACTCACATGCAATTACCACACGAGTAGGTGGCACACTCACACAGAAGAAAAAAAGATTAGCAGTGACAGGGGCTCTTGAGTACCTGACTGGCTTCAAAAGAAGAGAGGTGAATCTTGAAAATACCTAGCTAACACTGGTGACTAAAAACCATTAAATTGGCTGCCTCAGGGTCTAAAAAAACAAAGAGCCATCAACTTGGAGACTGCTTTTGAACTGTGTAAGCACTCAGGGTGGATGAGACAGGAGGCGAGGGAGGACAGGAGTGAGGGAAATATGAGACAAATAAGTAGAAAATAAGAAAGTGCAAATGAGCAGAATAATGGCAGTGACTGAAGACCTGTCGTGACATTGTGGACCATTTGTCAGTTAAATAATAACTTAAAAGCAACTGAATGTCAAGACCAGCTGCTGGAGTGACACTGTAAAATGAATTCCTCCTCACGTCCTAAAACCGGTCCAAAACACGGTTAGACTGAACACTTATAACTCAATACCATGCCACTAAAATTCAACATTACCAGATGGAGCCTGTAAATCATGGACCTTCTCACCTCAACCATCAGGGAGCATCTTGTAGTCGTTACACCATTCATATCACATTTCCCCTCAGTGACCATGCTCACCACAGCTATTAGAACCTGTCCAGATTATTAGGTTGTAAATTCCAGCCCTTCATCATTAACCCATAATTGTATCTCTTGCTAACTGTATTCATTATGTTATTATCATTGGCTGCGTGTTGAAGGTAATACCAGGTTGTATCAAGTACTATGTCACAATTATGTATGACAGATTATGTGTTTTTTCTATTAAATTTTGACCACTGGTGAATTATAGGTGGCATCACAAGGGCTAAGAGTCTGTCTTTGATGGTGTACTCAATTCAAAGTGGAAAATGGATATCTTCACTGTGTCTCTAATGTGTTTCAGTTCCACAAGTGGCTGATCTATTATTTTAAGTGTCATCCAATTCAGAAACAGCCAAAGGTGGCACAAATGCCACCTGAATGCAATTTCTGTTCAGCCATATTCCATTTCAGGGAAATTAGGTCCATTTTGTGCTCACTGATAATATAGAATTTGCTAAAGTGCTGGTCTCCCCTAAAGCACAGTAACACATAGCCACATTAGGTTAAATGGATCCTGAATGTGGTGACACTGACCTGTGACACCCGTGACAGAGGAGGATTTTCCCTCAGTGGTACCTTTGATGGCCTGCACTGAGATCAGGTACTCTGTTCCTGGATACAGACCTGCAGAAAGAAACAATTGTTTAAACTCTGAACTGACAAATATGTTATAAACTGCAGTCTGTACCATTATCATATTCAATAAATTACACAAATGTATTTTTATTTAAATGTATTACATTATCAGTTTGTAATATAATTATATCAAATGATTTTATGTATGATATTCCATATATATCAGTTTTTACATGTATTCACAGCTTCTGGCAAACTCAGGTTTAATCTGTTCCAACACTTACCCACAATAGTGTGTTTGGTTCGCGCCTCTTGGCTCCTCTGTACGTTCAATTCTTCCTCCTGTCCTGCTGGGTCAGTGTGAATGAGCCTGAAGTAATCCACTTCAGCTTGCGGGTTTTTCCAGTCCACTTTGATAGAGACTTCTGTCTGGCCAACAACTCGGATATCATCAATAGCGGATACATCTGGGGAGGATACAAGTGCCAAGTTCATTATAAATGGACATCAAGGGAAAACAGGGAGTACAGACATGGTCTTTAAACTGGAAATCTTTTAACCTAAGTTAAAGCCCCTAAAATGGCAAGAATCTGCCCGGCTCTGCTCCCTGACATATGAGCTTTCTGGGAAGGAAGCCGAGCAGGAATTCCATTTTGGTAATCAAGCAAATAAAACAAAATATTATTTCGTTCTATTATAAAAAATTAAAGTGACTTTCAATCAGGTCTAGTAAGTTCTGACTCTTATTTCTGTCCTACCATATAATTAAATTATTGTTTCTATCATGTTTTGACACAACACTCCATTAACATCAAAGAAGTCATAGATAGTACATATTTAAAGTGTAAGCTAAGCATTTTAACACATGGCCACTTGATACTGCCAACATTGCAACATTCAGCATTTTGGGCATAAGTATATTAAATATATGTAATTGCACATACAGCTACAGTTAGAATGTGGAAATCGCCAGGAGGGATGTGAGTATTTGCAGCATATGGTGGAACAAGATGGAACAATGTGAACCATCAAAACAAAACAAATGGTACTAAATGGAAAAAAGAGCTTTGCATATTTTAATAGTCAGCTATTGTGTTTTCCGGGGTGAGGTGGGAGGGGAAGAAAAGCATTCACTTAAATTCTCTTTTGAAGCTGATCATTGTTTGAAGTTGAAAACTATGTGACCAGTGAAATGTGTGTACTCCTCACACGACCATAAGCCAGATGATGGCGTGTTCTCTCATGCCTTTATGGGAATGCCATGTTCTGTGACGTATTTCCATGGATAACCAGGCTAACCACATATTAGAGTTGAACTCAGTCTCTCCATCTGTCTGTCTGTATGTCTGTCTCACTCTCTCCCACCGATCCTAGTCTAATAAACCCATTCTCTTCACATCTGTTGCCAACCACATCTGTTAGCAAGTCTCATTTCCCTTAAACACATCCGTATAGCCATTTCCTTGTAATTACTTTTAAATTGAATGACTAACAAACCAGTGCTCAATGAAACAGTTACTAATGACAGACTGCAGCTTATTCATTGCTTTTTAGCATAGCAAATGCGTTAAAGAAGTATATGATCGATTGGGATACCTCATCTGACACTGCAAGTAATTTAGCGTAAGTGGAACTGACTTTCCATTCGTTTGTGAATATATATCTTTAACATGTGACTGCCCATATCAAGAAGTGATATTTAAATTATTTTAGGTATTAATCAACTCTTATTGCACAAATCTTTTGCCAAATCTAGTGTTCAATATTTATAGATGACCCTTCAGCTCACACTTGTCGATCCTCTTGCCTTGCACACACTTTCTCAATCTGCACCACCTCCGTGTGCATTTAAGAGCCTTCCATTTAAGTGTTTTCATGCCTCATCACCCATGTATTTCATTTTGACCTCAAATGTGACCATTTAATCCACAGAAAATCTAACTAAATCCCCCACACCTCAGGCCATACCTGCCCCCTGCCACATGAGTCTTTTATAGGTCATGTCTACCTTTGCTCTAGGCCACTGACATATTTAAAGCCTACACACTGCACCCAGCTCCATTCCACTTCACCAGCTCTGAAAACATGGTTATTTAGATGAAAGAAACACATTTTAAGGCCTAAATTATGTTTGATTTTCAGTCCTAATCACAACTATCTGTGCTTACCTGTGGTAGCCTCAATCTTGTCTGCTTCACTTTGGATGTCTTTGATGACAGCGTGTATCTGGACAATGTAGGTGACCCCAGGAACCAGTCCTGTGATGAGGTATGAGTTATCTGTGTTGGGAACCTGAACCTAATGTGGATCGAAACAAAGATGTTTAAAAAATGTGGTCTTATGCTATATCCTTTATTTCACATATCTACAGATGAGACCAAAAAGAGACAAACAACAACTTGCCTGCTGCAGGCCACTCCTCCCATCTTTGGGATGATATGTCAGAATGTAATACTCTGCCCCACGAACAGACTCCCACTCAACCAGGAGAGAGACGTCAGTCAGCCGGACCAGCCGCAGACCCTGAGGACTTACAACTAAAGGAGAAAAAGAGGTACACAGAGACAGAGAAAAGTACCTTTTATTACTTCAATTGCTTCCTTGACAGTTTAATGTCTGTGTGTTCTTGTAAGATTGAATCTAATAAAATCTAATAAAATAAACTGAATCTGGAAGTCTGGTTTCACAATTCTTCTACCATTTGCTGTGTTTGTTGCCCAAACATTTCTTTCATTGGGGTGGTACATTAAGTACATACATAACTAAACATTGTTCATAGCTCACTTTTACAAGATTAATTCAGCTTGAACAATGAAAGTAGACATGGCCTTCATTCATCATTGTTTATTTGGATTACTTAACTCAAGCAGGTTTTAAGTCTCTGAAAGGTGAAAGCACACTAAAATGAAAACATCGGCTGCCTAGAAGGTTGGACAAATTTCTTCAACACCATTGTGTTATAGTGTTATTGTTCATATTCTTTACACGCTCTTACAGCCTCACTTCTCCTTTACCTGTCTCTCCCTTTTACACTTTGTGAGTGAAGTCATGATACAAGCAAAAGGAAAGCACTATTTTGAGCATTGAGGTTTCTTCCCAAACCTGAGATGGAAACTGGGAAAAGATATTGCTTTTTAGAGGTTGTCGTATAATACAAGGGCAGAGTTCGCCACTGGAGGTGATGGAAAAAATATGGTAGGGGGGCGAATAAAAAGGTATATAAGTATGGGGGAGTACAATAACAAAACTGCAGCCAAAAGACAGAAGACAGCAAGTCAGCAGTGTTGTGGAGTGAGGCTTTCCATGAACAAGAAGAACTTTGTGGGTAAGATGGAGGGAAATATATGGTAAATGGTGGTAGATATAGTAAGTAAAGCATAGTACGTAAGCATATTTCAAGGGAAAAATGTGAAATGGGTGGTAAAGGAGTCCACCATAACTTGGCAGGGAAAGAATTCACATCAGGTTTAGATGCTGTTCCACACGGCAAAGTAAGGAAGCTTAATGTTTTCCCTCAAATGTAGCAGTCTTTTTCCATCCAGTAGCAGCTAATATCCCCCTGTTGCTACTCAAGGCACGACTATCAACAATCTTTACCCTCAAATAATATTTCAGAACAGCTTGTGTCCATAAATTAACATGTTGATACTGGAAAAAGTGGAACGTAATGGAGATTTGTGTATTCTCTGATTGAAAATTAGTTAAATACTTTTAGAAGAAGGAAAAAATGACTCGTTCAACTTGTTTTGACTTCTTAAGAAGACTGTAAATCTGCAGTGAGTAAGCACAAAAGAAGTTAATGCTGTTCAAAATATGTTCCTGTGTACTATAATTTTTACAAAGTTCTACATCTGTTTTTAATATTTTAACATTAGTCATATGAATCAACTTTCTGAGACAATTCAGAAGTGACCAAATATGGTTCACGACAAAATTCAAAGGGTGCATTATGTTGAACAGAATCTTTTTGTCTTTGAAATCGCCTGCGAATCAAAGGAAACATTTCCGAGACAGTCAAAGAGGATACAGTAAGAATTATTGAAAGCATCTGTATTGTGTTGTGGCTCTAGACACTGAGTCTATGTTCACTTTTCATAATCTCACCCACATCATTTCCAGACTTCATTAGATGTGGTTGCTAAACTTTCCTCTTTTTTCACCATATTCTGATGGATAGACAAGCTAAAAAAAGCACCACATGACATCTGCCTTTGATAGTGGAGATAGAAAATAATATTCAAGCTATCATCAGTGGTGTTGAATTAAACTGCACTATACCAGATGTACAGTATATCTAAAACCATCACTTCAAGAGTCATCACCCACAGAGCAAATTGACATCTATCATCCAGGTGTTGAAATGGCAAGTAGCCACATAAAACAAAGAATGTCTTCATTGTTTTGCTTTTGTGCTGCTCTTCTCCCTGTGCTTATTAACACTATTATTACTAACACCTAAAATCAACACAATTTATTATTTTTTGTTACCTCCCACTTTCCCTTGCCTCCCTGACTTTTCCTCTGCCACGGTGTCACTGTTGACGTTGGAATCTGTTGAATAGCACCTTGACACAAAGCTAGCTATTCTCTGCCTCTGCAGAGCAAAACACAGCTTGAAGAAACTAAATCGCCACCAAGAGTTTGACATAGCTGATCTGCTACTGTGAAGACGGAACCATTTATGCTCTATTCTAGGTTCTAAAACTGTGGTTCAGGACCTGACACTGGTTGTGTGACAACCGTAGTTGAAGTGTGTGTGCTGTACTCTTGGTTAAATGTAGAGAAAGAAATGCCATAGACAAGCAAAGACAAATGTTATATATATAGATTTATATATAGATTATTATAAAGCTTATTCTGCAGAGACAAGCACTTTGACAAAGTGAAATTATCTGCCACTGACCTGCAGCCAAATTGTCAATACCTCCTTAGAAACTGTCAAAAACTCATAGTGTGAACTCAGTGAATTAAACTGTCCACGCTTGGCTGCCACTGCTCACCTTTCTGCTTGTCTGGCCTGGAATTGCCACAAAATGCAATTTTGTGCTCTGTTCCTTAGGCAGTACAGCAATAGCGGTTTGGTGAGCAGTTCATTTAACAGGAAAGATGATGCTTCTTCTACAGGGTTAAAGCTAGATGGAGCCCCAAAAAGACTGACAGGCGTTATTTTATTCCTGTGGTATTATGTGACCTGATGTCATAAGTCGTCTGGAGGCCAAAGCTACCAGTGGTGACGGGGTCAGAAAGGGCCCCATCAGCTGCTCTATCTGAAATAACTGTTGGAGAGATTCTTTGAATACCACAGAAGTAGGTCACTTTGGTCATCATGATAACTACCATAATTTTAGGTACAGTCAAAGACACTTATATCAAGGAGTTGACTGTTTATTGCAAATAGTTTGCTGTTAGAATTGTACAAAAACGTTCTGTTCTTTAAGGCAGTCTCTTCATTGGTTATTAAAATAATTATATCTTAGAGAGCACCAGTACCAAAAGCCTCAAAGCATAAAGAGGAAATTGGTCTGGTGGAGAAGCATTGTTAATAGCTGGTTTGACTTTGGATTTTGATTACATTCAGGCAGTCACTTCTCATGCAGATCATCGCCTTCACAGGTTAAAATGAAAAATGTCTTGGATAGTGGTCTTTATCAGCTGTTGCTTATTAACATTAATTTGTTGTGGCTGACTCAAACACGTCAATCTGTAACATTACTTTATGGACTGTGTGTTTTTGTACTCCAGAGAGACCAGTATCTAGCCTATCCACCTTATCTTCTTAATATTTCTGCATTGTAGACGCCAGGATTTGGAGCAAGTAGCTTGTAAAAAATAAGGTGTAAGTAGGCTGCAGGCCACCTCAATGTGTCAAATCAACACTTATGCTGTTCATCTCATTTTCAGGTTTTATGTAGATTGTGAACACTAATTAGGCTTCCACTCAAAACTGCAGTTTCTCTCCCTTCTCAGCCAACAAATGATGATTACAGATCTTCCAGTTTTAGTCATGTATAACTTAGTCACAAATGTTAAAAGGTAAACTTGGATTAAATGGGGGATTTGAGAGAATTCATCATTCATCCATAAGGCAGTAGCCAAGTAAGAACTGTTGGTTTAGAAAACTCTGTACCTGCATAAATATGACTCTACTATACTTCAACTGCAACTACCAGAATTAATAATGGCTGTACTCTGTTTAGCTGCTTTGGTTTCAGGGTCCTGGTACTGTGCATATTGGCTCACGATCACACTGTCATGGTGTACTGGGACACTTGAATTCCAACATTTACAAGTCAAAATGTCAGCTGTGAAAAAGACCTGTTGCCAATCAGCTGATGAGCCAGGGATGCTGAAGCATGAATCTAACAGATTGTAGCTGTTCAGCTGGTATAAGTGCAACAATGTAAGTGTTAAGAATTTATTCAAGTATGTCCTAAAAGTTTTAATGAATGATATACTGTAGCACGGAAATTTACATGAAGGTGAATTGAGCTTTAGAGGAAAGTGTTATGTTTTTAATGGCCCCTTGGCTGCTTGTAGCATCTGTGTTTTCCATGATATAACAGTTAATATTCACAGTTTTATGTCAGCTTAGCCAAAAGAGGTGACTCTATAAAGAAGGTTAAACTAAATTCAAGCCTTGGTCATAAAAAGTTATTATTCTGCATGATAGAAAATGTTGCAGGTAGCTATGCAGGATAAGAATTGCCCTCAGGGAGAAATCTTGTATGAATGATCTATGACCTGCAAAGAGCAAAAAGACTGTAATACATTGTTGAACATTTTTCTACATTTTCTCACCAAGATTTTCAAAGACTTTCTGAATGTACAGATGGAGATAGAGATAGATTGAGAACAAAAGACCAGAGAAGCACCTAGCTTCTAGCCTCTATTTGTAACTGGGCCTTTAAGCGCTCTGAGACATATCCATCATGTTATTTTACACGCACACACACACACACACACACACAAAGTTTGTGATATTAAGCATTTGCATAGCTTACCTAATGAACAATCCTCCCCATAAAAGCCTTCATCACAGATGCACTGGCCATTCACACAGCGGCCATTACCAATGCAGTCATTGGGACACTTCTGGATGCTGCAGTCCTCGCCAGTAAAGTGTGGGAAGCATACACATTTTCCATCCACACATTGTCCCTTGTCATTGCAGTTGTCTGGACACATCAGCTGGCTGCAGTCATCTCCTGTGTAGCCCTGATGGCAAACACACTTCCCATCCACACAACGGCCATTGTCATTGCATTCGTCGGGACAAGAGGACACTGAGCAATCTGGGCCTTCCCATCCTGGGTTACAGAGACAGCTACAGGTGTCGTGTTGGTAGGTACCATGGCCACTACAACTTGTATCCACACCTAGAGAAAGGTGTAAAAAGTGTGTAAGTTGCTTTACTTGCTTTTATTATTATATATCCCTTCACATATTTATTGCTGCTTTAAACTAGCTCATAGAAAATATAGTGTTGCCAGGGTGTAAAATAAGATTGTCTGCAGCTCCCTCCCTACTGCAACCTACACTTTCCACCGGTTCATCCTATAAATTCTGGGTCAAGGGTTGGCCTCTCAGCTCAGCTTCCTAATAATGTAATCGTTGTGTTTCAGCCTACCTGCAGCGCCACCCCTTCCACAACATCCCTGAGCACACTGGGTCTTCAGGTAGTTGACTTCTTCTTCCAACCCATTAACTCTGTACAAGAGAGACTTGAAGTCTTCCGACTCTTCGCAGGCACACTTGGGCATTTGCAGCCTGAGATTGTGTCTGAAGGTAATGTCATTTTCTCCATTGGTAGTGGTTTCTGTCAGCAGACCTGCAAAATATGACAGAGTTCAACTTTTTGATTGCTAAATTCAGTACCAGTCAAAAGATTCTCATTCAAGGGGATGGAACGATGTATCCAAACACTTGACTGGTACTGTATATCGGTCACAATTGTTCACACACAATGATACAGTAGATATGATTTATCAATGTATTTCTGTTTTGGTTATCAGCACCCTGCATATATGGAGAATGCTCCATGTAGTTTCATATTCCTATTCTTATTTGTACTTATTCTCAGTTGCATTCTCTCTTTCATTTTTATTTTGTTTTATGACCTGCTTGGTCCTGGATTGGCAGGCGCTCTAGTTTACAACTGGTGCTCCCTGGGATGTCGATTTTATAGACATGGCTGAAGGTGACTCCCTGTTCTGGAGCTGAGGGGCCCAGGTGGTTGTCGGCGAAGCTGAAGCGTGAGATGGTGCAGAGTAGGGCCAGCAGGCTCAGCGCCCTCCACAGAAATCTAGTGGTCATGGCTAGAGGACAAGATAAGAGTATGTCATTATTAATTTTGTTGAAGCTTCACTGTTTCTTTTTGACACAAAGTAGACATCCTATGCCCACAGGGAACAAATGAGAGGTGAGTTAAATTTGGATGATATTAAGCTGATTTCTGGTGCCATTTGACTAGTTTTAAGTGCAACTATGGAATGAAATAAATGATACGTGCCTAAAAAACCTCTTTGTAATATTATTTTCTACAGCATACACAGCATTTGTACAGCATATATGTGTGTATATGCAGAACACTGGCTAGAATGTATTCCTTTTAAAGAACATTGGCCCTTTCCAATGAATGTATTATTCCCATGAAAAGGAAAGAAGGGTATTTTGTGGTTTGAACTGCAGTTATTGTTCCAGGATAGATAAAAAAGCACAAAAGTTTTTTACCATTAGTGTACTCATTACAGGAATAGTTCAACACCCTGGGATATATGCTTATTCAGTTTTTTACTTTACTGTTTGTTGTGTTTATATGATTAATATAGTTAGACCTGGGACACACTTATTCATCGTCTTTCCAAAGGTTTGATGAGCTAAGTCCTGGAAAGAAGGTGAATAAGCATTCCATTTAAAGAAGCAGAAGTAGAATTATCTCTGTTAAGAAAAATCAAAGTCAGAATTGTAGTAGAAGGTAAGTTAAGCTATACACTAAACATTGCTTGTCTGACTTTAGGCAAAATGTTAATTATTTGTTATCACCATACATAAGAATGAACCTCACTCATTATTTAGCCACGTTAAATTCACTTCTGAGATCGTCACACAAAGTGGCATGAAATAAGATTTCATTTGGAAATGAAATATTCTATCTGTTTTTTAGTGCAAGTTCATACATTTTTTTATAGATTGTATTTTTAGCATGAACTTTGTGTAACAGACTACAGAAACTGTAGATGTTTGTCGTCATGGCTGACTGGTCCTGAGTCTCCAGGGTTGAAAAAGGGTCAACTTTATATTTTCCAGTCAATGTTCTATAGAGAACTGAAGACAGAAATACTGTCTGGACGATATATAAGTTACATTACATTCAGTGGGGCACGCTGCTGTATATTTAATCTGAGGAAACCTGAACCATCACTGAGGTGTGTGTGTGATGCTCTCATTCCACAGTATGGCTGCAGAATGTGAGCAGTCAGCACTTTACCAGAGATCCTTCAGCCCTAAACCATTAATTGTGCTCGGTCAGGCGTTTCAGATCTTCAAGGGGTGCAGAACCTCCTCAGTGATGTCATTATGTCTAATGACAGTGATGTCATGTGAACCAAAAATCCTTACCATGGCTTCCCCAAGAAGCCAAATTACATGCTTTCAAAATAGAAGCTCTGTTTTAACCATCAGCTGGCCTTTTTACTTTGGTCTGAATTCAACTTTCTGGTGTAAAAGTGTAAATAGCAGCAGAAGGAACTTCTGATCTAACTGTGCTGAGTTTGTGTGGTTTATGGAAACACAAAACCTCTAATAAAGTGACTGAACGTTCAGTTATAAATTGTAGGGGGCTTCGCTGTGATGCTTGACAACTGGAAAACTGTACAGCAATATATATAAAATCCAAATTTGTTTCAATACTGCACATAATGCATACGGATAGAAACAGGAAGGAGAAACAGAAAAGAGATAACTCCCTTCCTCAATCTTACCCAAATGTTTTAGCCACTCTTTAACATGGGAACTATAAAATCTGAATAAAATATTTGTATATCTGTAATTTTGTAAATTCATCCAGCTGTCTTCTAACCTGTTTGCTAATAGAGAAAGTGACACACTGGAAGCCCCTATTTGCTCACTGAGCATTAAAGACTAAAACAGATGGAGAAGGTTCAAAAAAATGCAGAGAGAAACAGATCCTAAAAATCCCCCTGGACACAGTGTGAGCATTGGCTGGAACATTAAAATGTCAGCAAGTGGGCCTAAAACCTGCTCATCCCCTCAGCCACCATAATGATACCATTATCAGATTAACAGGGATTCTCAGCAGGCACCTTACACGAGAATACCTGACCCCCTGAGTGGTATGGAAAGGTCTTCCATATTTTAAATAGTGAAGGTGGACAGCTACTTTACACAATTGGTCACAATTCGCTTTCAGTAAAATAAACTTTGGTCTAAGAATCTTCCTTTAGATGATTTATGCAGGACATAATTCAAGTAGCTCTATAATTCAAAATGCTCCAGTCCATTTTTAGGGAGAGAAATAGTAATTAGTGCAATCTGTTTCTAAGTAGTCCAAACTCAATACGCCTGACCTTGTTCAGTTATTTTAGCTGTCTGTTGGATTGCTGCTGGTCAAAAGTTTGAGGTTGGTGCCTGTGCAAGAAATCCAAGCCATGACATCACTGGGAAATTGCTTTTTTGACCCTATGTGGCGGGCGAAACTTAGACTTCAGTGAGTGTTTTATCAATGGCCAAAACTTAGGAGGGCAAACCAGAAATTAGGAAAAAGAAACATAAAGAGAGACAGATGGAAAGTAAGGGGAGAGAGACCAAAAGAAAAAAAAACCTGAAGAGTGCGAGAGATGAAGTGAGTGAGAGAGAATGAATAGGTGAGAGAAAGGGAATGATGGAGAGAGTGTGATGGAGAGATCAGTAGTTAGCCACATTAGAGACAGTATACTATGTGGGATGGTCCTTAGTGCTGGAGGGCAGAGATGCTTAACAAGCATGTTTATAGCTCCCTGTCAAGGTTTTATTTGATGCTGGCCGTCTTTAGGCCCTTCCCTTATTTCTCTTGGAGAAGATAGCACTATGACCTTCCAAGCATAGCAGAGGGCTGCTACTGACTGTTGAGAATGTCCCAGTGTGGGAGAAAGAGACAGATGGAGGAATCAATGGAGAGAGGAAATGGAGAATGGAGAGGGAAGTGGGGCAGTCAGAATTAGAATTATTGCAGGATGGATGGACAGATATATAGATACTGTATATACAGATTGATGAGCTGATGAATAATAACAGACAAATAGATGAGTGGATAGATGGATGGAGTGATAATTAGATGGATGTATGGATGGTTAATAATGTTTTGTTTCTGACATGCTTTTTCAGACTTTGGTCTGTACTGAATCTGGTGTAAAGGTTTAAGACTGAGCTGAGCTTGTGTGGTCTATGAAAATAAAAACCCTTTGGTAGAGTGACTGAAAGCCCAGTTATAAATTGCTGGATTGTTGGATTTATTGCTTGAACGGTGGCAAGAATGGTTGCTAACAAACTTATGCCCCTTACATTTTCTCAAGGACACGCCTTACCGGAAATGATGCTCTCCCCCCATTCTCCTCCATAGTGTACTACAAGTCACCACCCCAGTATGATGGGCCGCCCTGAAGACTTGGATTGGTTCTGCAATGCAGGTTTTTTTTTTTAACTCTCTAATTGTTTCCACCCAGTTTTAACAACAAAACCTGGGAGACTGGGCAAAGTGGGGTCTAATAAATATAAAAGCGTGGAAGGAGTCGATTATTGTTGGACTGTGAAATAACAAGTATGATTACATACCACTGAATGAATGAAAAACTGGATATTTGCAGCATTAAATGACTCATGACACAAAGCAGAAAGCTTGATTATTTTGAAAGGAGAAGGGCTTAACTTGACTTAAAGATGACAAACCCTATTTTTGCCATCAGTGTCCAGCACATTCATCCTCTAAAGCCACTTGACTGTCATTAGTTACTCCAACTCAACATGCATAAGACTGTAGGTTGAAGCGAGAAAACAGAGTGGCTTCAGTCCGGTTATGCTGCCTCTCGGTACATCCTAATAGCTTTTCAGCATGGCTTTGAAACCCTTGCGAGTAAAATTCAACATGTCCATGAATACAGTTAAAAATTCCTTCCTGACATTAACTTTTCTGTGTCAAAGCAGAGCTATGTCAATAGGCCTGTAAAACGTTTGTTGACTACCTGTGTCCACTGTTTTATATGGGAGAAAGCAGTGTGTGGGACTCTGTCCATGTGCGTACAGTATGTGTGTGAAACTAGTCATTTACAGAGAAGGAGTGGGGTGAGGTGCGGGGGTGGGTTGCCTCCAGAGGTAACAAGAGCTATACAATCACAGAGACAATATTGTCTGGATCCACAGACACCTTTCACTGAAGGCCTCTTGACAAGCTGTGGGGGATGCTTGTGTGTTTATATTTGGATTTCGCTAAAAGTCCTGCCTTATATTATATATTCTCCAAGCTCTGGAAACGGTAACTGTGCAAGCATTGAGATGAGAGAATGAGAGAAAGGGAAGAAATAAATTAAACAAAGACAAACAAAAATAATCTAATACAGGTAGAAAGAAAGTGAGAGAGGCGACCTGGTCAGCCTGTGCACATTTGCCCTTTCCTCTCAGGAGAGTCATTAAGCCTTAGACAAAAGGGTGATTGTTTTGGCAGGTTTAAACTCAAGACAAAACTCAATGGATCAAACCAACAAGCATAAGGATGAGAAGATGAGAGAGTTGAAAAGGAGGAGCTACAAGGTTGTGCCTTTATATGCGGTTGTAAACTTTGCCATGTTTGTGGTCATTCCTTTCCCTTCCTTTCGCAGCAGCTTGCAGACAGAGCAGGGAAACTGAAATGAATAAAACGAAGCTGAAAGCAATTATCGTCTGAGAGCAGAGCTCATATCTTCACGATTCTGTCTGCCTCCTGCTGCCATGCAGACCACAAGGAGACCTCGATAAGGACTTTGCGTCATAGAGGTTCTGTTCCCCTCAGTGGGACTTTCAGGTGAAAACCTAACCCACTGGAAATAAAAGCACAACTCGTGCATTAATAAATCAGCCTAAATCCTTGACAGAGATAAGTTTCTGAAATAATACAAATGTGTTTTGAATAGCTTTCATGTGCCTAGGGGTCATTTTCAATTTGTGAAGGTGGATAAAAAAAAGGTCTGAGTTGTGAGGTTTCCATGAAAGCTGTCACGTTATGCAATCCGAACACTTCTTATAAACCGCCCACTCAGGGTTGTGGGTCCCTCTCTCTCTCTCTTTCTCTTTCCCTCTTTCTGTCTCCCTCTCTCTATCATTTTACATGGCTGAGGGCCCACATCTGTAGTTCATTTTGCGAGGGCTTCTGTGTATCCCCTGAGCCAGCACAGTAGCATTAAAGGTAAATCTACTGGATCGACAGCCCTGTGTGAATATCTATCTCCCCCGCACGTAGTTATAATAAATATTTATACTTAAATATATGTTATTATCACTGGGGAAAATCAGTACTGGCAGGCTTGTTGACAGACAATATGGGATTATCTACAATACAATGTGGATATTAACTGGATATACAAATCGTAAATATTAACTCTAATACATTTTACAGCAACAGAAAGCCTTCACAGTTGCTCCGGTGGGAAAATAACTTTGTTGATTTATGCAGTGTTGTCTGAACATTTATAAATATTTAATTTAAATAGAAATTACCTTTAAACTAATTCAAATTTCAAAATGTTTTCATCTATCTGATGTAAAATTTCATCTTTCTGAAATGTCTCATGTATTTTATTATACATTAATACATTTAAAGATAAAATGGGCTCCCACCACACACACAGATACACATATATTCATGTCAAGACACTTCTATTGACAGCAACACACAAGAAAAACTAAAGAAGCTGAATAAAAAAGCTTTCAATGCTTGTGAATGCAGAAGAAAATGCTTAACAACTATACACTGGGCACCAACACAACTGCCCACATATATTCATTCAGTTGCGTCAAACCTCTCACATATCAATATTTATCAATGACAAAGACTTCTAGAACTTTCTCATAGTCAAAGTGCTGCAAGGCAAACCCAAACTTAGATATTAACAGCTACAGTCCCGGGACACATAATAAATTCCAGGTGTCAAGTTAAACTTTAGACTGTCAAATACCTGACAGCAGAGTGGAAGGGAGAGGGGCTGGAGTAGTAGAGTGAAGGGAGTTTTGATGGATGGAGACAAAGAGGAATGAGATGAGAAGGAATCCAGAGTGTGAAAAGATAGAGAGAGGGAGAAAGAGTACCAACAAGGAAGAAAAAGTGTAATTGGTCCACTTGGAATCATTTAGTAATAGACAAGAGCATCATTGAGTACAGCAGAATTAATAGCCTTGAGTAAACAACTGTCATCAGCTTTTTTTTGATAATCATTCCAGTTGCTTACTATTTGCCTTCAACATATTTTATAGAATAAATTACTTCACATCCTATGCTGATTTGAATAAAATCTAACACTAAAACTTTTAAAAAACATCACACACCCATAGGTTAATGATGACCAGCATTATGTCACAAAATCAGAAATTCAAAAATAAAGAAAAAGACATAAGCCCTTTGTATCGCAAATTTAGTTCAGAGTTTAAATCACTGAGAA
Organism: Euthynnus affinis; assembly: GCA_029490765.1. Classification (NCBI taxonomy): domain Eukaryota; kingdom Metazoa; phylum Chordata; class Actinopteri; order Scombriformes; family Scombridae; genus Euthynnus; species Euthynnus affinis. The sequence continues at coordinate 14,455,474 of CM055849.1, read as the reverse complement.
ATAAATAACACAATTAAAATGTTGCCTTACCCTTGAAGGTTTTCTTAAACTCTTCTCTGTGCTTCTGTCTCTCTTTTCTCGGAACTTAACTCACTAAGCCTCTCCCTCTGCCACCTGTTGACAGGCCCAGGCCAATGATTGAAAGACCTCTACACTGCCAGAGACTTTTGCTCTCTCCCTCCCTTTTCAATTGTTAAAATCTCTCCCAAATACCTACAGGCCAATGGGCAGTTAGTTTGGGAGTGTCTCTATCCCTCCTCTTCTCAAGTGATTGAATGAAAAGGGAGGAGAAAGAGATAATAAGTAGCATTTACTCCTTCAACCCTCCCATGCCCCCACACCCCCACCCAACCCCAATCACTAAACACACCTCCCTTTCCATCATCTCAACACTTTCTTCACTTTTTAATATTTTGTGTTTTTTTTGTATGTTTTTGGTTATGGTAGCAGAGTAGGTTGAAATTAATCGCTTCAGCAGAAGCAGTAAGTTTCTTAAACACAGTAACTGGATAAAGGTTGGATTCAAGGGGTCCAGCGCAAAGCCAAGAAAAACCTAGAGTCGGCTGAGGACAGAAGGAGTCACCGGGGAGGGGTTATATTTGACAGAAAGTGTTGTTATTCCAAAATCAAAACTGTACATATGAGTATACAATATGATTTAAAAGACCTGGGTTGGAATCCAGGCATTGGAAAATTTGGATTCAAATGACAAGAATAGAAGTGGCATACAGATTGTGTTACAGATGGAGAAAAAAAAAAAGGACTGGTGGCATTTCCTGGAATAAAACCTTCTGGGGATATGGGATCGTATTCTGGAAAATGGTGATAATAATCACAAGACTGTTTCGACCATTTATTGTTGGTTGGATGATTGGCAGTTAGAAACCAAAAAGTCTTGACTTGATTTGATATGTATGCACTATCCTCTCTGAAATGTTCTCACGTTATTTCTGTGAAACCAGGCCACCACTGAACATGCTGTGAAGAGACATAGCAGGCTAACTCCTTCAAGCCGACGGAAAAACCACAAACTTCACGATCAAAAACGTACCCCTTCGGCCTGCATTGCAATCACATCAAAGCACAAAAAGACAAAAAAGTATTCTGTTTCAGTTTGGTTTCTGTTATGCATCTACTACCATCACCATTACCAAAGACCCCAGGTGTCAAGGTTGGCAATAGTTTACGCTGACAGTGACTGTTTGTCTCTAAATATATAACTATGGTTTCGAATTTCTGTGGGAACACAGAAGACAGAGGGATTATTCAAGTGAAACTGGAGCTGAAGTTGAAGGGGCAGGTGTGGTTGTTTATACAGAGCAAATGGTGTTCCCGCTTTTAATTGTAACATGTTGAACAATGCTTACTTATTGTTAATCTTATCCAATAATCTGATGAGATGACTGGCATCAAAACCATGTGTGTGAATTCAATATAGTGTTCTGTTGTTTGCATGTTTGAGCACTGATACACGAAACGTCTGGCTGAAAGGCTGGATGTAGTAAATTATCATGGACAAAAGAGAAAAATGAAGGGCAAAGTTATAGGACAATTCATGAATGAAGATCATTTGGGTTTTTTTTTAGAATCTACAGGAAATAAAATACAAACAAATGCATAAACGGGTTTACTCAAAAGAATGAAGAAAGAAGGAAAAAGCATGCGACAAGCTCTAAACACAACAATGTGAACAAGTTAGCAAACAGGCTCATTATTTATAAATTCAGCAGACACTTAGCAACTAACGACAGGAAAATAGCTTCAGCTACAAAATGCTCCACTATGTTCACCAGCTAGTTGCCAATGTTTTCTGTCCATTTGACGCTGAACAAATATAGTGTATAGTGGGTTTATCAGAGCGTTGCTGCCTGCTGTGGCTGGACACAAGGCTGATGAAAGTGAATCAAACCAGTAAAGTTGAAAAATGCTGAAATGCTCCATAGAGCTGAGGGGAACTGCACAGTTTGGTTCAAATTTTGAGTGAGTTTGTCATTTTGAGTGAAACTTTTCTCGTTTCGTATGTCATTTAATCTTTACCTTTAATAAAAAAATGTAAAAAAGTGTGGTTATAGCGTGCAATAGTGATAATGGGAAAGTCATGGATGTGTAATGTGTTTTTAATAGTAAAGTTAAAAAAATCCAAGAGAATATGGATGCCAATGCTGGCACTGAGAGCCACTGTAGCTCTTGAAAGGTAATATCTGTCATTCTGTAGCAGAGGCTCTAGAAACAAACTGCTCCCTGGACCAGGGACAGAGATGAATAAATCACCGGATGCTCCATAATGACAGAGTCATTACAGAGAGTTTACAGTTCCTCTGGAAGTTAAAACGCACTGCATCCTTGCAACATCAGCGTGTAGTGTTCAGCCTCTGATTCCTGCAGCAGAACTTTCTACAAAACCTACTAATTTACATGATCAGAGAACAGTGAAACTAGGACACTTTCAATTATAGTACGCATAGATAATAAAGATTAATTGAGTTGCCTTGAATTTCATTTTATCATGTGCTCTCTTTTTCTGTCATTAGAAAGAAGCATCTGTAGATGTACATCTGGAGTTCAGTTAATTAACTTTGTCAGAGTAGAGGATAAAATCACATGGAATCAGGTTGTTATGGAAGAAAGAAAAGATGAAAGGCAGATGAAGACTGATCTGATAGAGAAAACAGACATTTTCCCTCACCATATTGGTTATAATTAACAAATCAACCACTGAGGCATTTCTGTCCTGTAAGCATTTGCATTTGCTTCATGTTTCTCTCAGGTCCATAGACCTCCCATAGAGACTTTGAAGATGAGTTAAACTCTACATTAATAAATAACAGTATTTCTTATAAAAAAAACTGTGACATACTACTAATTCTACCACATACAATAAATTCTACAGTAAATAAAACAGGGAGAGGAGTATGCGTGTACACTACGTATGTATCATGGCTGGCATAGGTATTTGTGTCCCTGCATGTGTTTGCATCAGTCTGTGTGTGCAGGAATGTGAAAACACAGCTATTTGCTTATCTGGGATCAGTTTTGAATGTTTGGACCTAATTTTGACTAGGATTTGGATCAGGTGAACCGATTCCACACCAGCACAGAAGAATGCAGAAACACACACACACAGACCAATCAGTCAAACTGCAGTTGTACAATGTTCCCACGCATTAAGAATCTGTTGCACCTGACAACCCCTCAACATACATCACAAGAAAGATCTTTTCCATTTGGCTTTGTGGTTTGGTTTTGGTTCCTCAAAAAACATCCTTTCTGTGGAATTACAATTTCCTCCATTGCATGAAGTCAGGTACTATTTAGTTACTCTGTGTGAAATCATAAAAATAAGTATGTTTTCAAAAAGAGAGGGTCTCAGAGCATCAGAAGTTTTGTCCTCACTCCATGTGTGCTAAACAATCCCATCTCATCATCTACTAATCAGTTCCTCTCTCCGTCCAGATTTGATCTGAGCAGATCTGTTGGTCATTCCCAACAAAACAAGGGGGAATCCTCGGCTTCGGTGAACATAAAGAACACACATCGTATCAAATCGGCACATTGAACTCCATTCAAGCACTCTGTTGTAAAGACATGCTGTGTGGGATGTGATGACATTTACAGTGAGTCACGGGACAATGAGAAAATATTTCATGCATTACGTTTTTCCATTGTAAGTGCTTGTTGGTTTCAGCATGCCAGGAAATCTACCCCACCACACTAACAGCAGATGTAACAGAATTCGTCACAGCAGGAGGAATTTTATATTATGTCTCCTTTAATGTGACGCATGTCTGTACTTTGTAACCCTTTTCCGGGAAAAAGACAATCTCTGAACTCTTATTAAAAGAGCCCACACACCTCTTACACTCCTTTTCATTTATCCCTGCTCTTTTTCTGCCAGGCTGCTTGTCTGGCTGAAGGTGCCTTTTTTTTGATAACATCAAAATGGAAACCATGACATATAAAGGTCACCACGATTGATAGATACCTGCATAATCTCATTGAAGATGCCTGTACTTCATAGGAAGATGCTGAGACAGGACATAAAATGTCTTCCTCTTCCCTGTGATGCTTATAGAATAATAATAATGCCACATTCATCTCATATCAGAGTTACCATAATTACAAGTTTCCAACTTGTAAATATCGTTCACGTCAACATCCAAGTCATAATTGTGACTGGGAAACTGGGATTTTTTCTGAAAGCTCTGATATATCCGACTTGGCAATTAATAATAAAACCGAGCCTGAAAACCAAGCCAACATGGACGCCTCACTTCAGCCAAAGTACATCGTTCTATGTAATTAAACCCACATTTAATGGTTATAATGTCATTTTGCCAATGCACAGTATTTTAAACCCCTTTTTCACGATCCTTCCCATCCATCCGACATATGGTGAATGCAGCATAATCAGCCTCCTATATCATGATAACACTGCTTTATGAATTAATAAATGGTTTCATTTTGAGTCTGTATTTAAATTCTTACTTAACCCTGTACATATACAGTACACACATACTTGATGAATAGAAGTACCTGGAACGAAATGAATAGACCCTTAAATAAAACAAATTACTTTCTCATAAAACATTTACTATGTTATATTTCTAACTTCTGAGCTTAAGAATAAGGAGATACTGACAGATTAACAATGCAAAAAATTTAGAAAAATGTGTGAAAAATTAATGGTGGGATGCACAATAACAATTACATGTTATCATGATAAATTCCCTTATTTTGTGCTCTGCTGGAGACAGGGGAAAATACTGGGTGAGACACCACATGAGTATTAGCTTTTCAGTTAAGTTAGGACTTAGGAGTTAGAAAGGTTAGTCATAGCATGTGGTTTATATTTTCCTCATTGTCTTACAACATTTAGTGCAGACACAAGCTTCAAAACAGTGATCACCCTCAAGAGTTAATCATAAGGAAGTCCCTCATCATGGTTTTGGTTACTGAACCCCTGTAAATAGAATGCTATTTTGGATCCATGCTATCAAAACCTGTTAGAAGTGCTCATTTAAGGTACAGATAAGAGTTCTCGCTCTATCTGGCATAATAAACAATCTTTCCTGCATGCTTTTATGAAGTTTTGTCTTGGCCACATATCAGCATCTGCCTTGTGGTTAGAATCAGACTTCAGTTCAGCCAATGATAGATGTTGTCTTTAGCATTCTGTGGGTATTGCTGGTAGTTGGTTGCTATAGTGATGTTTTAAAAACATCTTGTAAAGCTGCATTAAGACACAGTGGTAGGGCAACAATAGTTATAGAGTTGCTCATTTAAACTGAAAAGCTCTGTTAAAATCCTCTGTGGGCCACATTCTTTCCCTTGAAGGTTTATGATGACATCAATAGTTATAATAAATTGAAAAGTGTTTCTATTGATTTCCACAGATTAATTTATAAAAGTATAAACACTTTACTGTGTACTCCTATCTTTTACTCACATACATCTTATCAGTGGTCCAGTATGATGGCCACTAACAAATTATTTATATCAGATTCTGTTCCTATTCTCAAATCACACTGTGTTTTTGATAGAAAGAATGAAACTACTGACAAACTTTGATCTCTGCTCCCGACATAATCCCTCCTGCTGATTTTGGATCTGAGTTTGAATGCTTGCTAAATAGAGGAAGTCATTTATTGTCTACTCCTCTGTCTTGCTTCAACTATTTGGTATCATCTTGTTTTCCCTTCTAGCCAAGATAAATAGCAGCTCTCCTGATGCTCATATATTTCTAGTTCAAACAGTCATGGTGTGAGAACTTTCAACTGTTGTTTACAGAAGGAATTTAAGCTGCCGAACACCCTGCCATAATTAAGATGATATATGAAACACAACCAGTTATGCCAAAGATGTTGTTAACCGAGCTAATGACTGCATTATATCAGTAGCGTAGGCAGAAATCAAAGTGTGGGTGGGCACAGAGAAAATCAGGTGGGCCTAGTGCGTCAAAGACCGATCACTTAATGGGTTCTGAAATGCATAGGTCATTACAACTATACTTGTCTGGATGCACCACAGTTTAATCATACAAGCCAGAGGTAATGTTACAGGCACTAAGATGAACATTAACAGCATCACATGCCCTGATATGGTGGCTTCATATTCACACACACAGCTGACAGATGCGACAGTGCAGCATATGGGTAGAGGTTCACCAGCACCACCATGCCTCGTAATGTTAAAAATGTTGCCTGAACATAGCCTGGCATGGTGGCCACATAAACCACACACACACATACACACACACACACACACACACACACACACACACACACACACATAAACACACACAAACACAGACACACAGATGGTAGACGCAGCAACATCAGCATAAAATTCAATTGTATACCCAACAGAAACTACACCCAATAAACAATAGTAATGGTCAGATAATTGTAGCAGTATTCACTGACAGCTGTTCGCTAGATGATACAGCAAAAAAAGGCCTTCCGACTAGGTAGGTTTGACTGTTAAGTGGGTGGGCTCAGGCCTACCCGGGCCCACCCACAGTTAGGTGCCAGCATTATATATTAGTGCATGTCTTACTTAACTCATCTGTGCTACTATGATGAACTCAATGTTAAAGGATACGGGTGGTGATTCTCTACATTTTCTTCTAAATCTCATGTGGAGAGCCAAACCAAGAATTAACTCATCTTTCTTACAAGTATTGTATGTGTTTCCAAAGCCTGATATACTGTATTCCTCTGTGCTGTAGAACTCTGTTGTTGTCCAAAAAACATTAAAAACAGTCAGTGAGCCACTGCTGCACTGGGTTACATGTTCTTTCACCTCAGAGTATGAGCATCTTAATTTGTTCAGAAACTGCTCCAAAGACTAATAACAGTGATCACATTTTCAGTTTCCAGAGAGTAGTTCTATGTATGGCACATACCACTGCATATACAGTGCTTCGCTAGCTTTGCATATCACAACCTCTTGACTTTGCACTACACTGTAAATTTATCAAAGAACTTCAATATAAAGTCAATAGGTTGTAATATGTAGCCCAACAAGCTGCCAAAGCAACTGTAAACAGAACCATGTTCCTGTGCATGTGCAGTGGCATCTGCTGTACAAATATATACAGCAGATATATATATATATATATATATATATATATATATATATATATATATATATATATATATAAATACTCACTTGAGACTGAAAATGTAATGGTTGTTCTTACTCTTTGGAGCCATTTCTGAACAAGCTAATGTCACTGTAATCTTTGAGCCGAAGGAGCATGCAATGGTGGGGCTCACTGACATGTTTTTAATGGACATGAAAGATATGAAAAAAGAGATTGTGTGGGTCTACACAAAGGCTAGTTGTCCCCCCCCCTCTCATTAACACATGCATATCAGACAGTCCCTCCACTTAAGATGTTTGAGACTACTGATGACATTAGTAGGGACATTTTACAGGCACGTTATATCTTCATCAGCATGTGCATCTGGGCTCAAAAAACCACTTTCAGTAACTTAAAACTGAACCCTCATTGAGTCCTTTTAAGTAAATATACAAGAAGGACATTATCTCTACCCTTTGAACCACATGGCACATTTAATCACGCACAGGCTAACTGTGGTAAGCTGAACTGGAACATCACTGATTGCATGTTTCCTTGAGGATCTGGAAACTGTTGATTGAGAGGGCTGATTTGATCTGAAGGAGAGCTGCAGTGTGAGGGGCTGAGTGCAAAATGGGAACTGACAGACAGATCCAAATAGCACCCGCAGATATATAACACATGAAATATGTTTAAAGAAGGACTAAATGTCTGGCTTGTCTGCAGGTTATTAGGCTAGATTAACATAGCCAACTCAAAGCTGACACATTCCCTCACCATGGTAAGAAAATAGATTTTTCCATTCTTGTCTAAACATGCAGAAGTAGGGATACATTGTTTTCTCCATGTTTACATGTAAATGACAAGATCAGATTGGAGGAAGCAGGGTCAAAGATTGGCTTCAATGCCACATTCTGCATGTTTACGGTGAGATGTTTTGGAGGCTGTTTTTATTTTATACCAGTGTAAACTGAACGTGTGGGAGTCTAGTGGAAAGCAGATCAGATTAGAGAATGCAGTTTAGATAAAGACTCAAGTCATTTAAGGGGAAACAAACTAAAACCATATGGTTTTAAGTTTGGTTTGGTTTGGTTTGGTTGAATGTGTTCCTTTCAAGGCCTTTGTTGTTACCACATGGTGCACATACAATCAAACTTGTACACACATAAACACACACTTGAGACTTTAAGCTGCTGCTCTGTTTCCAGTCTTCTCTCTTCTCTAATGCACACCACGGCTGAGTTTTATGTTCTTTATCAACCACACAGTGTTACAAAGGCAGCATATGTGGGGTAATTGTATGTCTGCGTCGGTGCTCAACTACTGTGACCAAGGCAGATAGTTTTTAAAGATTATTTTAATGTGGCTTCTGTTTCGTTAGGCAGCATATGGTAATCAGCAACAAAATGATCTGACAATAATCTGTAACAACGTCTGTGGTCTGGATTCAGACGTGACATCATGAGTACAGTACACGGTGGGGCTTTTTCTGTCACATCTGCTTTAGATCACAACTTACAAAACTAGAAGCCATTTCCAGAAGTGTGAATCCATTTGTCTCAATTTTTCACAAAAAAAAAAAAACTATAATTAATTAATAGGCACGTGCGCACATAAAATAAGAAGAACCTGCCATGAGAATGATAATTAATGAGTCCTTATTCATATGAGCCAGTGAAGCACATTAGTAAATGAGTTAATTGGAATAGACAAGCCAAGTCAAGCAGCATTCTGACAAATGAGCTGGTGTCAACAGCTGTTACAGAGCTTCCTGGGCTGATGTGAATACCAGTCTTCAGGGTCGGGTCACGCTGTCATGAGACCCCATGTGTAGACCTGACCCCAGGTCCACTGACTGACATAACCCAGCACTGCTTACGCTTTCATGCTTTTTGATCTCAGAGACTCACTGGTGATTTCTTATCTCTGAGAAGAAGAAATAAGGTGAGAGTTAAAAAAGAGACAAGCTCAAGCAGGTAAAACTGTATCACTTCCTGCCAACATTTGTGGCTGATGCTCATTTTACACTGTTAATGGAACAAACAGTTACAGGATAGAATATATGGTGTAGATTTGGGACTGCTTCCATATACATAAGTAACTATCCATGGACTTGGAGTTAAAATAATCCCATGAAACACAATCCTGTAAAACTGTTGCATTTGTGACAAACCTTATCTGTATGATTTTATTGTTTCAGACAGTACCAAGATGTCATTAGAATATCTGATTTCAACTGACAGTAAAAACAAAGTTAAGATAGCTGCTGACTGACAGGCCAAGACTTTTAGGGCCTCCCCTGGAAAGAAGTGGTACCCAGTTACAAAGAGAGTGACAGTGACAAATAACACACCACGGATGTACTCTTGTTCTTGCATGGGGAGTTTTAACATAGTCATTTCCTGCTTGTATTAATATGACTTCAACGCAAGCATGGAAAACGAGAGGTCATATGAATCAAAACTTCCTGAAACCTTGACATGAAGGAAATTATTTCTGCTTTGTAAAACGGCACCAGGAGTTACCCTTCACCTGATTCTCTTGGGTCAAGAACGATTTGTTTTCAAAGCTTGCGGGCTACACTTCCTAGAGCCTTGGTGGTCCCATAACTAAGTATAATCACAGATGTGACTGTTTCCCTCTCCGTCTCTCTCTCATACTTTCTTTCTCCTTTTCTCTACCTTCCAAAGTAGCTAATCTCATTTAAATTCAAAACTCACCATCTCATTCCTGTTCTTCTCCTTGACAATGACAGTAACACCTAACCAGAAAATCAAGGGAATACAGTTTTGGCTTTTACAAATTTGACTTTATATCCTGTGAATCTGGAAAAAAGTAGTGGAACAAACCAGCCTATGTTTTTTATGAGGTTATACATCAAACATTTCATTCATACATCTAGCGCAGCTATGCTTGAATATGAGAAGAAAGTTGGTTGTTGTTGGTTTTATGAAAATGTTCTCCTTGGCAGAGCATAAGTGAATTCAGCATATCTGCAGATGGGGCTCATCAGTTTTACTTGACCCAGAACACTCAGTTCCAAGTATTGCAATATTGTGATTGAAAATATTAAGCTGGTAATATATTTGGACAATAAATGATAAAACAGATGGTATGAGACAATCACGCATATGACTGGTGCCCACAGTAGTTTTAATAATTAATGATGTGCACAATTTTCCAAAATTGAAAATAAAGATCATTTCTACTTTAGAGAGTTGATGGAAACATTATATAATATACACCAAAGCTAGAAATGACAAATTTATATGTTTACTGTCTCAGAAAGTAGGAAATGTAGTTATTTCAAGTTAGACTTTGACTGCAATTATTGCTGTTATGAAACTACTTTAACCTCATTGGAAACTTTTGATTATGATTTTTCCCCATAATGACCAGGCTCATCAAAAGATGTGTGACTATTTTCTCATTTGCTCAAAAGCTCAAAAACCTGACATGACAAAATGTGTAAAGCACTGGGATTTGGCATATGTATGCTTGTTACACTAAGTGTGTATACTAATCACTCATTATACATACACTAAGAAATTATTCAAGTATAGCTAAAAGAAGAACGGTTGATTGATTAATCATATCTCTATACCTATCCAAAATCATATCTAACCTATAAATCCAGTACTTTTCAGCCAAAATTTCTGTTATAAGATAACTAAAATACAAGTCAGTTGTACTCACTGGTGCACTGCTTTATTTCTATTAGACACAACACTCATATTTCCAAGAAAGCTCATGTCCTTTGGACTCATACAGTGACTTAAAGTGGCTTAAAGTGGTGCTTTTGGCTGAGTGTAAGGAAGTCAAGAGGATTTACTTTGAGAGGTGTGATAGGCCTGTATTTTTATGTGATCATCAGGAACGTTCGGTGTACTTACCTGTTCGTATTCATGCCATGAATTTGACCAAGGTCTTTCTTTGCTTTCACTCCATTTCTCTCTCCTGGGGGAATGCTAGACATTCCTGAGGTCTGGAACACAAGGACCTCTGAATCAGTCAGGTCTTGGCTTCTTACTAAATGAGCTGTATCTTCTTTAAATGGATGCTGATCACTAAGGGTAATGGGATTTCCCATGCTGACATGCCAATGATGATATATCATAACAGCTAGACTGCTGATTCAGTGTCTGATACCTGATGTCTGTGTATATTCACCAGATTGCTGGAGGTATGAGTAAATGTTAGCTTGATACTGTGATGGAGTAAAAATCAATCTAGAGATACAGAGACAACAAAGGCTGGCTACATAAAAAAAAAGAAACTAGGTTTTTTCCTCCTCATTTTTGCTGTCTTTGCATGTTTTTAAATATACGTGCAGTGCTGCATGACTTTTCCATGATCAAAACTCTGGTATGAATGGTTTTCTTGTCAATGATTTATTAAAGCATCTTTAAATACTGTAACATGTGCTTGATTTATTTGGCAAATGAGTTCGTCAGAGTGGTCCGGAATAGAATAATAGGCCGATTGAAGGCTTGAAAACATTTACGACATCTTGAGGAGAAAGAGTTATTTATTTTACCCAGTCAGAGAAATACAGGAAATGTCTCACTGTTACGTATTTCCTCTTTGCACCAGGTAGTGTATGCATTTGATTAGGGTTTCATAGAAATGGTGGGATATTTAAAATGAACTGCAATCATTTAACCACATTTGTATAGTCTTTCAGCAGTATGGATTGTTTGGTGTAGACAAAAATAGACAAACCAAAGTTGCTAAGTAAGAAAATGTGTATAAAACTTTTTACACACATTGATCCAATCAATCTATAAGAATCATAAATTTGTCTCATCAACAGTATTTCAGGACTTATATGTTGTTGATTTGCCCCTGTTCTTGTTTAAGTACAGTTGTCTTGTTTTTTTTTTTTTTTTGTGGATCAAAATGCAGCAATTTAATATACAGCCCTTCCCTGTGGTTCAACATTTACTCTACAGAAAATAATTGAAATAAGCAAAATTGCATACCAAGAATTGCCAGGCGATATCACAGACTCTGTATCCAAGAGGCATGACATGTCTCCTTTCTGTGCCAAATTCCATCACATTAGGGCCCCATATAATATTATGTTATGGTATAGAAATATAAGGAACATTTTTGTTTTGGCAGCTGGAGGCGACTGAAGTCAAAATGGTTTCAAATATTTGAACTGCCAGAGGAGTGTACATGCTGAGATGTGATGCTATACTCTTTCCATGGCCTTGAGCAGTGCCGACTGAGATCACATTCACTCCAGGATGCCGAAGTTAAGCATTGTTAGGTTTTATTAATATATATTTCACTCCTGTTTTGCTGCTGCCTGATGTGGTCTGATTATATGTGCTTTGTATGATTTATAGTCACAGGCCGTGTTGTGCAGTTAATGTCAAAGGAGAGAAAGCCCACCCACTTTGAAACAGCAGCTTGTTTTTGTTTACAAGCTGAATTACATCTATAAAGATGTCATCTTGGTTCAGAGGAGACAAAGTCATTGTGTCTACAGGAATTTGGAATAGTTTCTTTGTGTATCTTGGCTTGCATCTTTCATACTTGATGAGATAAGGCCAGTACAAGAGAAGGCCAGAGACCTGTACATTAGCAGCTGAAACAGCACTTTCCCACCCTCATTCTGAAACCTAAATTGCATCTGAATCAAACAATCACAAACAACCACAGAAAACACACCGTTCTGTCACATTTTCCTCTTTGTGGTATGTTGAAGTTCAATCTATTGTTTGATCAGCCAGAGGATCCTTGATTACTATAATCATCTTGTTTAGGGGGCTATGAAAGAATGCCTAAAAACCACTAAAGAAGAAGGTACATATAGTTGATGAACACCAGAAAGGTTAGCTGGTTGGCTATGGCTGTCTGTCTGGTACTTATTAGTGGAAAAAGAGCTTTCCTTCATTTCGGATGTGTCTCATGCAGGGCACGAGCCTAAGAGCTTTATAAAGACTTTACATCTCCTTAACTTAAGGCACTACCCTCAGAAGGATTCGTTTTATGGGTTAATTTTATTACAGTATGTATAATGTATTGTTACATTCAGGATGTGAATTTGATTGAGCAGTGCATAAAGGTCAGAATGAATCCTACAATCCAATGCAGTCAATAAAGTTACTGTTCACACTGCTTCATGTCCTTCTGGTTAAGAATTCTACATGCTGCTGCATTTCTCAAATGTAATCAGTTCACCCAATTATTCAAGACTTACCAGCCCATGCCAGTAACAGTATGTTGACCGTACTCAGTGCACTGCTGTCAATTTTATGGATGAGCCCACTTGTCTGCAGTGTCACAGAGAAATCTTAACTTATCTCAGCAACAGATCCGTTTTATATTGCATGGCTTTGTTCCCAAATCCTTCACTCAATGGTTTGCAGTTTGTGCAGGAATCCAACCTGACATCTTGATCCCTTGTAAAGCACACAACAGTCTACACTTTCCTTTACTGTATATTCAATTGCTCCTTTGATGCCAGCTGACAGGAGACGGCATAGTCTTATGTTTCAGTCAGTTAGAAAGTGTCACACTCTAGCTTTCAAGGATCTTTCTCACAATTGCTCCCTTGACTCACAGCAATCATACAAAACAGCTCAATTTTTTTCTGATGGTTGCCATTATCACCGAATGAGGGTATGAGGCACAGTAAATCTCATATTCCCATTTTTTACAGTGTAAAACAGGAAGGCTACACAGATGTTCATACTGAGTAACTGGTGATACCTTGATGTCACTTAAAAATACTGTTCCGTGTTGCTTACACCACATGTTATCCTTGTCGTATTTAGTTTGATGTTGTTTACAATGCCATAGTCGACTGGTCTACAAGAAGCCTGATCATTACATCATTTTACCAAAAAGAGGCTCATTGTTTACTCCAGTCCAGCTGTTTTAGCTCTGATGAGAGAATGTTTAAACTCTTCTTCCTAGGAAGCTATTTTTGTCAACCAATGCAAAGCTTTATTCATGCTGGCAGGAGCTGGCAGTCTGGCATTTATCATAAATTTCACAATATTGAAACGTAGAAGGTCACCTTTCAGATTCTCCCAAGCCTTTGACATCTCAATGCTAGAAAGGTAAAAGACATTATATAAGGAATAATTTTGCCTTCATGGTGATCTTGGAACAGCCACCTCTGAGGTTTAAACTATAAGCCAACACCAGCTGAGGGCCAAAAAGCAGTTTCATTATGATAAACTACTGCTGTCAAATGAAAATGCTGCATTCTCCAAATCTCAAAAACCTCAACAGAACTGACTTTTCTGGTTGACAACCATGTAATTCCACAATTACAGGGAACTGGAGAGATTAGTTGCCTTCTAACCAAAGAAATAAAACATAGTGGAATATTTTGACCTCAAGTAAAAAAATATGAATAATAATTTCATGCAACAACAAAGAAACTTTAGTATTATATTTATAGTGCTAGTGGTTTTGCTCTATAAGATAAGAAGACGTGCTGTATAGTCAATCACAACTTTACAAATACCACTATCTGTAAGCTACATTGATGCACTCTTCCTACATTATGTATCACTGAATTCAATGCCCAGAGAGGCCTGCACAGGTTTCCCAGCCAGCTTCATAATCTCTGGCTCTTTATAGAGGAAACGCTGTCTGCAGTTTGTCATGTGTTAATATTTATCCAAGTACTTATCCCCTCATGGCACCAAAATAATGGGGATTGTTTAAAAAAATACTTTATTGGAATCTGCAGCTATTGTTAAATAGTTTTTCTATAAAAAGCTTTTTAGGACAATGTGCTGCTGAACCATATGTTGAAAGAAGACCACAGGGCAGTGTTTTATATGCAGTATGAACTTTCTTAAAAGACAAAAAGGTTTAATTGTGAGGAGTGTGGGGGGGGGGGGGGGGGGGGGGGGAGATGCATCTGGGTTTCAGTAGATTTAAGAAGAGGACATGTGTCAGACATAAGGTTTAGATTCACCATGAAGAGAGTCTGAACTCCTTCAATAGGTGGGGAGAGAAAGTGAGAGCATGAACTTATACTCATGGATATACACTGCCACCCCTTGGTTTTTAAGTCATGCTACAAGGTTTAAAAAATGTAAGCCCTAACCTTGGATTGACTTCTCCTAAAAAGAGTCAAAGCTGTAAGATGACATGGCAAAGCAGATGTTGAACTAGCATCTAAGTATGCCATCCTTACTGTTACTGAATCTGATTTCACAATCAAACCGATCAAACGATTCATTACCTAAAAATGCAAAATAATTGCAACACTTGAAGCGTTGTTAGCTAAAGAAAAATCAGCTACTTTGAAAAATAGTTTTCTAGTTTGTGTACCCATGTTTGTATTCATTTCATGTAAGTCACCTTAAGCATTGCAGTGGCTGAATTCATTTAAATTTTGTAATAGATGTAATAAAATGTAACATTAACTCAGTCAGTATCTGGCTGTATCAATGTGGCACTTACTGTATACTTGAATATGCAGGGTGCAGCTTTCTTGCACTTTATTTCTCATATCTCAACACACACCTGGCACAACACAACATATGTTGAACTAGGTCACTTTTGGGGACATTATGTAGACTTACATTTATTTCCTGGAGCATAACCCTAACTCTAACCTAACTTTAACCACTGACCCCAAAATCAGCTTTTTTGGGGACACAGCTGTTGTAGCCAATTGGACAAGCTGTCCCCAGCTAACTTGTCAAACAAATAAAACAATAAATAAAAGGCTGATAAAACCGGGATGTGTAGTTAAAAAATTAAAAGGTCAAGGTAAGGAAGGGAGTTCATAAAATGCCAGGTTGTAGCCAAATGTGTTTTTCGCCATTTTTTATTTTTTTAAAACTAGTTCTGTCTGCAGAGATATGTATTAGTAGAAATTTACTTTTTTAAAGGCATAGATAAAGAAAGCAGCATCCCCAATTTCCTTGTGGGCCCAATTTCTAACCTTTAAGAGACCAGCAGCAGATGACTTGCCTGCGCTGTCGCTGCTGTAGGCAGGTCCTAACCCATTAAGAGCTTTAAAAAGAAGTAAAAGCACTTTATTATACTAAAAGAAACTGGGACTTCCTTGTCTAATTAGGAGCCTGGCAGCTGAATTCTGGTATCATGTTTGACTTCAGCCTCCTGGTCGAAAGGCGGCGGTATTTTCAAGGTTTTATCTTCTTCCTGTAGGTTTTGCACAACAAATTAAATCCATTATGGCTGCCCACAGGATAGCATGTTTAGGGTTAAATGCCCTTTATTCCACTGCCTGCGCCCCAAAACAGGTAATTTACTTATTTGATTTTGTGGCTTTGAATATTTTATTATGTTTGCGTTGTGTACAAGTGAGAGCGAGCAAAGAAAGGCCAACGCTCGCAATATTACTGTGTGACGTGTAGTATGAGGCTAATGCTAACTAGCGTCCGACAGAGGTCTTTTATAGTCAATGTAGCTAAGTTAGCGTTACATAGATGGATAACTAATAGCAACTGAGCTTTTTAGTTGGCTCGGGGGGAAATTTAAATATGTTTTTACTGGGTTTTTTTTTTTTTTAGCGGTGGTAGATGACAAGACTATGAGTTGTCGTTTTTCGAAGATTACGTTATGTCCTGTACATCACATCAGTCTAACTGTTACATTATGCTCGCTGACATCAAGGTCGTTAAAGGGAAGTGTTTAAAGTACAAAATACTCAAGCAAAAGCATTATTTTCTTTCATTAAAACTGCATTTCAAAGACATGTAGAGGATAAAAGGAGGTTATGCTACGACCTAGAATGACCTGAATTTGAACAGTACCATTATCCTTTGTAATAAAGATAAGTATTGCCATGTAATGGTACGTATATAGATGAAGTGTATAGCCCACTGGATGTGATCTGATATGGTTGTCTTCACATGACTAAGAATTTTCCTTCACTAAAAAAAAAGCATGAAGTAATGGCATTAGAATCACGTTTACTTGTCTATTTAGAAGACATATTTTGACAAATTACTCTTTCTTTATTCTTCTTCTTCAATCCATACTTTTGTCCTCAACACATCATTATGTCATATTCGCTTGTAGGGCTGCAACTAACAATTATTATAAATGTGAATAAATCTGCTGATTATTTGCTTGATTAAGCTATTAGGCCTAGTTGTTTGGTCTATAAAATGTCAGTAAATACTGAAACATGTGATCACTTATTCCCAAAGCCCAAGATGATGTCCTCAAATGTCTTGTTTTGTCCCGACTAACAGTCCACATATTCATACATCTACATAATCAGTTTACTGAAGAAACCAGAAAATATTCATATCTAAGAAGCAGAAATCAGGGATTTAGAAGATTTCTTTCTTTAAATCGTTGCAGCTCTCTTTGCTTGATAGATGGCTACATAGAATAGAAACTGATGCTACAGTGAGGATGAGTGGCAAGGTGATGTTAAGTGACTCTATTCATTGTGCAGTGAGTTTGCTCAACAGAGTGCATGGACTCTGGACTTGTATAGCATATAACAGTGCAGATGACATTGAACCAAAACAACAAGCAAAGTTGTAGCTAGCGATGTTTTAGCTTTCCTGAAAGTTTGCAAAGATGTATCCACATCATCCCTATGTATATCTACTGTGTCAGTGACCTGTATTTACATCCTACCATCTGCTAAGAGTCTTTAAGAATAGCCTCAGATCTAGTAATAACTTAAGTTCAAGCCATTCACTCTTTGTGTGCTACATAGGCACAGGATATTAGCTGTCAATCAATCACTAACAACTGCTGGAATATTGTGTGCAGGCCCTGAGGAGCTGCTGGGGGGCTGTGGAGCAGGTGAGGGGTTACTATGTGGACTGGAGGATGCTGAGAGATGTCAAGAGAAGACAGATGGCCTTCGATTATGCTGATGAGAGGCTACGGATCAATGCACTGAGGAAAAACACCATCCTACCCAAAGAGCTTCAGGTATAACGGGATACTTCTACTATGTCCACTTGTTTAGTATGAATAACATTTCCAGCTCTGTGTGGTGCAAGACAGTGAATCTGTAAGTATATTGCGATCATGTAAAACAGGCATCCTCATCAACACACCCTGTGCTGTGTCTTAAATCACTCTGTATTTACACTGTAGTGAACTAAATACTGTGCAACATTTTATGTGCATGTCTGAATTCCCACATTGCAGTGGTTGTAAAGTCCCATGGCAGTACACCTGTCAGTGATGATGGAAAAATTATGATGATTCATCCAAAATCTTAATTTACTATTGTTAGCAGTTGATTTTTTATAGAGAATGAAGGAGTCGTTTTAGGTACAGCCTGTGTTTTTGTGCTTCATTATGTCACAAACCATATCTGTGCTTTGTTAGAACACTGGACGCCAACAGCATGTGGAAGGGCATCTGGCTGAAACATCTGTGTGTTAATAAATCATGGATAGGAGTGCTGTCCTATTGGTTCATACTGATATTCTTCTCATGTGCATGAAAAGAAGCAGTGTGCCGAGTCTGAGTGTATTGTTTTCATGTTATGTCATGTTACATGTCATGTAAGTACAGCAGTTGGTGGTGATTGATTGAAAATCAACATTCAGAGTTAAAATACAAATAAACACTGATTTCCTAAATAGTTTTATAATATTTGCAGGAGGTGGCGGATAAAGAGATTGCAGCGTTACCTAGAGACAGCTGTCCTGTGAGGATACGCAACAGGTGTGTGATGACTTCCCGACCTCGAGGAGTGAAACGGAGGTGGCGACTTAGCCGGATTGTCTTCCGTCACCTCGCTGACCACAACCAGATGTCTGGTATTCTGAGGGCGAGGTGGTGACTTGGGCTCCAATGGATGCTACGAGATTGGATAGTGACAAATGGTTTCAGTGGCTGAGATCGGAACATCGGCACACACAGACTTGTTTTGACCTTTCAGAAGTTATTACAGGAGCGGATTGTAAAAAAAAAAAAAAAAAAACCCAGATACATCAATCTCCACAAAAGGTTAAGAGGCTTTGGTGTTTAAAAGGAATCAAGATTTTTTGCAGCATATTTTCAGTATTTTGTGTATGCTGAAGAGAATCTGTCCTTTCTGTAGATGATGTTTGTTCAGGGCAGTGTGTTGCTTTTATTTCCTTATGGCTGGTATGAAAAATGACATCACATGTAATATTTAAAGAGGGATTGATAATGTGACTCCTCAAAAAACTAAATGTCTCTGTAACTTAACAAAAAAGGATTAATAAATACTGTTGTACATTACTAACCTCTTTTTATAAGTGTCTTATTTATTGAGGAATGTGTGTATGTGTGAATAGCAATGTAATGTGCTGTAGTGTTTTATGTTTATTATTTTTGGAATGTTTTGTTTGTATAAAACATTAAAATATACAGTTACTATAGACCAAAACTATGGCCAAAATCCACAGTGTGTCCACGTAGTCATTTTGAAGAAAAAATGTATTTAAAATTTTATCTGAAGCTTATATGAAGCTTCAGCAGGCTGAGTTGCAGCTGAAGCTTCATATTAGCTTCAGATAAACTGTGGATTTTGGTCCCTATCATTTACATTGTAAGTTCATTATGAATAGATCTTCTAATGGCCAGTATGAAGAGGAGGAATAATTACGACGAGGAAAAACCTATTGCATTGTTCGTTTGGGCACCTGGTTGTTGTTTTGACAGAGACTTAAAACGTTTTGAACCCGTCCTTTAACTTTGAAATATCACGACTTGCCACTTAAGTCCAGTAGGTGGCGTTAACGCATATACTGCCAATAATAACAAGGAGGAAGAAGAAGAAAAAAGAGGAGGAGGTTATGCAAAAAAAGTGGTCAAAGTACTGCATAGTGCATAGCAGCGAAGACCGGTCAAACAAAGTGCAGAGAATAGCCAGTGCATCCGACCGAGACAAGGACTAAATGGATCTAACCGAGCAGGTAGACGACATGTTCTTAACCAGTTAACCGCAGGCTGACAGAGCTAAACTAGAGGTTGTATGGTTGTAGCTGGGGTAACTGAAAGTAATGCTACAGTAGCTAGCTAGTTAGATAACGGCCACCGCAAACTGGCAAAATGATGTCAGCTTTTCCCCCCTTTAGCTTCGAGTGGTTTGGAAACCTTTATGTAAATATTTCTCACTTTTTTTTCCAAAGATGGTTAAGCTGTTTATGTTGGCGGGATGTGAACATAGCCGGCTAACGTAAATGCTAATTTGCCATAGCAACGTGTAACGTTAAATGAGATGAAGTGTCTCTGGTGTTAGCCTGCTGTACCTAGTTAACGTTAGCTTTATGTCTTCTGTATGCGTTATCTTTCAGTATATTATATGTGATTACACTGGAAACTGGAGTCAAATTCTGTGTGTGTTCAAACATATTTAGTCAATAAAGCTGATTGTGAGTTTAGCTGCATGCACGTGTAACGTTAATGATGGGGGTTATCCATCCTATTCACGGTATTTGAATAATGATCTTACATTGATAAGAAAGCAGCAAAAGAAGACGTAAACGGATGTGATGAGGCTAGACTATCACTAAATGTCACTGTATGTAATATGTATCCAGTAAATAACGCCAGACAGACACTTGGTGTTATGTTGGTGTAATAAACAGTTGAGTATAACTATTTTACATAATGTTTATACAGCAAGCTGATCTGCATTTCAAAAGACAACAGACAGGAAATATCAGACAAAAAAAAACTGAGTCAGAGAAAGTAATATTTGATTTTTGGACTGGGGATACCAGTTGCTGTCATTATGGATGAATCTGTTGTTTTTCACAAATTGATCACTATAGTGTCATAAATGATGAGAAACACTGGCTTCTTATACTTGGTGCTTGAACCAAAAACACCCTTATGATTACAGTTATGTCAACTTAAGAAATTTAATCAACAATCTTTGCAATCTTTGTCAAGCAAATCTTAGTTTTCTGTTTGTTTGTTTTATATATGATGTCAGTGATTGATTACTATAATGAGTTTTTGTCAATCAACTAAGCAAAAATCAAATCTAATCAGCCATAGAATGTAGACTGTTTTGGGATGCAGTTGTGTGTGATGTGACTGTGCATCTAAGTTAGATCATCTGTTAAACTGTATATAAGATGTCTAATTCAGGGATGTGCATTTTTCACTGATCTAATGCTTTCCCAAACACAGATCAATCAGTTGGAGGCAGACTTGCAGGAGCTGGGGTCCCTCTTGGAGAAGGCAGAGAGGAAGAGGGTGCAGGAGCTGCTAAAGCAGGAGCAGAAGAAGGTGGAGAAAGAGATTGCAGTCAAACGACAACAGAAGGAGCAACAGGCCAGGAGACAAGCAGACCCAGCTGCAGCCTCTAAGGCAACATACACAGTCAAAATCACAAACTATGGTATTGTCTCATTTAGTAATATTTCCAGTCTGTTTTCAGTTAGGTTGTGAAGCAGAAATGGGCAAAAAAGTATTTTAACACCTTTTTATCTCCTATGCAGCGTGGGACCAGTCAGAAAAATTTGTCAAAATTTACCTTACATTGAAAGATGTGCACAAAATTCCATCAGAAAATGTGGAAGTCAACTTTACAGAACAGTAAGTTGATTTACAACTTGGTGCATGCATAGTACAATGCTTATTGTTTGTCAGATGCCGTTAATCTCACAATTACATCGGCTCATTCTCTCTGTTGCAGGTCATTTTCTGTTCTTGTGAAGGATCTAGATGGCAAAAATCATCAGATGACAGTTCTCAATCTGTTATATCCAATCGATGAGAAGGACAGCTATAAAAAGGTGAATAAAGCCTATTAATCAGTTAAAGTAATGATTGTATTTTATAAGCAGCAATAGATTTTTGCTGGTGGCTTGTAGATCAACTCAGGTAGTGAGTTGAACTGCCCATCATTCAAAAACTGTTTCATCTCACAACATAAGTTGGTTTTTGAAGTTTGAATCTTATGTTACACCATTTAACATCATGGAGCTGTGTTGTTTGTTTCATCAAGTTCCCACAGCTAAGGTTCTGTTCAAAAATTGCTAAATGTTTCCTTCAGATCCAGCAGCAACAAAGACACATGAGCATCTAACAGCACTTTCTTTCGAGTGCCACCAACTGTTGAATGCAGGCTCAGTGTTGACTTGCACTTTACCCAGGGTTAGATCTGCCAACTTCTGGGAAAAATATGACTCTTGTTGGCTTTTCAAATGGCCTCTAACCGCATTTCTTCCCCTTAACAGATAAAAACAGACATGGTGCTGATCATGTGCAAGAAGCAAGCAACAAAGAAGTGGGAGTGCCTAACGAAGGTGGACAAGCAGTCAAAAGAGAAAGAGTAAGTTCATAGAAATGAGGAATGTTTGTACGTTTTAATTGAAGCACTTTGCACAAAGCAGGGATTTTAAATGAATTAAGGCCACTGCACACTTTAAATTGTATAAAAGTTAGTTTATACAAGGTATATGATTTGTACCAGTATGTCATCAGTTGCTATATTGGCTATAATAACCATAATTTTCTAACTGTTTTAAGCCCTGCCAGTATTTTCATCCAATGGTACCCTGGAGCATGCAGTAGCCTGTGCTGTCAAGTGTAGTACCATGTCTGTGTGCTAGGTGTCACTATAGATCACATATTGCCTGGCTGCACACAAAATGAAAACAAAAGCTATTCTCATGAACACATAGAAACTCTTTATCCTACTTTCCTGTTACCTCCCAACAGTAAACCCGCTGTCGATGAGAATGCCGACCCCAGCGAGGGCCTGATGAGCATGTTGAAGAAGATCTACTCAGAGGGAGATGACGAGATGAAGAGAACCATCAACAAAGCCTGGTCGGAGTCCCAAGAAAAGAAAGTTAGAGGAGGAGACATGATGGATTTCTGAACTGCAATCACACCTTTTTCCACTGCAGGATTTAGAGAGAGCTGCCAGGGCAACAAGAAATTCAACCTTTTCATCACCGCTTTGGGTTTTATAAAGCCAGATTAAAAGGGTAAAAAGAAAGTAATCCAGTCATTATTACTTCATGGTTTAGATTGGACCAGGTTAGTTAAAAAATGTGAGACTGTAAAGTCACTTCTTGTTAATGATGTTCCTGTGCAGAATTCAGTGCAGCTAAACTGAGCTGATTTTTCAAATGTTGTACAAAAAGTGTAGATTTGCCAAAGTCACGCTCACATTCCTTAAATTAAGACAACTTTTTCTAGGTTTTCACATTAGCCCTTATTTTTTTGTCATTCCATAAATTGATCAAACAACAGCACTGCACATGCATCTAGTGTGATAGTTTACATCACTGCATGGGTCTGTGTTTGAAATGTAATGCATTGACTCATACCTGTTGCACAGTGTGATGCTCTAAAACACATCCTTGTAATTCCTTAATGTTACTGTTGCATTTTTATAATGTTGGACATTCTTCTGCTATAATATCTACTTATTGTAGTGCTGGTAAAATTTGGATTTTCCCTCCAACATTTGTGAATAATGTAAAGATTTATGGGGGTTTTTTTTGTTTGTTTGTTTTATTTTGGCGTTTGTCATCAGTTTACATGTATTGTTGCCCACCCTCAGGTTGTTCATGCAGTTCTCTCAAATACAGTTCTTGAACTGAGTCTTCTTTGCCTCTTTTTTTTTTTTTTTTGCTGCTTTTTTAGATCAGAGAAATGATTCAGTTTTATAAGCAACCATTAATTAATGTCATGTCATGCATGCTGTCACAATGCATTGAAGAGTTTGGATTAGTCATCAGCAGTCCTGACAAGGAACACTGCACCCAGAATCACCTGCACACATCAACATTTACCTAAATATTAAAATGAGCAAAGGTCCAGAATCTATCTTACCAACATGGTACTGTTCACCTAGATTATTATTTGTGATGCAACACAGTTTTTGATAATTAAAGGCATGTCTTTGCTTACATTGACACAGCACAATGTAGACTTGTGAATAAAGAGTTAAAATAATTTATAAAGTCCTGCAGACGAAGTTCACGTTTTGTCCAGCAGGTGGCAGCTGGGATCAGCAGTTCACAGATGTGTCTTTGGGGATTATATATACTCAAGAGAACTCAAACCAAAGTTTCAATTTTATTATATTAATACCGGATTTGAAGAGACTTATGAATGTTTTGATCGAGTGTCTAAAAAATCATATGATTTGTAATATTTCTTACCATCTATGGGCCCTAAATAGTTGTGGTAAGTCATATAATTATTTTCCCTGCATGCCTGCTTGTAATATGTTAACGTGCAATTTCTCCATGACCTCATTTAATGTGTTAATTAATTCACCGCATGTTTATTCATTATAACACTTAAGTAATACATAAGTGAATGTGTCAACAGTGTCTCGTCAAAATTATTACAGGGATTTGTTACAGACAATTATAAGATAAATAAAGATTTTAATTCGACTAAAAAAACAATAAGAGATTCTGTAGTAACCTACTCAACAAACTGTAGTGTGAAGATGACACATCTGGAGCTGCTGGCCGGGTTACAGCAGCACTGAGACATGAGCCACACCAACGTGAGTTTAGACTGATTCTTTTTTCATGAGGTGTTTCATTCATATTTTTTCTTACATTCCAGATACATTTCTTGATTGAAACTGTGTCTGGGCAAATGGTCTCGACTTTCACCACCAGTGCTCCTCCTCTTCTCACTCCCCCGCCTCCTGCTCCGTGACGTCGCTGCTCGTCTATATAGCCCTACAGAGCCGTGCCCAGACACGACAGATGGATACATCGTTACGCACAAGACAAACTACTGAAAAGAATAAGAGAGAAGGATATACAGACTGATCATTTATACCACCGCGTTAAATGGATACCGGTTGTTTCACCGTGGCGCAGCGTATTTCGTGTCACACCATGAATGCGGATTTATTTAAGCCTGTTCCGGAGCGTGGACCCCAACAGTCCTCTGCCCCGGTGAAAACGAGCAGGAATAAACCCGAACAGACCAAACCTGAGCTGGCCCAGGTGGTGACAGACTCCAAGACTGGAAGATCCTACAGTAAAGGGAAGCTTTTGGGAAAGGTACAATGATTTTTTTTTTTCATTATAGCTACATGTGTTTGTCTCGCTCCGACACCGGCATCTTGAGTGGGGTTTTTTAGGCGTTTTATCTGAGGTGACGGATGGATCTAGAATTTCTTTCAACGAGTGGCTGTCTTTTTTTTAAGTTATAGATGCGGAATCTACTAATGATTAAAATTCACCACCAGCTGTTTTTCCTGGTGTGTTGCTAATGCGGGAATAGAGAATGACCTCGTGGTGGATGTGACCAATTTCCCCCTGTTGTGCGCGTCATGGCTGAATCAATCAGGCGCAAGGTGTGCCCAGCTCTCGGTTCTCACACATGATTGGCAACACCTGATTTTAAAAGCTTAATTATAATTATTATTTAGTGACATTTGAACCATCTTTCAGACGACTGTTAAACCAAAAAATACATCTGCCTGACATACCCGTGATCCCACTCCCTGACAATTACGACGCTGTAATGATTTGTGACACAGTAAGTGCGCTGTATGAATGGAGGGACTGTATCAACATGTTGCTCGTCATCGATACGCTGCGTCGGGCATCCAGCCAAGTCTTTTCTCTGCCTGCCGCAGAGCTGGAAACGTCTCCGTCAATTTCACGGTTAATGAATGCAGCAGCTCTGTCCGCCTCATCCCTCATGCCCTCAAAGCGTATATAGTCTTGATTGCATCTGAAGCTCCCAGTGAGCTAAGAAAAATGCATGAATAAACAGCAGTAAACATGTTGTTTTCGGGTTAGAGCATCTAAGGCAACAAAGGATGCTGATCAACTGATTGGACTGCCTTGATTATGAAATGATGATGTAATTGAATAGATTTAACCCCTTTTTTTTAAAAAAAAAAAAAAAAAAAAAAAAAAGGAAGTTAAATCCTGGGTTGTTTATTCCCTCTCTCTCTTTTTATGGCCACACCAGGCTTTCAGAACCTGCCATTTAGACACATTATTTGTAGTCATTGCAGGTTTTCTACCTGCTGCTCTGTCAACTGATCATGTTGTTTGTCCCTCCCAAGGGTGGCTTTGCTCGATGCTATGAGATGACAGACCTCTCCAACAACAAAATGTATGCGGTGAAGGTGATTCCACAGAGCAGGGTTTCCAAACCGCATCAGAGAGACAAGGTACATTATCTTGTGTGTGTATAACGGTGTGTCTTGCAGAGAGGCAGTTGCATAACCTGAACACATAATTTGGATTATGTTAAGGTTGAAATACGCTCACAAAAGAATTATTGTCTTGACAGATTACAAATGAGATCGAGCTCCACAAGACCCTGTCACACAAGCATGTGGTGAAGTTCTCTCATCATTTTGAGGACCAAGAGAACATCTACATATTCCTTGAGCTCTGCAGTCGGAAGGTGAGACTTCAGAAATCTCTAGAACAGTTTGCACTGTGTGTATGTGGTTGGTTTGCATTTATACAGCTGGTTTTGTATTTCTCAACAGTGGCGCAATAGACTGTACAGTCTATACTCGCTTCCTTTTTTTTTTTTCTTTTTTTGAACGATATGTAAAGCATCCATTCCAAACGGCTAACTCACCACTGATGTAAATTCCCAGGCACCCACCTGCATGACAAATCATAGCACGATCTAATCTATGTGTGTGGCGTGTGCAGCACCATTGTACAGTCCCTATGACGGATGCAAGGTTGACAGTTCACTCATTCCTTTGTCTCTGCAGTCCCTGGCACACATTTGGAAAGCGAGACACACACTCACAGAGCCAGAGGTGCGATATTACCTCAGACAGATCATATCCGGCCTCAAGTACCTCCACAGCAGAGGCATCCTACACAGAGATCTCAAACTAGGTACGTGAGCATGTGACTGCAACGTAGCATACCAACACAAAAGCATCCCAGGAATCCGCTGTGACTTTGGACAGGCACATGTTATCTGTGGAATGCTGACTGGACAAATGTTTTTGTCTCTTTCAGGCAACTTCTTTGTCAATGAGAACATGGAGCTGCGGCTGGGAGACTTTGGCCTTGCTGCCAAACTGGAGACAGTTGAACAGAGGAAAAAGTTAGCATTTTTATTACACTTTTTTCTTTTTCTTTTTTCTCTCTCTCTCTCTTGGTATACATGTTATAAAGGTAGCCACACTTGTAGACTGAAAAAAAAGAGCTATTTGATAATGGTAACAGCATGAGAACAGCATCCTTACTTGATATTTTGCTACACTAGGAGTGACCCCTGTACATAAACATAACATCCAGAAACCAGAATATTAAACTGTTGGCTCCTTTCTAGGCTTGCATAATGCATATTAACCTAAAACCATTACGTCAGTTACCAAGCACATTCTTCCTCCCACTGCTTCCCCCCCCCCCCCATGAAAGAACCTAACTAAACCAGTTTCCAAGTAGCAGTTGCATGTAGCGCTTAGAGCAGAGTTTCAATACCTGTTTGACACCTTCCTGTGGAATACCAGAAAAATTAGTACAGCGTGAAAAAATGTTTCTACCACTGCCACCACTTCATAGTCTGTATAGGTTACTACTGAACAGAAATGAAACAATTTCAATTGTTCCGAAATTAAATTTATCCTCTCTGTTCTTCCTCAGAACAATCTGTGGGACTCCCAACTACTTGGCCCCTGAGGTGCTCAACAGACAGGGCCATGGCACAGAGTCTGACGTTTGGTCCCTCGGCTGTGTCATGTGAGTGTTGTGCTAATTTTAGCCTGGTGTAACTTGCTTTATGTAATCATGTGTGAAATAACACTTGTATGTTGGAGGTTTTGGTTTTGTCTTAGAGGGTTATAGGTTAAATCTGTTGGGTTTTTTATGTAAGTGAAGAATATTTAGTAAATGATTTCATCTAGCAAGCAAGGACATGAATGATTATCCTCAGTCAACAGCAAAATGAGGATGTTTTACTTAAGCAGTGAGATTGTGTCTTGGTCTAAATCATTATCAGGTTTTGTTGCTTGAGTAAACAATAAGTTGCCTTGGTTTCCTTCCAGGTACACACTGATGTGCGGCAACCCTCCCTTTGAGACGCTTGACCTAAAGGAGACCTACAAGTGTATAAAGGAAGTTCGGTACCACTTGCCCTCCACGCTCTCCCCAACTGCACAGAAACTCATCTCAGGCATCCTGCAGAAAAACCCCAGTGACAGACTGACCTTAGACCAGATCCTCAACCATGAATTCTTCACCAAAGTATGCAAAACATGCTTCTCTTTTTTTCCTACTACTAATGGTATTTTATTTATTCTGTTTTGTTGTTATCTAGATATTGAAATGCTAATTCTTTTTGAGGATGTGACAGTGAATGAATTCTTCATCTTGTTTGATTGCTTTCTTCCTCTTCCTCCTCTAGGGTTTCACTCCTGATAAACTTCCCCCCAGCAGCTGTGTGATGGTGCCCGAGCTCCATCCACCCAGCCCTGCCAAGAAATTCTTCACTAAAATGGCCAAGAGTCTCTTTGGCAAGAAGAAGGCAAAAGGTAAGCAGCAGCAGTCAGCGACTGATACACTAGAAGGACTAGGTCCTCTATTTTGTATGTGTCATCGGGTTAGTTACACATTCATGTCATTCCGAATGTAATTGTGCAACACCTTGCTAATCTAGTTTTGTCTCATGAGAACCGATGTCTTTTTAAAAGTTTAAACTATAGAACACTTCAACTGTTTTAGTTTCCTTTTTAAGCCTTTCCAGGAAGTAGGTGTTTAAAAGTTTCTGTTTCTGTGAACATAATTGTTGTGACTACAATACAAAAATCTTGCCATTGCAGTGGAGAAAATTCCATGTGAGGAGAAAGACGACAAAGACATTTCCAGGCTGGTGTCGGGCATCGTTAAATGTTCCATCAACCGACAGATCAGCTATAAAACAGTCGGACCAAATGAGGTATTTTTAAAAAAAAAAAAAAAATTTTCCCTACTTTTCAAGGTTAGCCTCTTTAACTACAAACAAGCATGGGGTAATTCCAGCTACTTAATGTAATCAAATCCCACAACTGCTCTCAATTAATCTTAAATCTGCAAAGATAACAATGGAGGTACATGAGTTTCATGACATTTGTCATGACAAACTTCAGATCCAGGGATGGAGAGCTCCTTTGCAGCATTTCATTTTTACAATATAACCATCTTTATAAATACTAATTTTGAATATTGGGCACCCATATTATTTGAACAGTGCATTGAGCTTTTAACAGTCAAAGTTTTTCCTTCTTAAAAAGAATTGAGAAGTTTGTCTATTGTCTTGTTTGGCTATTAGGTTTGAAATCACACCGAAAGATGTTGTATTGTCCCCCGCAGTCCATCAGCTTGTCAGATTGAGATAAGAAATGTAGCACAGTCTGTTTGTTGTAGCTGTTAATAATTAAACTCAAGCAGATTCTGATGTTTACCCCCCCCCCCCCCCCCCCCCCCCGGCGTGCTTAGTTCTTTATTGGCTTGATGATGAACCTGATTTTTTTTTTTTTTTTTTTAAAAGGCTGTAGTCAAGGAGAATATGTTGTGCTCATTGTTTTTTCTTTCTACGCAACCACAGAGTAGTATTCAAAAGTATCTGCTTACTTTTTTGTAGATACAGTCTGTTAACATAAATACAAGGCTGTGTTAGGCCAAATATAAACACTTCAAGGTGAAAAGGGTTTTGTCATAACATGACATTAGAAACTTGCATCATGGTTGCAAGCACACAGAAGGAAACTGTGGTACTAAAAGTAGTTTCCTACCAGTGCAGTTGCAGTTAAGATGCACCTGATTAGAACATTCAAAGCCAATGAAGCGAAAACGCTAAGCTGTAGCAGAATTTAGAAATGAAGCGCATCTGCTTGGTGAGTGTTTAATCCCACAACACTAAACGATTGCGTACAAGGTTATTTTAGTTCTGTAGTTAACTTTTTTTTGGGCAAGTAACTTTTGTTTTGTGCATTTACAACCACTTAAGTTCTTTCTGTTGACATTGACATTTTAAAAATAATTATTGCTGCTCCTCAGGTGCAATCTCCCACCGGCCAGCTGGTCAGCTCTGTACCTCTAGAACAGACCCCCGCTGAGGAGGAATCTAGGAAGTCCATCTCCCGCTCCTTCAAGGGCACCATGGCCAGCAGCACTGAGCGTAGGTTTACAATATTTCCTGTGAATGGATATCTTCTATCGTATTTGTTTTTTAAAAGGTAATTTGTCTTTTGTGATCAGTGTCTCACTCGTTTTGTGTCTTTTTTCTCTCCAGCATGTGAGGATGTCCTAACCCCAGCAGCTGTGGCTGAATCGGCTATGAAAATTCTCAACGGCTGCTTGGCTACCATGCCTTCAGGTAGGAGAGCCCAGAGTAAACTGAGATGTTGGACTGAGATGTTGGACTGCTTACCCTAAAGCATGATGATGATGATGATGATGATGACCTCAAATGCTGAGTGGCATCTTTAAATCATTGCACCAAAATCACATGGCAGATAAATGCTGCTTCCCCTAACATGAGCTATGTCTTTTTTGTTGCATTGATTTAGAAATAACAAAGAATCATTCAAGTTTAATCAGCCAGATCTTTTGCTTGTCTCAGCCATTTCTTAAAATTCTCCTGAATTCTGCTGACTCATGTGTCCAAAGAACCTCAAGCTTATAGCTTCCTTAACGTTTGTAGTAAAATGCTGACATAGCCCTTCTAGAAGAATAAACATTTCTTTTATTTCCTACTATAGTCTTTCTTTCTTTTTTCTCTGCTGGAAATTTGTTCTATAGTCCCTAACATTTATTATTTTTTTTCCCTCTCTCCAGCCAATAGAAACCCACCTTGCTTGTCCAGGCCACAGTCCTTCTTGTGGGTGACTAAATGGGTCGACTATTCAAACAAATATGGTTTTGGCTACCAGCTCTCGAACCAAAGCATCGGTGTTCTTTTCAACGAGGGAACACATCTCAGTCTCTGTGACCAACGCAAGTAAGTACCATGTTAAAGCCTAACAGTTTAAGGGGTCATGTGAACACTTACTCAGTGTGCATAGGGTTAGATTAGGGTCGCATATTTTTTATAAACATAGTGGTCCCTAATCAAACACTTATTTTTTTGATCCTGATGCCATTATTATTAGTCACCTTCAAATTTTTAACTTTGTCCTCCATTAAAATTCTAAATGTTTCTAATTTATATCTGGTTTTCTCTCCAAACAGAACTGTTCACTACTGCTTGACCAACAACAAACACTTCACTTTCCCTGCCAACTCTCTACCTGAGCAGCTTCGCAGCCAGAAACAAATTGTAGAGCTCATGGCAAACTACATGGAACAGAACCTTATGGAGGTATGAGGTGTATCTTGTTGTTTTAGCTGGCAGGGTGCTGCCACTAGTTCGGTTGATCAAATACTAAATGATGATCATATACATCTAACTTTTTTTTTTTTTTTTGTAACTTTTTGAAGTTGTCTAAGAGACATCATGTGATCTAAACTTAAGTGTTTTCTGTCTTCCTCAGGGTGGAGATCTGCACTGTGAGGAGCAGGTCTCAAGTTCTCCTCCTCTGCTGCTCCAGTGGGTGAAGACTGACCACGCACTTGTCATGCTCTTCAACAATGGCACTCTACAGGTTCGAACAAGCTGATTTTCTGTTCCATAATTTTTATGTAGAATGTATTTAAATTTTATACAACTCTGTAAAGTTACTTCAGATTTGATAACTTTTTGTTAAAGATGGTTTTGGATTATGGCCCTCCTTTTTCTCAAATCTCATCCTCTATTTTTAAACCCTACCAGGTTAACTTCTACACAGACCACACCAAGATCATCCTGTGCAAGTCATCTGATGACTCCTACCTGCTGACCTACATCAGCCGGGATCGCGTCTCCTACACTTACCTCCTCAGCATGCTAAATGAGATGGGCTGCACCTCTGAGCTCCGACACAGACTCAGATATGTGGTCCAGCTGCTCCAACACCATGCTGATGCCTGAAAGCACAGCTGAGTGCCTCCCAGGCTGCCTGATTGGCAGCTGCCTTAGAGGCAACCTGACTGGTTACCACCTTCTTCTTAGGCAGCCTGACTGTTTGATATAATTTCTCAAGGCAGTGCCGAGAGGGGCTGACGCCTCTTCAGTTGACGATGGAAGGCTGCTCAAGTCTTCTGAGCAATATTCATGTCTGGACTGGTGCTTAGGCAGCTGATTATCAAATTGAGCAACCTTGATAAACATCAAGCAGTCAGGAAGTTGCCCAATGCAGCATCTGCCTCAAGGGTTTGTGCCTGTCCAGCTTATGCCTCAAAGGTACCTGGAAGGTATTGATACCTAAAATAAGAGACACCTACCTGGCCTGAAATGATGGATCCCTCACAGGCAGATGCCTACATGAACACCCAAACTCTTATTACCTTCCCTCACTCACTCAAAATCACTGCTTCTTGGCTGGATCTTTTCAAAGCCACCAACCATCCCTGCAGCTTTCAGCTTCCCCTGACAGCCGATAACCCAGGCATGGTTTCTCAAAGGTATCTAAACACTAAAATTGGTCCTGTCTGCTTGCAACAGAACAAGGATAAATCTTGCAGCTGGAATGCTTTTTTTTAATTTTTTAGATTTGTTCTCTTAAAAAAAAAAAAAAAAAAAAAGAATTTCAGCAGCATTGTCATTGACTTGCACTGGATGTGATCTTACAGCAGAGATGCTTTGGGAAGAACTGTGGTTTGATTAGATAGAGCGACCCTCCTACCCTCAATTGGTTTCTGGCCTCTATGGACTATGGTGCACACGTTCTTCTTTTTTTTTTTTTTTCTTTTTTTTTTTTTTTTTTTTTTAAAAGAGTAAAAGAATATGAACCAGCTTTAGGATCACACTACGGTCTTGACCTCACATGCACAAATAACATTCCTGGCCTTATTTGATAGTGATGCTGAAGTTTAGAGATTCACTGTTTCTTCTGCTCAAACATCACTTGTTTTTGGGCTTTTTTTTTTGCTTTTTTTTTTTTGTTATTGGAAACAAATTTCACTGTGGTACACAGCATACTAAAGGGGCTATGGGAGCAACACAATTTTGCACTTTTTTTTTTTTTTTTAATTTTTCTAATTTCATCTGAAAAGCAAAACCTTTTACTACCACCTTTGTTTTATTTGTTTTTAACTACCAAATACCAAAAGACATTTTCTTCATTGGTTTTTAAAATGATTCTGTTTTAAACTCGCATACAGTAGTTGTGTGTGTGTGTGCAACACATGTGCTGGTCAACAAAACTGTTGGTTAGAAAATGAGGGTGGGGAGGGGAGATAAAAGTGCCTTTTTGAGGGATGTCTGTATAGTGCAATAACAACCCTTTGTGAATGTCAAGCTGGATACAAACAAGATTCGAGATGGGTTTTACTGGTTGGATTTACTTTTGTACTTTGAGCCAAGTTTAAAAGCAAGTCCAATAGCACTACACTCTCACTACCTGGTATAAGCTTTTAGAACCAACTGGTATCATAAATGTATATCCCAGTAATATCTACTATGGAAAAAAGATAACATTGTACTCTGTTGTACTGTACTGTAATCCTTATCGGTTTACATTGCTTTCTCGACCAAGAGTTGTATCCTAAAAACTGTGACCTGGAATGCAAGTATTATGTGTTTTCAAAAACCCAACATTGTGAAAGCCATCTGCCAATTCAGAAGAGTTATTTTTTTGGCACATAATGTCCTGTTTATTTATTTTTTATTTATACATGTTTTTTTTATTTATTGTGCAAATGTTACGGTCTTGACACAAGGAAATGTTCAATTCCGATCACCTTTTCTATGTAACGTATTGGGGGAAAATGGGACAAAAATAAAGTTTATTTAAAACTTAAAACTTGCTTTTGTTGTCACATGTTTAAATAAGTTAAGACTGTTTGGAAAGAAGTTGATTTGAAGAGAGGAGGAGACGGGTGACAAGGAGGGGTGTTGAAGGAGTGCATGACAGTATTGGGGAATCACAAAGATGCATATCTCTCTTCATCATGGCTTCATTATAATATTAAAGAGCGTTGTAGCTGCATTGAATGATGGTGCATGATAAACATAAAGCGACACTATGAGCACTGCCTGGAGACGGCTTTGAACCCAGAACCTTGCAGTCTAACAGGGAAAGCTGACTGTTACCAGAGATTAACCACAGAGCCAACAAGGGATCCCTGAAACACAGCACAAATTCACATTTTATTGAGGGGAAAATGTGATTTGCCTCAAATGAAGCGTCAGGCTCAGAGATTTGCAATCATTAGTGGCAGCAGGACTATCTAAGGATGAAAATATATATATGTGTACACATATGTGTACATGTGTTTGAAGGAAGAGAGAATCTGTATGTTTAAAAAATAGAAAGGACCACCTACAGTGTGCTCCCTATCAATTAAGATTTAGATCTCAAAAACTTTTACTTCTATGGGAAATCTATTCACATTTTGAGAGAGAGGAGGCTTGTGGCAACATTTTGAGGTATGATATGTGCTTGGAGAGGTAAAACTGTGGGAGTGAGATGTGGTTATATTTTTTATTAGGCTCCCCTGTGCCTTCAAACAATGATGAGATCTGAAAACTGCTTTAAAAGCCCTCACTTTTGACTTAAATTGCTCCAAAAGCACAAAAGGTATCATAAGTAATCAAATTACACCCACAGTTTGTCAAACTTCTATCCGTCCAGGTGTCCCTCAGCCCGGGGAGTGTAAAACACATTTTCACTGATTTACAGAAAAAATCTTCTTTTGATTCTGTTTTTATTCAGTTGTAGCCTCACTAATCCTTTAAGAACTCTCACCAGACTCCATACAAATATTTCACCTTTTTAGAGTTCACTGTAAAAACACTGCTGCAGGACTCATGTCATGATATGTAGAGATTTCACTCACCAGCACAGCCAATGAAATCACTGAGGTCTGGAATAGTCTGGAAAAGGTTAGGATAGTTTTGGAGAATGTTTTTGATAGTTTGGAGAAGGTTGGGAAGAGTTTTGGTTTTGCAGCATTGATGTCTCCACAGTGGTTTAAAGAGTCAGTTTGACCTTTGACTCAAAATTTCAAACACTTTTTTTTGTTCAGATTTTAAAGCAAGTCAATGTAAAAAAAGAAAAAGAAAGAAAAAAAGCTCAAAGCCTGAAGACACCTCTGACTATTATTAATAATAAGTGAACACTGTAATGTAGCTGACAGTAGATAAAACATGAACCATCACTATTAGAAAATATTTTTATTAATTATAAGATTATAAAAACAGAATAATAGTATAATAATAATAGAATAATAATAACACCAAACAGTGCAGACTTAGCTAACTAACATGACAGGTATCATTATCAAGTAACATTAAACTTACAGAAATATTGCAAGAATAGTAGAGAAAATTTTTTTTTAAAAAAATTTAAAAAGGCATAAATGGACGTGGCCTATGTCAGTCAAATTGACTTCATGCGAGGTACATCAGAAGCAAACATTATATGCCTAATGGTTTGAAAAAGTTGATTCAAAGATGATTAATTCCGACCAATGTCACTAAAAACAAATTTCTCCAAAAGCTGAAATGAAATCAAAATTAACCTTAACAAAGCTATGCTGACATCCTCTTTCTGTTCTGCTCTTTCTTCTTCTTCTTTTGTTTAATGGCGGGTGGCAGCTAGTGTTTAAGATGACTTTCCACCACCTACCATGCTGGAATGTGGACCAGGGTTCCCTATTTCCATTAGTACTAGGAAGGGGGAAAAAAAACCTAAATTCTCTTCTTTAACTCAGTTCCTTTGAAAAACTTCAACAAACAAGGCTTTATACTTTCCCTCCTCAATGCTGAATAAATGCTTACAATTCAATACTCCCACACACACTTCTTTAGTTTCTTCTTTAGCTTTTCTCTATGTGTTTTATACTTCTGGCAGTGATCGATAACATATTCAACCGTTTCTATCTCCAAGCCACATTCACATAGTCCTGATGGATGTTTCCATATTAAGCACATTGTTTTATTTAACCCTGTATGTCTTAACCTCAGCCTTGATACAAGTGTTTGCTCTCTGTATTTTTTCTCCATTGTATTCATTCCTCAAATTTTTTCCTTTATTTTATATAGAGGGCATCCTGTGTTTTCTTAATCCGAATGCTTCTGCCAGGCAGACATGATATTTCTCCATATTACTGCTTTTGCTTCAGCTTTACTGAAAGCTACCTCTGAAAGCTACCTCCATCCCTGTTTCAGAGTTTGTTCAGCCAATGAAACCAGTTCTGATCATGAATATGAGCATAATATGACCTTTTTTAGCTTATTTTGCTCTATCCACTGCACTGCCATTACAATAGCTAACATCTTGACTGTATTTACTGTTAAGTCATCTGATGTTCAAATCTGGGACAATAAAAGCAAACCCAGTATTCCATTCTTCCATCTGTATATACTGGAATAAATGTTTTATGTGCTGTTCTTATTCTTTCATCAACTATATCTGCCCAATTTCCCTTTTCTTTATCTTTTTTTATTTTGCCTTGAATATAAAAATCTAGGGACACCAGGGGAATAACCATGCTGGAGTCACTGGGTAAGGTACTGTGGAACTGTATCTTTTCTCACATGATCCCATTTATTTTGCCATTTTACTTGCTGCCCAAACAAAACATTCTCCCTTTGCTTTCCCACTTTCCAAGCATTGTCTAAGGGCCTTCACAGTTGAATGGTTTTCTTGTGCCCTCATAGATTTGCCCAGGGATTCATCATTAGCTGCTTGTGTGTACAGTATTTTTTCCCTCTCCACTTGGATTGTTATGGCTGGACAAGTCTTAATAGCCCCACGGCATAATCTCAGTGCCTGAGTTTGTATCACTTCCAGCTCCTTTGGTAATGTTTTTGCTGCTGACCTTTACACTACACTTCCATAATCAATCACTGATCTTATTGAAACAACATAGCTATTACTCAAAACATTTCTGCTTGCTTCTGCTTCCCCATTCAGACCCTGTCAGACATCTCATTACATTTAGAATCTTGCATCTTATTTATATGATCACTCCAAGTTAACTTTGTATCAAATAAAACCCCCAGAAATTGAAAAGTGTTTGTGCTCTAACTGTTTCCCATTCATCTTTACACCAGGCTTTTTCCTTGTAAATACCCCAATCTTTGTCTTTTCTACTGAAAACGTAAATCCATGAGTATGAGCCTTTCTCAACTTCCCTAACTGCTTCTTGTATCTTCCCTTGAATTAGTTTTAAATCCTTCCCCCTTTTCCATATGACCCCATCATCCGCAAATAATGATTTTCCAATATCACAACCTATGTCAGAGAACACGTTATTAATCATAATGGAAAAAAGTATTGTGATTGTTCCGACAAAAGAATTTCCTTCTTTTTCCTGACTAGTCTCCATATTATCCTCACTCTTGATTCCCTCTGGTTCTCCCCAATCTGGTCTATTCACAGCATAGCTGTGACTACCCACCATAGTTTCACTGCTCTGTTTGGTTTCCCCATGCCAGCTAGAGAGACCCCTCGCCTCTGACTTCCTGGTGTCAATCGCAGTTTCCTATCAAATTCATCAACTGATTCCATATTTACACTAACTTGTAAACTTTGAACCATAACTTGCTGTGTATAAAGTATGCATGTTGTGAGATTCCCAACCATATTTTGTGATATGGTTGGCAATCCCAAACACTGGCTGTGACAATTATGGGTGTTTAAAAAAATAGAACCATCATAATTATTTCATATTTTAGAAATTACATTTTTAGAACAGTTTTTTGCTTGATGTATATGTGATGTACAATTATTTGTGTAATATTTATTACCTTTTGACTTTCAGTCTAGGAACAAAATGATGTCAACGTGAGAGCAATAGCACGAGGAGTCTCTGAGTTGTTCAAGACCTGCAATGTAAGTTGTCAGTACACTCACAGAAATGTCAATGTCAATATCAATCAGTACAGTGTTGACATAACACACTGTTTAGTGTTGACATAACATACTAGGAAACCACCTTCAATGCCACATGGGGCATTTTTAATATCAAAATAAATTTAAAGAAAAGCTTTGGACTTTTTTTTACATCTTAAAACAATATTAAAATGTTAAATGTATGATGACGAAAGTTATTAGCAGAAATTATTCCACACATTTGTATATCTCCACAATATACAAAATGGGGACGAATCCTCAGTCATGTTCCATGTAAACAGTTCACTTGAAGCTGTGTGTGCCCTCAGCAGTCTCTCACCCAAATCAAGTGGGTATCTTTGTCCTGGCAGTCCTGTGTAGGTTTATTGTTGGTATTTTGCCTTAGCAACAAACCTACATGCAATTACAGCGAAGTATTCCACTGCTGCAGCTCAGCAAGGAAGCACTTTCCATTTACTAAGCAGCTGCAGCAATCACACAAAAAACATTTAAGACCTACATTCATAGTGTGGACAGCATTGTAAGCAGTGATATCATGTTTCCTCGTGTTTCACAACGAGAGTCTTAAACCGGATCTGTTGCTTGACTGTATGGTCAATCACTATGACCTTCTTCTTGTTGTCGTGCAGCCCCGAGAAGTAACATCACTAACAGCCTCGAGTGACTTCCTTATCAAAAGATCTATACATTGGTGAGAATAACTCACAACAGTGTCTACAGTCTAAAGGGTATGAATTTCTCACCACCGCTTGTGTGTCAATTTGACAAGATGTGAAAGATGAAGAACTCAAAATAACCTGTTATGTTTGACACAGTAATTCATTGCAATGTCAGTACAACAGTGTTCACAAGAAGACAATGTCAAAATATGGTTTTGAAATGATCACTTTAATGTAATGTAATTTAATATACAGTATTATTTGTGCATCAGATTAGATTGAAACTTGGCAAACAAGGTTACAGCATCATCATAAGTTTAGCATAGAAACACATCCATTGATTTGATGGTAAAACATGTCACTCAATTCAAGTCTGCGCAAAAATAATCTGATTTTTAACTTTCATGACCCATATTTGTGTAAAAAAAAAAAACACAGAGAAAAAAATCAAAGGTCTAATCTACAGACAGGATCAGCTGAGAGATTCCATCTTCAGATAAGATGATAATAGTGTTTCGGATATGACGTCAATAAAAGGTTCACATTCACATTCTTTGTTTAAAACTAATCTAACATATTATCTTATTTTCACAATAAAGAGGCCCATTTTTTGTTACATCCCAATAGTTTCCACTTTTATGAATAGTTACAATAGTGCTCTCTACACTTGCCAAGGGAAAGGCTTTGTTATGCTTTTATTTTTAGCCAGACTTCTGGGGCTGTGGAAAGACTGAAATACAAAAGGCACATGGAATGCAGGTAGATTGACATCAACACTGGCATATGTTTTCATTCATGTGCACTCATCAATACAATCAGTACAACAGATGAGTAACAAGCAGAACGCTGGTTGTCAGTCATACAGTTCAGTCAAATGTACGCACAAAAATACACAAACATACACACACACACATCTTGGCTCATTGCCACTTTCTCAGCTGCTATTATGATGCAGCATTGTTCTTATCAACCATGTACACTCAGATAGACATCGAGAGCCAACACAGTCTTGTTAGAGTTTTATGTTGTGTGAGTGTTTTGTGTGTATACAAAAGAAAACGGCTCACAGATAGACTGAGACAGGGCTCAATTGGCAGTTACTCTACAAAAGAGAGAGAGAGAGGGAGGGAGAGAGAGAGAGATTGTCAAACTTCCCTTCTGATTGCACGCTGGAAACTGGGGCAACAGCAAGAGATCACAGAGCTGCTTTGCTGTGACTCTGAGGGCAAAATGTGCTGATTCCACATCTTTAATTGCTGCATGAGATGTTCACTTCACTCCACTCAGCCAGTTATTACCACAGAGGTGTAAATGATAATCTGTACCATCAAATTCCCTTGAAATTCTGCACTATTGCACTGCAATTAGGTTTTGCAGCACTGTGAATCTAGTATGATGAACCTGCTTGCATGTAAATGTTTTGGCATATCTGATCTGATGTTTGAAATGCATTCACCTCTTAGGATGAAATTTGAGGTTTTGGGGACAGCAATCATATAAATCAGGTTGACAAAATCAGGAATTCATTTATTACTTGAGCCCACCTGTTTTGAATTCAGCAATATGTTTACACAGATGAGAAGAAAGGGCACTTTTAATGGTGCTAAAAATGTGTTACCAGTTAAGAAAATGCTGTATGTTGTCTGAAACTTCCAAAATACCATATTTGGTATGCCAAAACAGTATGTGGTATTTCTTAGTATGTCCAAAACTGTAGTATGAAAGAATAGTACTTTTACTGCATACTATCTACAGGGAAATATTACAGTATGCAAACACTGGACATTAAGCCAGCATAAATATCCCACAATGCAATGTGGTAGTGACAACAACAACAACAAAAACATAACAATGGCAGATAATGACCATGGTAGCTCTGGTGTAACATCTGTAGTGCTTCAATTTAAGGTTTCACTTTGCTATGCGTAATATGTTTTTTTATGCATGTCCAACTGGTAAGGAGGCTCTCAGGAAGTGAGATAATTACAGCTCAGTGTGTCTGAAAAGATGCATAGTACTGTTTATTCACACAAAAGTATGTTGAACGATGGAAACATATTGGGTGAGTAGTACATAATATGTAATTTTGGATACAGAAAGACAGATACAGATAGAGATGTATTTTGTTCTGATGTGCGTCCATGTTAGAGGCAGAATGATAGGGAGTAAAGTTTTAAAGAAAGAAATGAACAATTAATCTCTTGCTAAGTTACTGATACTATCTGTTCTCACTGGCAGGTACAAATAGAGGAAAGAAGCTGGCTGTACTCTTAATATATTCACAGGCCAGCCTTATTATCTTCTTTTTAACTGTGCACTGCTTTTCTTGAGCTTTGGTGATCAGTGTAGGGTCTGAGAATCCAAACCCAAAATCAAACAAAGCATAAAATCAATTTCATCTCCATCTTTGCGACTTGTGTCTTAGCCATGGCTGTGGGGGTTTGTTAAAAACCTTTATGATTGTCTGACTGTCTTTCTTTCCCCATCTGGCTGATTTTGTGGATTATTTCTGTACACATATCCACACCGATAAAACCAATATTACATGTAAAAATAGCTTTAAAGTAGCAAGGATCTTAGACGTAATCTGATGCGAATGAAAGTCCCTTTGGCTTCTTACTTGTACAAAATGATGTAATGCATTAGTAATGTGTTCAGTTTATAAAAGCTGTTAGTTGAGCAGCATCTGGTTGGCCTTTATGGGAAAATCCACTGATTCAAAGGAAGTAAAGCATGTTATGCAATAACTGCAGTTTGTTTAACTTAAATAGAAGATCTAGACAACATTGGAAGCAGTAGACACCATGACAGGATGAGCTGTAAAAACAAACTTCATCAGTGGAAATCCAAAGATATCAGAGGTGTCACTCTTTGAATATTAAATGATTTCTTGGAAGTGCAGGGCAAAATGCACCAGTTATCACCAAATATTATTTATCAGGTTGCCCTGTTAATAATAATGCGTATTTGTATTGTGCTTCTTTAAAATATAATCCTTGAAGATAAAAACAAAAAATACACAGAAGAAAGAAACTCAAAAATCTAACATAATTTATAAGAAATGAGTCCGTCACGAGATTGTGGAATATATACTAGAAATACACTGCATTACCTCAACAGCAGAAAAAACAGTGAGCTCTTTAGATACAGCAGTTTCAGCATGAAGTCATTTCCGCAACACTATACCTACTGTACCTAAATGGCAGTATCCCAAACCTCCCTCAGCAATGATTGCTTTCTCAGCCCCTTTGGCAAAGTCATCTTCCTCCTTCCTCTCATTTATTTTGTCAAAACACTCATTGTTGCAAATAGATATCAAGGCAGTGATTAACAGAGCTAAACGGCACCATCAATTGCCACATGTCGAAAGATTATAGTTTTTTTTGTAA
This sequence comes from Euthynnus affinis, assembly GCA_029490765.1. NCBI lineage: Eukaryota > Metazoa > Chordata > Actinopteri > Scombriformes > Scombridae > Euthynnus > Euthynnus affinis. The sequence goes on along the minus strand of CM055849.1, from coordinate 14,413,534 downwards.
ATCTGTTGATCTAAATGAGGTCAGTTTGACATTGTGAAGAGATTCTGCGCTTTAGGGAAGAGAAACTGTGACTTTGATGTGTCCCAACATGTGTGGATACTGCTGCTAACACTCAGTGGCTTTGTCATAATTCATGTTTGTTGGCAACAGGAATTGAGCTGGAAATATGGGTTCGCATTTTTTCCAAGTCTGTCTTAAAATAATAGTTTCATACTGATGTGTTCATTGACATTGTTTTCAGTCGCTATAATTGTGCTTCCTGCCCCTACTGACTAAGACAACAAGCCTTCCTAAGGTAATTCCAGTGAAAGAGAGAAAAAGCCAAAGCTAATGTGGGATATCACATGTCTGACTTAGTCATACCAAGAGGGTAGATTCCAAAGTTCTTTTTATTGCAGCATTCCCTCCTTTTGTGTCCCCAGGCAGCTTTATGTTGCATTGCAGAGGGATTGTAAGACAAAGAGGGAATGAGGGTTTGTACTAAAAACACAGTAGCTTTGGAGGATACCCATTTGATTTGGCTATTTCAGACTGCTGAAGCCACATATTAGCTTTGGTTGAACTTTGAAATGCATTTTGACACATCTGTCTTATTGGAATCACTTTAGGGAAGGATATCTTCATGGCCATTGTGAACACAAACAATTACAGGCATCTGAAATTCTTTTAATGTGCATCTGGGTTTTAAGACAGATGTGACAGTACTTTTACAGTATTGACGCATTAGAAATGCTTGTTGGAATCCATTCGTCAGTAAATGTACATTTCTTCAACATCATTACACTTTTACATGAGGATATTGATAAAAAAAGATTCCAAAGTCTCTGTTGGAGGATATAGGGAGTCCTTTCAATATATGGCAACTGCGTGTTTGAGAGAAAAGTACTCACACATTATTTTCACATTAAGATGGTTGTGGTTAACATTTAGCATGAACAGGAAGATATGTTGTTGTCGTACTTATATTTATACAATGATAAATCCCCTGACTGAATTACGTCAGTAAAGTCATATGTTTTCACAGTGAAGTCACCCACCCACTCCCAAAACAGAAATGATATCCTGTGGAAGGACACACCTGTGCAGTCGAGGCGAGAAGTACTAAACCTGACATGCCAGATGGTTTGTTATACAGAATCATCCGAAAAGTCGTCCTTGATAAACTGTTTGGAAAAGGGCAGGAACTTTTAAAAATTACTTGGCAGGTGACTGGATGAACCATCTGTCTATCACCATCTATCACTGTCTTACTTTGCAAGGCAGCTGGATTCGCAAGATCACAAGATCAAGCAAGAATCCTTATAGGACACTGATTGGTCTGAACCACTTGTGGTGGACACAAACGCATAACTTGAGGCCTGCCAAGATGGATCTTGTGATGTTGTGATCTCACAAATCCAGCTGCCTCGCAAAGTAAAGAAGTATTGTATATTGGGATACAACCTTAAGCTCCATTGGAACTAAAATAAAATCCCTCTGCAATGGTATGAACTGAGAAGCTTGAAGTAATTATGAACATTATACCCTGCAGTTGTCTTAAATTAATTTCAACAAACTCAATTTATGTATTTATTGTCTGACAGTGCTGATCAGTCTCTCAAACCTCCTTCTACTGTTTATCAGTCTTTAATGGCATGTCTCAAACTGTTCATTAAAGCTCTAAAGCAACTGTGTATAAACATTCAAACCTTATTAAGTCATCAATCAAGCAGTTCTCATTCCCTATTAAACAACAAGTTTCAGTGTCAGGCAATCTAATCAATATTAATACATTTTTTATTTGACATAATTGCATTTGTGCTGGTGCCCTCCTTGGCAGTGTATGCAGTACTCTGTTAAATCTTGTTCAAACCATTTTCTACACTCTATAAAACTTACCTGACAGATCAGGCTGACCACATCTTATATTTTTCAACAAATGAAATCAGTCTGGTATTCTGCTTATTGACAGCTTGTTACACAGTTGGAAAAACAACCAATCATATGTTTTTAGGCATTTGCTGGAATCAGAGCCAGACAAAGCCAGCATGGATGAGATCAACCCAACTGTTGTTTCTTTGATAGACAATTGTGAAATTAACTGCTCTTAGCAACACTACCGCAGCTTTTGTTTCGACCAAAAATTATGTTGACAGGATGAATACATCAGTCACTACAGAATGTTCAGAGCAAATTATCTCCACTCCTTATTCCCAAAGAAAAAGTAGATAATATATATACAAAGTCAGACAGAATAATCAAGTGAAAACAAAATGGTGATTCAGTCATCACGTTTTTTCCAGTACCACCGCTTTGTCACACTTCCCTTCCACGTGTCGGTTTCCTTCACATGAAATTTTCTCCTGTTCACTCAGGAAAAACTAGCTAAGTGCCTAAAATTAAATGTGAGTTTTACAATGTGGTGTAGTTGTTGAGTTTGTGTCTACTCCGTGTGCGAGTAAGTCATCTATGTGTGTGTGCACGATTCTCACATTTCAACACTACTTTGTCTTTCGAGACAGTTATGAAAAGCAGTTGTTTAAAGAAAGGTTGAAGTGATTATGTTCCCTGTGAGGACTGCGTACTTTGTGGCCTTGTTTCCACGTCACATTTACGGGAAAAAAAAAATCAACATTACTGCTGTGATCTTCAGAGTCTTTTGAAGCAGGAAATCAGGAGGCAGGGCGAAGTGGGTGGCATGGGAAAAGAGTCAAAGGAGGGGAACGTCCTTCCCTTCCTTTTTTTTTTTACTGTTTCACTGACCCTTGGCCACATCTTTTTCTGGCTGTGATGTGAGTGAGTGTGTGTTTGTGTTGGCTGTAGCTTATTCTGCATGCGGGATCCTGCTGCTGATGTCACATTCCTGCCTGTTAAAGCTGCAATGAGTGCATCACACACACACTCACACACACAGACACACACTTATATACATACGTCACACGCCAGTCCTACAGGAAATGTGTGTTTCCTTTTACGATGCTCCTTCTGCTTCCCATTAAAAGCACAAAGGAGAATGTCATCCACTCGCAGCTGCCAGACTGAAATTTTCTCTCCACGTTTCAGTAAATCAGCCAGCAGTGATTCAGAAAAGAAGGTGAAGTGGTTTCCAAGGGCATTTAATCAAATCCTTGGCCATTCATAAGAAATATTTTTTTAAAAAGCCAATCTAATCAACATTTTGGAGATTTGAAGAGGACTGGTGTTATTAAATCTACTTGAAGCTACTGGAATAGAGGTGGTTGCCCATTCATGAAGTTTCATCAAAAAGAGCATAGTGGGAAATTAAATGTCGGCTTCATGATCATGAACTTCCTGTTTCTATCCTCTATCTAATGTCTCTGGTTTTAAGGCATTTTTCCTGTTTTTCTGCTGCGTCTTTCTTCTCTCTTTGGTGTTTCAGCTGGACTCATTATTCATTCTCACTAATGATCAGCCACAATTTCTCCTGCTGTGACAACAGAACATGAAACAGTGCTAAAACCAAAGTCAGTGCATCAGGAAGTCAAACATCTGGAGGGAGACAGATGAAGGGAGAAGAATTCAGCCAGACATATAACTGCTGAGGGACAATTTTACTTAATTAGTAACTTCTGTTTTCTCAAGAGCTTTCTCTCTCCCCAGCCCCCCTTAGTTTGTGTGTGTGTGTGTGTGTGTGTGTGTGTGTGTGTGTGTGTGTGTGTGTGTGTGTGTGTGTGTGAAAGCGAGAGAGAAAGGCTATTGTAATGCTCTTTCCTCACATGAATCCTAGCCAAGGCCACAAGCCAAGGCCTGTGTTAGTGTAGGTTTTTTTTTTTTACTTTTGAGGGGTCTCTTTGCTAACGCTCGTTTCCTCTCAGGAACAAGTGTTTCCGAGTCATTTGCATCAGTTTCATCAGACCCTTTTCCCTTCCCACGACTCTGTGTTCAGACCTGGTGCATCCTAATGTATTGTTCAGACTTGCACATTCATTTCCCAGATAGATTTTGTATGTTTATGGCTTTCCCATCCATCACCTTAACACAGCAAATTATGTTTCCCTCAGGAGGCATCGTCTGTTCACACAAGAATAAAGTTCATGCACAGCATCTCAAGTGTCACCCGCAACCTGTTACCTGGTTTCCTTCTGTTTTCCACATTTTAGAGCTCATTTTTTTTATTATTGTTGTTTTCTGAAAATTTTTGTTCCATGGTTTCAACTACAATAATTTTTAAAGAATCCTAAACCCCTGAAATTATGTTTTGTTTTGTTTTTTAAGATACAGTGTGGAGGTTTTGGCCACCAACAGTGCTATGGAGCAATGTTTTAATGAGTGAATCCTCAATTTGTTTATATCTCATGATGACTAACACACACACACAAAGACCCACATGTACTGATTACATGCATGCAGGTGAAGTGACGCACATTCTTTCACCCTGATCCGCTGAGCAACAGATGGAGGAAAAGGTAAAGTTTGGGCAATATAAAGTATGCAAGCTTACAAGCTTACACACAAACAGAAAACATGATGATGGTAGATGACTTGCAACATACAGTAGGTCAGTGGCTGGAATTAAGCAAAAGACAAAATGGTGGGTGTTATGGAGTTTTCCATCTTCAGGGGTTACAAATTGGGTTACACTGGGTCAAGCCGGGGCCATGAGGTCACACTGTAATTCTTAATCAGGAAAGGAGATATCTTCTCCTTGAGACTCCAGCTCTCTGTGATGTTTTGGGGGAGGCAGAAACCTCTCTGTTAGAAGGTATATCAGCATTTCCATGGTTACCAAGGTCAGAGGACGCTTTCCTGAACAACGCAGATGGATGACACAGTCAGATGCTCAAAACAAAACCTCTGAAATTACATGCAACGTGACTTAAACCGTCACGGGTAAAGTCCAGTCCCTTATTTAGGGACTGCACTTACCTGATTGGTTCCCTAGTGAACCAGTCAGACTAATTTTTCATATTGTATGCTGATAAAGACGAGGACTCTGACCTTCAGAGGACAGAACAGAAAGAGACAGCATCGGAGCAGAACACTTTGGTGTTTACTGTTTTTGGTCCTCTGCTAGGCCAAGTGATTCAATAAACAATTTCAGCATTAAGACATCAAAAGTCTCATGTGTGCTTTTCTCCACTGAAGATGCTGACCATCACTCAAAATATCCACAACAGTGGGGGTGTTAGACATAAATTGCCACATCGTATGAAAACTTTACTTAAAGTCCCATTTCACTCAAAATCCTGTTTTTCTTCTCGTTTGAGATTCACTGTGCAGAATGATGTATATGCAGAGTTTGACATTCGAAGGATGTTTTCACATTCATCTAATGAAAGTGGAAAGTTTCTCTGTGGTCACCGAAAGTCTGACTTTGAGGGGTGGACCTATGAGCAGCATCTGTGACATCGCAAGAGTCAATTCAATCCTTGTTCAGCATTCAACTTACACAAGCATAATGTGGAAACATAGATATATGTTAGAATATTTAATCAGTTAATAGGAGCAGATGTCATTTCAAAGAATTTTAAGTGGTAATTATGCTTTTTTCTGTGGGAAAACCATATCAGACATATTATTGTTCAATACAGTGAATGAGTATTTTTATATGTCTTAATAAATTGTGCTTTATATCTGATTCCTCCTACTCGCTTAGTCATAATCATACCATTTTAACATATTGATGCTGTCTTCCCCTCCCTCCGCCAACATAGCTATTAGTCAATCATAACTTATTAATATTTGGAGCTCAAACTGATTTCACTGATATTTTTCCCACAGATTCTTTAGAAGGTTAGTTTTTTTCTTAAAAGCACATCATAGTCATTTTGGACATTACATTTACAACCAATATCTAAGCTATTATTTTAATGAAACTTCTACAGCATTTTTAAGATTTTCATAATTGTTATACATTTTGAGTGCAGACATTTGTTTGAGTAACAATAGATCATGGCAGCACTGCCAGTGAATATACACACAGAGCAGATTTTTAATATGTCCATGACTTCAGTAAAGCACTATCTGGTGATAACAGGTTGTAAACAGTGAGCCTACATGAGTAGAACTCTTCAGTTTTTTGATATCTGATAGAATGTGCTGCTAATGACAACATAACTATGCAGATGGCTTTTCAGCTCTTTGTGCACAGAGCCAAGTCAAAACTGTGAATGTATTGTCTGTGTGTGGGGGTGTATGTGTGTGCGTGGTTGAGCATTTGTGGTAGAGATACACACTTAAACATGGACACAATAAACAAATGTGTACGCATGGAAACAAAAAGAAAAAACTGAGTTGAAGAGAAATGGCGGGTTTGGGGGTCTACAGTGGGAGTGTTTGTGGAAACATCAACTATGATTATCTTACATCCTGTGTCACAGACATACACACACATACGCACACACACACATACCCTCTGATTGTCAGGTGCAGAGGAAGCCACAGTGCCTAACAACAAACTTATCAGACAGAGCAAAATAAAATGCAAAAATGTTTGTGTTCAAATGTGATTTTTCCATCAGTTATAAACCATAAAGATGGAAATCATTTGCAGGTGGAGTATTTAAAGTTGTTGCTGTTGGAAAATCTGTTTAACACCAGTTTACTGTTATGATCCATGAGATAAGGAGCCTACTTCTTCTGATTGACACACATTGTGCTGGGAAGTGGGCTACACATTTACTTCAACAGAGTTGAGTCAGTTCTGCATGACATTATGGTAACAGTTGTTCATACTTGCCCACTATGCCTCATGAAAAGTGACTGTGTAAGATGCAAATGCTGTATACTGACCTTCTGTGCATCTGTCTGGTGTGAATGAAGGGTTGAGTGAATACTCAAGGGTTCTACTGAAAGTTCAACATATACTGTATTTACATGCTTCTTATATTGATAGTGTATATTTAGTTGTTAGTATATTACTTCTCTTTGTCAGCTCTCCATGACAAAGACTTTTCCCTTATTTCAGGAACAGTATGTACTCACCCTTGAATTATGTGGAGACACCTTGTGTGAGAGATTGTTAATCCATTAATGTCTTTAAGATTCTGCTGACAAGACAAAAAACACAGAGCCTGGGAACAGATGGCCAGAAGACAGTGATGCAGAGGATGCACTGAAGCTCTAGATTAAGTTTTATAAAGGGATTTTATAGGGCTAGGACAGTAAACTGATGATTAATGATAGTTTAAATCGATTATTAGGTGAAGTTTAGTAAATATTATCCATTTCAAATCAGCAACAGCATCTATGAAGCAAAGTTTGTAGACATGTGTTTATTTGCATGGAAATTTTCAGATGAAAAAAAGGTGTTTAATAACTGTTGTATTGTTTTCAGTATATTTGCTTCATCACCAGTCATCAACACTGTCATCATCACTTAATTCATGTACTTTAAGTGAAGTTGGAAGTACAAGCGAAAGCTCAGATCACACTGTGGTCACAAGTGCACGTATGATAGTAAGCATGACGAGACGGACAACTCATCCCCTGCTGAATGAGATCACTGAGAGCAAACAGATCAGCAGCTCCTCCACTCATATGACAGCTGATCAAGGCCTTTCATCTGTCAGGTCAAACCCTCCCTCATATGATAGACAGTGAAACTGGAAACTTGAATAAGCAAGGTCATCAAAAGACAAGCATGACAAAAAAAGAAAAAGAGACAAGCACCGATATAAGAACCTCATCTATAGCTCAGAGAACTACAGATTTTAGTTTATTTTTATGAACCCGAACTAGTTTTTTTTTTTGGAGCTTTCAAACAAATCACAGTTTTAATTAGCAGATGGAGGTTGTTCAGCTGTCTTTGGAATTGATCCTTTATGGAAGTTCAGTAGCTGTTCAGACTTGATACATTGCACTTTTTCTGGTGTTGGTAAGTATGAAAGTTTATTCTTTACTTTGGAAATAGTAGTTTGGCACACAAAAAAACCCCAACTCAAAATGTACTTACTAGTTACTAGTGATACAAAAAGTAGAATTAAAAAAAAAAAAATTAGTTCAGTATGGGAAATCCCATGTGATTCCTGGGAGTGAAACTCAAATATGCATGACTGATCATCTGTTACAATCACATGGGAAGTATGTGGGGCATGTTTTAAACTTGAAAAATATAGTTTTAGGAATATCCATATGATAATATGACATTTGTGACATAAGGTGATATAAATGTCACATGGGAATTCCATGCCTGGAATTACCTAAAAGACTCAAATGTAATCTCTGTATGGGCATAATTATTTCTTTGATCCAGCAGCTCACAAGATCACAAAGTCAGATTTAGGTCCAGTCTCTCTCAGCTAAACATTTCCCCTTTTCACTGTGAAGTGTTTTTGTAAGCCTCAAGACAAGCCTTTTTTTCTTTTTCACCACACACAATCTCTGAAGTCTACTTTCTCTGTTTGACAATCAACACACTGAAAAGCCTCCTACTATGAGTATATTTGAGCTCCAGTCTGTCTGTTGCAGAATAAGAGCTTGTTGTAGGACAAGGCACCCTGGGCCCTCACACATCTCAATGGGACACTTTGTGCTGTGCCCATTTCTGTGTGGGGGTTGTTTGAAAAAACCCCAAGAGTCTTTATTAGCTCCTAAATAAAAGTCAGGACTCTGTAGAAAAATACAACTGGCAAAAGAAGAAACCAAGTTATAAGATAATATAGCTAATTAGATGTATATGAATGCAAAGAATAAGGAAGATGATCACAGATGTGAGAAGATTTTTCACACTTTCTTTTTTGTCTTTGTGCTTGTTTCTCTTCCCTTCTTTTCTTTCACTGTTTCTCTTTTCTGTTCTCCACAAACCCAAACAAACATTAGTGCTAAAGAGAGACTCCAGACTGACTGATAAGAGGGGAATTCCCACACTCACACAGCAAAGAGCCAAGTTTCATGAGACAAAGTTCAGTTAAAGCTCAGATGAAAAGCTCATGTTTAAACAATTTCAGACTTTATGTTCAGTAAAGATTTATTTCTGCATTAGCTTTAACTTTTGGAAACATGAAGGGAAAACGTTTGATTTACAGGACGGGAAGCACCTGCAATGTGATTCCCCTACATACACAGGTAGTTAGAGAAAAGAAAGAAGGCTTGTTTATGAGACAGAAGTTTTGCCAATAAAATCCCCATTTTCTTAGAATTTACATAAATGAGACAGCAACTCGTTTACATAAAAGTAAACCAACATGATTCATGTCAAATAATAATGATCAACAAGAATGCTTATGGCGTACAGTACTAAGGAAACACATTTTAAAACCTTGTTAGAGATGTTTAAAAAGTTGAAATTGGCATTATGCCATCAGGATAGCATACTACTATACTGTCTACAAATCAAATCCCAAGGCAAGCTGACAGTAATACAAATAGATAGAAGAATTTAATCTAATCCAGGAGGAATGGGGGGGAAACCCACAAATCTGACTGACTGGAAGCAAACTCAGCGAGCTGAGATAATGGGATTATTGTGCTATATTTCAAGCTGTCTTGTGCCGACAGCTAGAATAGTTGTATGACTTTGTTTACTACAGTAGAGGTCTTGGACCCCGTGAGACCATAGAGCTGAAATCTTGATGAATGATTTTTCAGTCCACCCCCCTATCTTGGATCCCATCTTAAACTTAGTTTGGGAAACAGGATATTGTAGTAGTTAACCACCAGGAACCATATATACACTATATAAGTTAATTTGTTTATCTCATTGGCAGGATACAAGTGCTTTATCATTATAATGTAACTATTAAAAAATAATTTATACAGTTTATTTAAGATAAAGTATATAAAGTTGCCTTACAACTATTTGCAATCAGGATGTAATTGGCTGAGGATAACGTTTGGTCAGAATGTTCCAATTAAATCTACAATTTAGAAAGTATGGTCTGGTCTTGGATGTGTTAGTTTGGGGCAGGGCCTGAAGGCCAGTTGAAAAGAAATGGAATATGCCTTTGGGTAACTCCAAAGTTGTCTTGTTTATAGATTGTGTCTTAGCTGACTAGCTAGCCACTATTAGGCCTGGTAAGTACGTTAAAGGCAGAATGAGTAGGATTCGTCAGTTGTGGTTTGTAAACACAACATTTTTTTTTTAGGAAAATCCTACTCAGAAATGCTGTACTCTGCCTTCACCTGGTTCAGTCAGTGAACTGAGTAATGTCAGTTATACAGTGATACTCACTGTATTCAAAGTGTCATTAGCTAACATTAGCCACCATAAACTACTGGTTATACCTGACCAGTGTTGGGCAGTACAATGACGCAATTACTTTGTTTAGTGACGAGTAGTGAAATTGAGTAATGACAATACAGTTACTAATGTCTGTAACCTTCCGTTACTTTGATGACTTGTTTTCCATCTTACCGGTAGTTTGATGGAGAGTTGATATCAATTTGATCTCTGTATGTTCAGTGGGCAAACTGGTCTGGTATATGCTAGCTTGGTGTGGGGGCTGGAGATGTTGGAAAATGTGACTCCAGGTAACTCCAGTGTTGTCTTATGTATATGCTGTGTCTTATATCTGGCTTGCTAGCGTTGCCTACTGGTATCAGCTGATTTAGATCAGAGTTGGAGGATGTAATAACAATCCAGCCTTTCTGACAAAATTTGACTTCATGCAGTCACCGGGGTTGACGTTAAGCTGTTGATGGTCAGGAAATACCTCCTGTAGGCTGTCTGCTACGTTGTTAAACTACAACATCTCATTTATTTTCTACACGTTAGACACAGAAGATGTAATGTGGGTGGTGAAACTATGCAGGTGTTTAAAGGCATCTTTGACAGAACTCAGCTGAGTAACAAAAGTAAAGTAATAAGTCACAAATCACTTTTGCTGTTGAGTAACCAGTAAATTAATATAATTACTTTCTAAAAGTGTAAATGACTAAATCTTTCAAGTAACTTTCCCAGCACTGTGTCTAACCGACAGGGCTATGACAACAAAATCCCTGGGTGTGCATTTTATTACTTAGTAGTAGTCGCCCTTTAAAGACAGATCATGGCTACTGTATATTGTTTAGGGTGGCAGGAGTGGCACTGTCATTGACAAGAAGGTTGTGCATTGGATTAGTCTGGTAGTACCATAGTTGTAGTATGGGGCTGTTTCAGATATAGAGGGTGTAAAAAACAAAAGCCTTTTTACACCTGTATATTTTATAAAGGTGAATTTATAAAAATATAATTTGTCCAACAACTGATGGTATTTTCACTTTATATGTGTTTGAACTTAAATGACATTAATAGCAGCTCCCCAAACTCTTGACACAGGGAAATTCTATGATGAGGAACTAGATAAGTCACTCTGTCATTTATTTATTGTCACATAAAAAAGTGAGTGTGGAGGTGGGACAACAATAGGTCTTTTAGTCAGCAAAACACCCAACTACCCACTTCTGGATCTCCCCACCACAGCCTCCACTGTTTTTCATGAAGTTCTTTGATATATATTCGAATAAACTGCGGGGCTGCCCCACCTTCTTCAGAACAACCCACTCTTTATACTCATAATCAATCTTTCAATAAGGGGATCCTAGAAAACTATATCGACTACATCTGAACTATGTGTGTGTGTGTGTGTGTGTGTGTGTGTGTGTGTGTGTGTGTGTGTGTGTGTGTGTTAATGGAGGTGTCTGTGTTGGTGTGTGGGTGAAACCAAAGTGAGAAGTTAAGTACTTTATTGACGTTGTTGGGGTTTACCTTTTTTCTTGTAATCTTATTAGGGTTTACCAGCATGCATTTCTCCATTCAAACACAATAGATGGCCATGAGGATAAATGCAGCAAGATCATAGTAGTAAATAACATTTAAAGGACAATTTGCACCACCAGAGCTAGATGTCTAAAGGCAATCAAAACTACTCACAGCTCATCATTGAACATCAGACTAGACTGTGAATAGCAAAAATGAGCAGAATTGTGTTTTATGATGGCTCACAGATACGTCTGGTATTTATTGCTAAAAGTGCCTCTAGATGTTGTTTGCTCATGAAATGTTATTGGTCTGTTTTCATCTACTCTGGCATATTCTCACATGAGTTCATAAGACATCTTATAAGAAGCTCAAATGTTAATGTCCTTTAAAAGAATGACTTTCTTAACCTGACTATGATTTTTTGTTTGGTCAGATAAATACAAATAGTTTCTATTTAACCAGAATTTTTGTAATTTTTTCAAATGAGGTTTCACTTTATCTCCCTTGAGGTTTTACTTTTTATGCTACAACACACACTTCATTTTATATAGTAATCTTTCTCTGATTACTGAGATTCCAGTGAACCAGAAGAGGGAAGTTAAGAGGGCATGGGTAAGTGAAAAGTAAGTGATAGTGAAACTATGAAAATGTTGAGGGAAGTCTGAATGTCATCAGATCCTAATCAGCTCCCCAGAACAAACAGATGGCATCTGCCTGTTTAAAACAATGCATATACATTTGCTCATGAAATTTTATTGGTCTTTTTTCATCTACTCTGGCGTATTCTCACATGGGTTCAAAAGACATCTTATAAGAAGCTCAAATGTTGATGTCCTTTAAAAGAATGACTTTCTTAACCTGACTGTGTTTTTTTTTTGTTTGGTCAGATAAATACAAATAGTTTCTATTTAACCAGAATCCTTGTAAATTTTTTTATGAGGTTTCAGTCTATCTCCCTTGAGGTTTTATTTTTTATGCTGCAACACACTTTGTTTTATATAGTAATCTTTCTCTGATTACTGAGATTCCAGTGAACCAGAAGAGGGAAGTTAAGAAGGCATGGGTAAGTGAAAAGTAAGTGATAGTGAAACTATGAAAATGTTGAGGGAAGTCTGAATGTCATCAGATCCTAATCAGCTCCCCAGAACAAACAGATGGCATCTGCCTGTTTAAAATCAATGAATATATTCTCCACAAACACATCTGTAACAACACTATTGAAGAGGAACCTCATTTGAACTCTAGCAGACTGTTGACAAAAGGTGGTGAAGATTCTAAGAATCTTTGTGGTTTTTCAGAGTAACCACCTCTGACAGTACAGTACATTTTAGATTTCCATTTTCCATTTACTAAGACAAAGTTATTCTGTCACCAGTAACAGATGTGAACACAGAAGAAAAGTGCTATCAGAGCTTCTGTATGTATTTTTATCAGTGACATTTTCCTTCCTTCCTCAGTTAAATACCATCATGAAGGAGGTGAGAGATTTATATACCAAAATTACCAATGGCATCATAATCACTACATCCCATTCATATATGCCATCACATCCTACATAAATGAAAAACAGTAAACACACATTTGCAATTCAATTATGTTTAAAGTGAATTAGTAGGTCACAATAACTTACATATGCTGTATGTGGGTATTTGCTGTCCTTAATAAACACTTGGAGGGGATGTATCATGCACATTTCCATGTCTATTTATTTTTTTATTATTTTATCTTGCTTTACAGTTCAAAGACGTTAACTCCTTATTTATTTTGTACTGGCTCTTTATGCAGCCCCTTAATTCAGCGTCTGTATGAAACAGGCTGTTTTAGCTCCTGTCTCTTTACGGTCCCCCTCCCGATGAACTGTTTTGATTGGTCAGCTCTATCTTGGCTGACTTCCTGCAGCTTTCTTGTACCATACAAATTCAAGCCCTAATCTGATCCAAAATATGCCAGTCAACAACCTTAGCAAATAAACGCCACAGAACAGATGCCCGTTTGTGGGCATGAGCAAACAATCTGACATCATCACAAGGAGGAAGTAGAGGTAACATTGTAAACAAAGTGTTCAGAGCAGGCTGAAGCCCTGCCTTTTGACTTTCAGGGAGCATTTTACATATGTTTACCTCACGTTATGGAACTCTATCCATGTTTAATAGAGACATCATATATCATAACAATATATAAGTGACAAAAAATCACAAAAAGCATGATATGTCCCCTTTAAGGTACCTCTAATTCTCCCACACAATGGATTACATAATTGCTATCACGCTGCTGTTCAGACAACACTGATATACAGTGTCATGGTAACCACTTTTGTGAAATAAAAACACAGAGGATTTGCAGGATGATTTCATGATCATTCTTGTTAGGCTTAAAAGCTTGGTATTTACAACCATACGGAAGTATCTCTCTATAAAATGTTACTAATTAACCCTGAGTATCGGTGAAGGTTTGGACAGAGTTCAATTCCAGGAGTCTGTATCAGTCCCTGTCAAGCTCTACATTTTTTCATACTCTTCCCTGCAAGCAGTCAACACTCCCACTCTGAGAGACTGCAGAAATTCCATGCTAATCTTTGTTGAGACGAAACTCAGTCCTACATGAAAGGCTGTATTCTGATCTGTTGTGAATATTTAGCTCTGTTATGAATATTCCCGTCTGTCTTGAATATTCATCTGCATCTGTCAAGTGTGTGTCTGTCTCTGTGTGTGCTTTACTTTCACAAGAGTTTGTCATTAATTGATCTCTTCCCACCAGCGCGGTAGTTCAAAGGGACTCCTGTGGAATTTATGGCTCCATATAATGTCAACTCAGCCTAACTTAATCACATGTCACATGGGTAAATCACATGCGTCTTCACTCAGAGTGACAACATACTGAGTGACTTCATACAGTATGAACACAAACACACACGCACGCACACACACACACACACACACACACACACACACACACACACACACACACACACACACACACGCACGCACACACACACACACAGGCTGTCTGCATTTATAACAGCCATGTTCCTCTGTGACCCTGAGAACAAGACAGAGATTGCAGGCTGATATCAGAAACTTACAAGAGATTTGACTCTGGTTTATTGGCTCTGAATGTACTTACACAGAATAACAACACAACAATATTCAGAAATATACACAAGGAATGACTATATACAGGTGAAACTGTTGCAGTGAACTGCACTGCACTATAGACCGTACAGACACTGACACACACTTACACACACACACACACACACATACAAAATGTCTAAGATTGCTCATATGAGTGCACAGGAAAACTGACATATCTGTATCTACCATCAGCTCAATATTCAAGACTGGATTTCACACAGCAGCACACTATCATTGTTTTATCTTGCACAATTTTTTATACACACTGACATTAAAGTTACACTGTGTCACAGACATAAGCGTGTGTTTGTATGTGGTGCAAGAATATATTAAATAACCCTTTCAAAAGAACAACAGATTAGGGAATGGAAATACAAATTTGAAGTTATTTCTGAATCGCCACCCGCGTCAGCAATTGGTCTGGTGTTTTGCGCCATTGAGAAACATTCGACCAATAAGATCTGAGGGGTGCCATCTTTCTACATAGCCTACTTTCGTGAAAAAAATTGACGGAAAATGTTGATAAGCATGGATGAGATTAAAGCAGCTGTACAAGTTTGTGGAAGAAATTACCTTCAATATATGGATACATGTTCTAATGAATGCCATGCCGTAATGATTTACTGTACAGGGCCTTTGTATCTCTGACATTCATGGTCCAAGATATGAGATAAGGTGGTAGCCTTGGATGGGTAACGATGCTATCTTCATTATTTACAATTAGAGTTCACTCTGACCCTGTGCGTCTAAGTGTTCCCACCACTCAGGCTGCATGATCTATGCTATACTATAAGAACTGACTGTTTCCTGTAGTGTACACCACTTGGTGTTCCCAGTAAGCTAGCATTAGCTTTAGTCCGAGGTAGTAGGGTATGTTTGCAGAGCCTGAAACACCCGCAGTGCTTATTTGGAAAGTCCTGGCAACTCTGGACTACAAACTGGCTCCAATGCAAACCAATGGGTGTTTTTTGTATACAATCTATGGTATCAACTGAAAATGACTTTAGCAAGAGGGATATTTCACTCACTACTAATGATTTGTTAAGCACAAACAACATCCCTCCCAACATGAAATGCACTTACATGAATACAGTGTTAGGCTAAATTAATGTAATAGGCTGAAATGAAATGCAATTCAGTCAGAATATGGGGCTTGTCATTTGTATGACTAGAGCTGCATATTTACATATTTAAGCTTTCTTTTATAAGGTTTTATTCAATAAATCTTTGGAAGTCAGTATCAATTTTAAAAGTAGTAACACATTGTAAATGGCCAGTCATTTCATTGCAGCAATTTCTTACCAATGAACCTCTTAGTATGCAGCCCCCGTGTCACATTGAAAATATCTGTGCTGTCTGACTCTTTGCAATTAAGGGTAAGTGTGGCATTACTGTCACCTTACACCCACTAACACACAAACACACACGCACATGCAGAAATGAGACATTAACACATTACAGGATGTGTTGCCTTGGTAACGCGACAACCCATAATCACACAGGGAGCGTGTGTCTTGTGTCTGGGTGAGTCACCCAGTGTTAATCCATATTCATATCCTCTGAGTGCTTATTGGTCCTACATACAGTATGGTGTGTGTGTTAACATTTATAGCCAATAATCACATTGGAAGCATGTGTTAAATTTCATCATTGAACTTTAATGGTCAATATTTGGACACAGTGTGATTGTCTTTGTTGCATTTCTTCCATTCAGCTCATGGATTAGTGTGCGTTTGTGTGTGTGTGTGTGTGTGTGTGTGTGTGTGTGTGTGTGTGTGTGTGTGGGTGTGTGTGTGAGAGAGAGAGAGAGAGAGAGAGAGAGAGAGAGAGAGAGAGAGAGAGAGAGAGAGAGAGAGAGAAGAGATGGGATAGTTACTTGGTTCCCCTAATGTTTTCTCCAGTGAGCAGCTGCTTCTCTCTTGCTCTTCTTGGTTCTTGTTGTCTCTCTCTCTGTCTCTCTCTGATGTGTTTTCCAGAAACTAGGTCCTCTCTATTTCATCCTGAGAATCATCTCCCTTGCTGAGTCCTGTATAATCCCAGGTGCAGAGCTAAAAACAGTAGCTTGGAAAATCCTGTTTTTGCTACTGGTGCAAACAAAATCCCCTCTTAGATAGCCTTGTTATGTAAAAATACCTAACTAAATAGTAAGGAAATCCTAGTAGGTTGGACCTGGTAACATTTCCATAACACAGTTCAAGTCCAAATTGAATGCCCTCCAATTGACATAAAGGCTACAGCTGCATAAAGTTAAATAAACAAGAAAATATATCAAATCTGCATCTTGTTCCACCTTCTAAGAACACTGCAATAAATGTCTCATTTAATTTGAATCGAGTATGTACAGACAAGTTAAAAAAAAAAAAATCATGAAATACTGTGAATGAGCCCACACTTAAGTTGTCTCTGAGACCGTCCTCAAGTCAGATTAGTCAAAGAATGTGTTCTCTTTTTTTGACCCCCCCCCCCCCCCAACGTGGCACAGGGCCTACTGCTCCCTCTTACACATCAGGTGCCAAATATCACACAAGCATTGCAGCTCGGTCTGTAATGGTCTTCTCATGTTTGGATAAAGCCATTTACGTAATGGACACCCAGTGTCTGAATGCCAAAAAGCATTTGCTTAAACAGATAGATGAAGCCAGCAGTGATACAGATTCCATGTCTTGAAAGGGGCTTTTGCAGTTTGCATGTTTCTACTACATTTCTGCATAACATAACTGCAAGTTCTGCCTTATCTGATTCTTTAGCTTTGTGTATGCTTTGCCTAATTCAATTTTTTTAGTTTGATTTCTTGTAGTGTTTCATTATTTTAAAGAATGATTATGGTAATGTTAAAAGTGTTTTGCCTGGAGAGCAGACCTACTGTAGCCTTAACAGCACACTACACCCCATACTGTTTTATTACTGAAAGAGCGGGCCATGTGGGTGTGTGTTGCTGGGTTTCGTGTTATGTTTGTGTTTGTATTTAACACCTTTTGGGTGACTCGTGGGCCTAACCTCATGCAGGGAAGATGATCTATGGTGGGCTGCTGTGAACTCTTCACAGCTACTTTTTCAGGCAGCTTTAAATGTGGTGCTGGGTGTATTAAGTGGAAATAACACATGTTATAGTTATTGTTTTTAAGGGTATTTCTGGCTCAGCTCAACTTTGCAAATGGAGTCAATGCAGCATAGAGGAAAAGCAGTGACAGACATCAGCATACGGTTAAACTGAATTCCTCACTTATAGGTTTGGGAATGGGGATTTAGACCCCAGCTGTGATAGCTGCTGCAGTTGTCTTGTGAATGAATGGCACCGGAAGATGTTACTGGAAATGTCTATTTTTCTATGGTGTGATGAATGTGTTTTAGCCCCTGGAGGAACAAAGTGTTATGGTGGAAAATAAAAAAATAAAAATAAAAAAAAAGAATTTAATTCCAGACAAAATTATTCTCATTTAGAACATTTCCAAAACATAAAACATCTTCAACAGCTGTTCTTGTAAATTAATTATAGAAAGTTAGATTTTTTGGCAAATAAATAAGTAAATGGGTTCCAGCAGGCCTAATATTTATACCATAAAGAGAAACACACAATACAAAGACTTCAAAACTTTATTTATGCAGTGCAATTGGGTTTTGGTTTTCATTAAAAAAAATCTCATTTACAACCATTTTTGTAAGAAAAATACATGCACCCATAGATTTGACTTTCTTATCTTGTGCAGGACTGCAGCATATCCCAGCATGCACTGGGAAAGAGGTGGGGTACAACCTAGACAAGTCTATGGCAGAACAAGAAAAATGCAAATTTGCAAAAGGAAAAAAAGGCATTATACCCTATTTTTCTATGGCTATGTATATAAACCCAACATATTTGCGCAGATTCTGAAATCTGTTGCAGTTACTGATACAACACTGTATATATACACTATCTAGGTTCACCAAAGTAGGTGAGAAGAACATTTAATCTCAGTAGAGATTAAATGATGATGATAGTGCCCCAAAACACAGTGACATATATTTCCCCATGATAATAACCACCTGATATGTTTTCATCAGAAGATTCTGGGGCAATTCTCTAGAAATTATTTTAAGATCTAGTACTCTCACCAACTCTATACAGACAGCTGTGAAAGACTACTTACAAGTTATGTAAGAGTAGGGACAATAATAAAGATGATTATGAGTCACATAAAACTGCCCACTGAGAATAAGACATTATTGACAAGGATGAACACCCACAACATCTACTGTAGAAGCAACCAAGTACTGATACATCTTGCCGCTGTATTATGACATTAAAGCAATTAAAGGAACAAGTCAAAATAAAGTAACACATTTGTCCCTTATTTGTCCAAAAAGGTATTACAGTTGTTATAATAGGGTAATTGCCAGCTTCTGTAAGCTTTTAAATCACAAGCCATATACTTGTCACATGATGAATCAGTAAAAAACTGAGTAAGCTTTTTTTTTAATGACACTTCATTGTGCAAACTGACAAATGGAATGACTGAGACCACAATCACGCTATGTCTATGGATTTTGGTATTAGTGGCACCACTTTTGTTGATTTGCAAAGTAAAACATAACCAGGAATGAGAGGCAGATGTTAAATCTCTGGTCTCTAAATAGAGAACTGAAAAACCAAATCAGGTAGTGTAAACACATTTGACAAAACAGTTTGAAAACCCCATAGAAATTTTGACAGTATTATAGAAACTCAATGGAAAATGAGCATGAAACTTCAGAAAATGTATCCTGAACATCTGCTGCTTCAGTTCTCCACCCCCACAGCGTGTGCATAGGAAAAGGTAAAAGGGAAAAATGTCCTGTTAAGGAGACTATGATCCAGTTGCCATAGCAGCTGTAATTTGGTCAGTAGGATGTGAGTGTGTGTGCAGCATGACTCTACACAACGTGGCCAGACACAAATGACGTAGGAATCATACGCAAATGTTGCCATGCACTGATTCTCATCAGGTATATTTACATGCTTTGCCTAGCATGAAGTCAGAGACATGGTATGTCCATTCAGAATTAGCCACATCATATACAGAAGAGGAGTATGGGATGCAACGTTTAACATATTGGTTCTAACATTAATTACAGACAACAGAGTCATACTGTATGTATGTATGTACGGTATGTTCATCCCATTCTCCAGGAGCCTACAGTGACTTCTTTATCAGTTGATGAGGCTTGGCTCAAACACAGTAAACAGTATAACTAACTGTCTTCCTGCCCTCTGCAATAATTGTCCTTGCAACAAGCCAACTATCCTTGAGTTTCCCAAATGAAAGCTGACAGACAGTATTAGAAAAGAACACAGGTGCTTATAGAGTCAGCCTGCTCATATTTTAGATTTAGAGAACAAAAGGTACAAAACTGTACAGTGAAGTTCAGCGAATTTCAAATGGCTAATTAATCGCAAACCTGGCATAGTGTTAATAAAGGTTAATTCATTATGAATCACTAATTGTTTTATGTTCTTTAATTGTGTTAGCTGTGCTTGAGTGATCAAACCATTCCTCACATTATGACCCCAATGAAGCTCAGTGCTAAACTTTTAATCCTCAGACTTCACTCATCGCGGCTGTATTTAGAAATTCCTGCAATTCATTCGCTGTAAGAAATTCATTTCTGATTTAAGCCACACAACATTGAACTAATACAACATTCCTCTTCTAACGACATGTGACATTTTAAATCTATAATAAATGTCTTATGTTTGCAGCAATCCCTCCATCACCATCTCCTTCTTTGAGGTGTACCAATGTTGACTGGATAAAACAGTCAACTCCTAAAATATGTTAATTTAGCAAAGCCATAAGGCTCCAGATCCAGATCAATAGTCTAGGAGAATAACAGACATGTAATCAATACAAGCTCCAGATGAAGTACGTCATGCATCTGTTGTCACAGCGGATCAGCGCAGGCTGAAAATTAGGTTAGAATGAATCATGACTGTCAATACACATTCCTTTAGTGGTAACAGTGCAGCAGTGTTTCTATTAAATGAATAGGTACAATAGTGTCCTTGCATTTCTGAACGAGAGTGGCCTCTCATTGCTGAGAGAATAGATATTGCCACAGACTGTCCTTGCTTTTGTGAACTCATACATATTTCCCTGCCCTGGGAGGGGGGGGGGCAATCAGGGAAATATGCTATGCATTTTGTGCCTTAAATTGAACTGAGATCAGCACATCTCCACACTGAGGGTGACGAAATTCAGAATTTGTGGTCTACTCTCCTGAATGCTGTTTGTTCACTTGTGAACATGTATAAGGCCTGAAAGCGAGTAGGAATGCATGAATGATGGAGTAGGACAGTATGACAGCATACATCATGCCTCCCTCAGCACAGAGGTTCTGTGCCAACGAGTGGGAGCAAGACATGAGAGAGAGGAGACACATATAATAGCTTCCTTTACAAGCAGCCAGCTGACCGTCCATGCATTCAGACGCAGACAGGCAGTTCCCAGAGGTACTTCTTTAGTGAATAAAAATCGGAGGCCAGGGTGCATCATTTTCTCTCTGTGTCTCATCCAGCCCTCCTTTGTCTCCATTCTCTCCTCTCTCTGCATCGCTTCCTGTCTTTCTGTCTCTTCTCTCCTTTGTCCATCTCTTTCTCATGTCTCCTTTCCCCTCTTCCATTCTTGCTTTGACCTTTTCTCCAGCACAAAATTTTCTTTCATTCATGCACTTTCTCTCTCACCTTCCCTGTCTTGTTCCTATACTTCAGACTCGAACTGAGCTGGGAATAGAGCTGCGTCTCTTGGAGTAGAAGCAGTCGCAGAATACCAAGTAGAGAGCAAGACATGGAGACAGAAAGAAAAAGCAGGGAAGGAGAGGGAGAGGGAGAGGGAGGGAGAGCAGCGCAATGATGTCACAGCTCAGACGTGATCTGCCTACATAACAGGGTTACCACCACACCTGTCGTCCTTGCTATCATCATCCTTTGGTTAGTGGATCAGTGTGTCCTCATGGTTCATTCACATATGTACAATTCTTAAAGTAAGATTTAATTTTTGAAAAAATAAACATGAATGTGAACATGATCATTATTTTATTTCAGCAAGAAGCTCAGAGAAGTGACTACAGCACACTATACTGCAGTCAGTAAATTTACTGTGAACTGATGCACTTCAGAGCCTCAATATCTGAATACAATACCTAGTTTTAGGTGTCAGGTAATAGTTGATGCAGACAATAGTGCATCATTAACAGGTTTGACTTCCATCATTTTCTCTCTCATCTTATAAGGCCTCTCTCTGCCTTTTTATTTTGTGCATTCTTCAGCATATACACAAAAAGAGGATGAATGACTGTCAGTCAAGTAGTTTTCCTTGCTCCTCAGATGAACTATAATGGTTTGCTTTTCTTCTGTGATCCTCTCTGAGCAAGCCAAGCTCTGACACAATCACACTTACAGGGAGACTAAATATTTCATATCTTTAATAAAACAAACTCTGCAACGTGAGACCTCTGCAGCTTTTTTAGTCACTCCCTGCAAGTGCTGTGACTCATCTGAATCAGTGTGAGAAACTGCGAATTCTTGTGAGCAAATTATTTTTGAAAATGCGGTTTTGAAAGTTGGATCAGAGCATAACTGGCGATGACCTGCTTTACTGTACGTGTGAAAACTGTTACTGCATATGTATCAAACAATCTCAGATATTTAACATTCCCCAAAGTCTCACATTCAGATTAGTTCTGTCTCTCATGATTCATCTGTCTGGTAATGCATTCAGATGAATGCATGGAACTTGAAAAACTGGTAATCACTATTCGGTTGAAGAGATGTAGAATTATGCTATAATGAGTAAATATATGAGTCAGTGAGTGAGTAAGTATATTTACTTAAAGTGATACTACTAGACAGATCTTTGACATTTTATTTGCAATTGAGTTAGATGAGAAAATTCTTATATTTGTCCATCAAATAAAAAGGTACCACCAGTAGCCAGTTAGCTTAGCCTAGCACAAAAACTGGTCACAGAGAGCTCTGTCTAACACAGACAAAATCCGCCTACCAGCACCTTTAAAGGTGCGAGTCATGGTTTTACGTGGCGTTATGTGTCAGACTATTTCTTGGTCAGGAGTAGTGACTTATAACCTCCTGTAAATCACATACATTTTGTTTTCCACTTTTGAGTTGCTTGTAAGCAGATTTTGTTTCCTTTGGTCAGATCCAAACTAGCGTTTTACCTCTGTTTTCAGGTCTTTAGCTAAGCTAAGCTAACTGTACAGACCTGAGAGAAGTATTGATCTTCTAATGTGAAACTCTTCAAGAAAGCCAATGAAGTGTATTTCCCAAAAAGACAAACTATTACTTTAAGTTTTAACAAATTGTTGCTGGTTGAAATCTGCCAAAATCTTGTCTAGTCTTACAGCTGGCATTGTATTCATGCTTGGCAACATTAGTTCATTTAACAAACTTTCAGAGAGCACTGGCAACTACTGGGGCTGTAATAATTTCAATACACTGACCTTTTAGATACAGTAAATGGCTGTGCTTCAAGCTGCAAAGAATTTGGAAAACCAGCCTAAGATTTGTAATGGGGGATGCGTTGGAGCAGCTCAAGCAGCAGCAGCAGTTGTGTGTGCCATGTATTAATATTCATATGACCCCTAGCAGACTGGGTTTAGAAATCCTTTTAGAGAGGTGTTTATTGTGGTTGCAGCAGATAGGCTGAAAAAAAAGGTCCTTGAAAGGAACAGACTGCAAGGCAGCAGCAGGAGCAGCAGCTTTGGGGTATTGTGGCAAGTTGACACTACAGAGCTTTGTATGGTGCTCAGCAGGTGGGATCAACCAGAGCCTCCCCCACCCACCTGCCCTGCCCTACACACACACACACACACACACACAGTGTATATACATGCTTATGGATGCCAACAAACACTTATTTTAAACACAGTAAGTATAAACTGGAAGAGAGAGAAGTATAAACACTTAAGTGGATGCAAAGTGAAATCACACTATGAGTTGAAAAAACAAAGAAACCCCAAAAACCCCCATCTGCTGTGACGAAAGCAGTGAGCACTGACTTGACACATGACCTTAAGCCTCGACGGCTGCCACTATTTCAGTCCCAGAAACCATAACTGCCACTGCTCCTCCTCCTTTCCCTCCTTCTCCTCCTGTCTTCACTTATGACTACAGGCTCTGGTGATTGCTACAGCTAAAACCCCCACAAACACACCAACCGTCTCCTCCTCCTCCTCCTCCTCTCTGCTGAGTGATCCGGGGCCCCTCAGCTCAGCACAAAGACACGACTGCTCGTCTGTCAACCAGAGGCGCAGGACAGACCGGGGCCCCTACTGACTCCTATTCAGTTCCACAGAATGACATTATTGAAATCCCTATCCCGGCTTTGTGCATGTGTGGAGGCAATAGGCTCACACCTGTCTGTTTAGCATGCCTGCCCGAGAAGACAAGATATAGGGGGAGAGCCAGAGGAATGTGTTGATACACTACCAAACCAGCTGTTTTCACTGAGCAGTTTGCAAAATAGCTTTTGTGCTTTTGTGCCTAGTGTGATGCTTTTGCTTCTAATCCAAAGCTATTTTAAATGCTTGAATGAAAAACACCAAACACAAGCACCAAATTATATATTGTTCTGCAGCAGTAAAATTGGATGTTAATCTAAAGGGAATCTAAAGTTAAAGTCAATGTATTCTTACTCTAAGTTTGAAGAACTCGAAGAACTTAAAAAAGGGGCAACATACCAAAAAGTGAAACTTTAACATTTTGAGGTTGAGTTGAAAAGGCCCAATAAAACAGATTATATTCGTCAGACCAGGAAATTGAAAATATAAGAGCTATGTTTATTCTGCTTTTAAGGTTTGGAGGGCAAAGACGAGTCAACGTTTTAACTGCAAGCTGGCTAAAAAGCCACCTGTTCCTTGGCTGAAATTCTGCTTGTGAGTTGGTGAGGAATGCGGGAAAATAGTCTTGTGCTATTGGTCCAATAAATAGTTTGAGAGGCTCTGAGTGCATATGGTGTGAATGTGTGTCTCTGTGTATGTACCTGTGCACTGTTGCATAGACAGCTACAGAGAGTGTGTCTGTGTTCGTGCATGTGTGTGCATGTGCATGTATGTAAAATATATCAATTGTCACTTTCATCTGTACCATTAGAGAAGTTTCCCATCTGCTGCTCTGCTTTTCCATGTCCAGAGATTTATGTGTGATTACTGTCTGTCTATGCTGTGTGTTTATGTGAATCCCCATCCTACAGACTTTAAAGAGTCCATTTGCTCAAAGTTGCGGATAAGGAACCACCTGTTCAAATAAAAAGTATTCCAGCGCTTTTTTTCTTTTCTGTGTTTTCAATATGAACCGATTCTTCAAAGGGCACACTAATCATGACACACATCCCATTTATCTCTTCGTGCACCACTATAGGTACACTAGCACTGATATTGATTTCCAGGTTGGGACAAGCCTCAAGGGGTTCACACAGGATCAAGGCCAACCTATATCTACTGCTTATCTTGTAGACATCAGTAAAACACATGAAACAAAGAACTCTGAAAAAAAACAAAACAAGTCGCCTTCCCACGCTCGTATGATTGAGTAATAATCCACAATTCCAACTGTTAGTTACTATTTCTTTTTAAATAAGGGAGCTGCAGAGGGTTGTGTTGTCATCGGCTATTTCATTAACCTGAATCTGAGATATACAAATATGTGAAACCAACCAAAAGTTGGAAAGTAAAGCGGAGATAAGAAAAGGAGACAGGAGTTTATGATTAAAATAAAAAGAAACAAATCTTAAATGAGCTTCTCCTAGTCAGAGCAGCGCATTATGAACTAACATGCAGGAGCAGACTA
The DNA here is from genome assembly GCA_029490765.1 of Euthynnus affinis. NCBI lineage: Eukaryota > Metazoa > Chordata > Actinopteri > Scombriformes > Scombridae > Euthynnus > Euthynnus affinis. Next base: position 14,387,961 of record CM055849.1, on the reverse strand, counting down.
AAAAATATATTGTTTGAGAGACTGGGTTCAACAGTTCTCTATTAATGTAGCCTGTGTCAATAGTCAGTGATAAGTGTAACAAAAAAACTGGAATCAGTAGACGGAAACTTTTTTTCTTGGTATTTGTGTTCCTTTTAGTTTTATCTGAAGATATTTCAGATGTGGAGGCTGCAGCTCTTCACAGCAGGAATGTTGATGTATTGCGGCTGTCATCTTCTCTTATTCACCTTTCTCAGTGTTTCAATATCAACCTGGCGGTGAAAGAAATTCAGCTGCAGACTTGTTTGACCTTCTCTGTCGGTTCTGTTGCTCGTATTTTTTTTATTTTTTATTATTTGTTTTATTGTGTAACCTTACTGTTTTATGATATGCCCTTGAATTAAAATCCAGTTCCGTAGGCAAACAGACACACTCTCTCACACACCCAGAAAACACACACACACCTACAAAACACATCCACATACTGTATAGACACATGAACAAGTACACGCATTATTACAAGGTCTGAACTAATACAAAACACCACTGATAGCACCTCAGGTGTTTTCAAGTGAAGCGCCTGTTTCTGAGAATTGAACAGTTCTGCTAATGTGAAGTGTATGTTTGTGTGTGTGCGTGTGTGTGTGTGTGTGTGTGTGTATGCTTAAAGCTGTATTAATTTATTTTTGCTTAAGTTGTTATGGCTACTGCAAAATATGAGAAAGTGAAACATAATCCTGAAGTTTCAGTTTGACTAATACATGAGTTGTCAGGCTTATCAAATGAAACATTGCACAGTGGATTAATATACTATAGCAAATTTCCTGCTAATGAAATATGGGTTGATAAAAACTGAGAGACTGAGCTGTACAGAAACTTTGTGAATATGAAACAAAAAAAAGGTACAAGAGGTCAAAAACTAAAAACACCCCCATTCACATTGCTGGTAGTCATTTGATCCAATGTTAGAATAAGAATATTGATAAATAAGGTATACTCATTGATTATAAATTATTATAAAATAAAGAGGAACAAGCTGTAGTACATGCTTTGCAAGCTTTTTCCTGTGTGAGAATATCTTGCCTGACAACACAGAATGGAAACTTCAGTATTAACCTACTTTGTTGTCTGGTGTATATAAATTAGACAGAATGAAAAAAACAAGAGCAGGAAATGATGTGGTTATTCTGAGGCGTAAAAACAAAAACGAGGGCATAGAATTTACAAAAATGTGTGATTTACATGTGTTTTATTACAGAGAAGCTGTGTTAAAACACACTGCTGTGTATCTGGGTCACCAGAAGCACTCAGCTTTTGCCTGCACTTCAGCAAAATTTTGTTTGTGTGGTTTTCCATTAGCTAGTAGCAGAAGCTGTAGACTCCACAAATAGCTTCTTAAAAATATCTTAATAAAAAAGTCCACAGAAATTCTTCAGTTACAGTCTTGGGAAAGGGATGAGAAGACAACTTCATCACCAGTTCAGTATTAATTTAATACATTTATTTCACTTTCCTCATCATGAACTATTAATATCCTGAGAGTAGATAAGTGGTACAAGCTACAGCAATGCTAAAAAAATGTCCCAGTGCCTGTCTATTTTTCTGCTCAATTTGTGTGCAAAATCCCATCCGTATGCAATAGCTAATTTTACTCATGTACTTTATATTTGTATTTTACTCATGTACTTTATATTGTTTTGTTAGAATTTATGTTTTGCAATGAGGATTAGCAATTGTAGTTCCTTGTGCTGTAACTGAGACTTGATATCATCAAACTTGTTGCCAGTATAAAAATAAAATTTAAGGAAAACAAATCTGTGACCTTAATTAGCCTGATTTAAGACCTCTGAATTGCTGCCCATATCCCAGATTTTTTTCAGCATATCAGCAATTGAGTGTGATTTCCAAACTAGGTATGAATGAATCATTATTCAACTCCACACCAACTAAGACAAGCTTAACTTATATTTGTTAAGTCAGAAGTGAGACTGATTAATCTACATTTTCACTAAAAAGGCAACATAAAATTATCAGGAACATTTTGACAAGCTGTCCAAATTATTCTGGAGAAAAGAAGTGACAACAACAACTGAGACCATTATATATTACTTATGTACTGTCTGTCAAAACTCCCTAAAATGCAAAGTATGCTGAAAAAGGTTGCAAACGCAGAAGTTTAACTTTACTCATAAGACTTACAAATCCACAGAAGAAAGTGTGAAAACTGGTGTTGACAGCAAAGTACAGAATAGTCTGGATACAACTTCGCTAGAATGAGCGCAGTTTGGCTGCAGTCTGTTAAAACAACATTCTTCCTGCTTTGATCTCTCTCTCTCTCTCTTTTTCTCCCTCTCTCGCTCTCTCTGGTACATACACAGACATGTCCAGACTGGAGAGTAGGGAAACCCCTGCACATGGAGAGGGAACACTCTACATCCTGAAAGGACTGACCTGTATATACAAGAAACTTAACATTTGGGATTGGAGTTACAAGGTTTAAATGAGCACTGCTTCATTGTCTGGGATATATCTCTCTGAGCTGATTGGGTGGGGGAGTGCAGGGAGTGGGAGCCCAGACTTAATCTGGGACAAAACAATACCCTGATTAAAGATAGAGAGAAATGATGATGGGTCAAGGAGGCAGGCAGATGGACAGACAAACAGCATTTATGAATATGGATGTGTCTACATGAATGCAAGATTAGGCGTGAGGCCCTACCCATCCGCCTGCACGTGTGTGCTTTGTACACGTCCATATAAATTTGCGCGCACTCCATTTCTTTTTTACAGGGGATGTTTGACCTTTGACCGTCTCCTTACAGCCCCCACAACCCCAACACACACACACACACACACACACACACACAGACACACACACTCCCCACCTCACCTCCCTGTATCCTGGACAGCTGTCAGCAGGGACCTGGCCAAAGAAAAAGACCCATCTGTCGCCTTCCTTCAAAGGTCAGGGCTCAGGGCTGTCTGTGTGTGTGTGTGTGTGTGTGTGTGTCTGTGTGTGTGTGTGTGTGTGTGTCTGTGGATAGAGGGAGGGAGGAGGGAGGCTTCTTTTCATTCAGTTAATCTCTGCTGTTGTTCTCTCTCGCACTCTCTGGCACACTTCTGAAGGATACGGCTGTTTTAAATGCAGACACCCTTCACATCCATGTCTGGTGTGTGTAGCGTGTGTATGTATGGCCTTGTTTGTTTGAAAGTGAGAGTTCCTTTGTGTGTGTGTGTGTGTTTGTGTGTGTCATGTATCACATACAGCTCCTTTGGACAATGCAGTGCTTGAGCATACTCAGCATTTTGCTTATTTGTCATTCTAATGGCTTTTTGTGTCTCTCGCACAAGGCTGCATGGATGTCACAGATTTATTCAGATTCTTATTTCTTTCTCTTGTAAGCTCTAAACGTTTGTTGCGCACCCTGGTCTTTGATCACACTAATTAGATGAATCACATTTCAAAGCCATGCTTTTTTGTTTTGTGTTGTTTGAGTAAACCAGTAATTCATAATGGTAATAAGGCTATATATAGATGAAAATATCTCTTTAGAACTGTGAGGTTTCATGCCATTTAGGTCAATTCTGGGTTACCCCAGTTTTAAAAAGAAAAGAGCTATAAACAAATCACTGACAGCTTTGAATTTTTTTAGGTGACATATAGGTTACTGTACAAGCTCCATTATACATGATGCAAGAGTAAGAAAGGTTTTAAATTCCCCAACTTTCTTTTACTAAACCAAAAGACTGCTGAATGTGCTCTAACAGTGTAACTGCACTCCAGCTCTTGATTTGACTCCCCCTGTTGGTCCACTTTGCCCAAATCCCCATCAAAATCATTTTGTGTTATTAGGTCCAGTTCCCCAAATTACAGTAAAAGCAATCTATGACCTAATTTCACAGATAGATTGGGATAATATGTGATTTGCAAGGATGTCTTAAGATAAATGCTTTAATAGTGGGCCAAGACATCCACTACTGTTAATGCCTTTGCACCAAATTTGTTTAATTGAAGCGGTCTTTGTCTTATCAACCAAAAGTCTGTTGTTTATAATATGAATAATTCTGTGACTTTATCATACATCTACCTAAAACAACTACTCACACATCAGTTCAGTTTTCAAAATCAAATATTTCTCAACTCATAAATTCCATTTTCATATCCTCATATCTGTGTAGAGAGGGTAGTACGTTGGAAATCCCCTCCTTGCTATTTTACAACATAAATGTCCAAACATTCCTCTGGAATTGCAGCATGTGCAACAATATATTACTGCGGCTGATTCGCATGGTTCAGATCTTATCAAGGGAACAGATTATGCTTTGAATTCATTCCAAGTTGTGGAGCGCAGAGCAGTCAGGCCAATAAAACACTTTGACAGGTAGAAACTAGTTTACAGTGTGATAACAGGAGTGTGTGTATGAGAGGGGGTGGGGTGGGGGTGGGGGTGGGGGGGGGGGATTAAGACTAATACATTAATGTTATATAAAGGGATTTAGGGAGAAAACAATGGCTTTCTCTGTGTGATTACTAAGGATCATACGCAAATACATAATCTACTGTATCTAGCTCTGTCGGAATAGTGTTGGAAATAAAGGCAAGAGATTAGAGCCATGGGGGTAACTAACAGATAAATAGTAGTACGGTAGGTCAGCACTGACAAATCACTGCCGTGAGTACAGAAGGCTGTGGGCCGAGGTGTAGCTAAAAGTCTCAATTTGTCATTTCAGGTCAGCACAGATTAATTTAATACAATTCCTTTAGTGTAAATTTAATCTTGTTTAAAAGAAAGACAGATGGAGATAATTGCTGATTTGTCCAGTTGCCATCTTTTTTGAGTAAAGAAATTGAGTTGTAGATTCTGAAGGGGATTCACAACTAAGATAATAACACTATTATATATTACAACTCTCCTACTGGATATTGCAGGAAAATTTATACTTTTTCTTGGATCACTAACAACTGCTTTAACAATATATTGCCATAGTCCTGTTTTTAAAAAATATTTCCCAATAGTGTCTCTTCAAAATCCTTTTAAAACCCCAGTTTTGAATGTTTCCTCAAACAAAACCTAAATAGAAATCTGGCCATTTTTATGCAAGGGCCATTAACAAATATTGACCATTCATGTACTGTGGTGTGATGACACACAGGCAAATTAGTTTTAGACAGTGCTTTATGTATGCAGTATGCATGCACTTACTGGTCATGGATGACTGATGAAGGTCACTGTAATAAATGCCTTATATTATATTTGTATTGTAGGGGTTATAATACAGAGAGTTGCACCACAGTTACAGTTGTGGTTTGTTCATCTACTCATGGAAATAGTAAATGTTATCAGCATGAACGTGAGGCATACCACAAAAATTATTCATCACTGACACACCCAAAGCAGCAACATTTACTATGTAACATGTGGTTACATAGTAAATGTTGCAACATTATAAACACTGACACACTGTTGAAAGTCTTGATGCATCCTTGCCATCACAGCATGAGAAATAACGTATGTGAGAAGAGTTGTGACCTACATGACCTTTCATCAAATCTGCCTTCTTAGAATGTTCCACCTTCACACAGACACAGACCTTTTTTTTCCATATGTCAATATCAACATGAACTCACAGGACACAGGGAGCAAACAAAGTATATCAACATACATTCAAGGTTATACCTTATCAGCAAAAGAAAAATTAAAGCTGATACAAGTTTACATAAACAGAAAACCAAATATTAATATCTGCTTTATTAAAATCTTGTCATTACCCAGGATGTCAAACAAAGACAAAACAATCCAAGAAACTGCAATTCCTTTTTACATTAGTCTCTTCACTAAGCTTGACTTTAATGTTTTAATATTTATAGCTCATTCACTGTAACAAGAGAAGTCTGTAAAAAGTGTCTTAAATATACACTTAAGGGCTACACATATGATATCATGTATGTATTTAGCATATGTAGATATGCTAACTGAGGCTAAAGCTGTAGGCCCAACTGAAGGCAAAAAGCAGCCACACTTGATGATCCATGGAAATGATGAATAAGCTTAGTATGTAAAAGGTTTGTAGGATGAGGACTAACTGATGGTGAATGTGACGCTATCTTGGATAACACCTTTTGGCAGTTTTGTTGGAGAGTACATGTAAAGTTCCCAAATCCAATAAACAGTGACAGAGACACTAATGGCTTGCACTCTGATATATTGTCATAATCCACCACCTTCCACACAGTGGCAAAATACTACATAGTGAATGTACAATTATGAGCAGGGCTTTATTCTAACCTAACCTGTAACCCAAAAAATGTAGTTGGCTAATGAAGTACTGCTTGGCTTTTGAACACTGAGTTGGCTTACATTAGAGCAACAAACACACGGTTCAGCCCATTCCTTACAGTTTTGGGTAAGCAATGTGTTTTTGGTTTTGGCAAAGCTAAAAAAAGACACTACTTTCCAATCCCTTTAAATGGAGAAAATCACTCTTACTACAGCACAATGCACATTGAGAAATCCAAAAGTTGGCAGGTGGTGCCGAGTTATGGTTGCTAAACTATAAAGCTGTTCAGAGGAGGGGTATAACAAACAGGCTATTGTCAGAAAATTTACAAAGAAGGTAATCTTTTTTTTTGCAAATGCCTTGAGGTCAAGTGTGAGTGATAGTTGAGGTGTACACAGCGGCACACAGGCATGTTGGCACACACATCCTATTAGGAATCATAGATGTTTGTTCATCTGCAATGAATGTTTCTCAGCTCAGAACAAAAGGGACTTATTGGTACCAAGTAAGTTCACACACACACACACGCGCACACACAATCCATTTACCGGAAGTGGTTTTATAGAGGGCATGCTGATAAAAAATAAATGAATGCAGTGGTGGGGGGGGAAGAGAAGGAAGGGATAAAAGAGGCTCTGGATTGAGAGGTAGGCAGAGAGGAGAAAAAAAAAGAGACAAAGAGAGATGTGAGGGAACTTGCCCAGAGGGAAGGAGAAAGCAAAGGAGAGAGTGATGCAGTCGAGGAGCCGTGGGCGGTTTGTGAAATGCTGTGTGATGGTTTGGGGCAATTACAATGTGCAGTGCGTGTATAAGTGGTTGTGTATGCATATGTGTGTGGTATCTTCTCTTGTGCCTGCGTCATTACTTTGATTAGACTGCATAAGGGAGAGGCAAGGAAACCCCAGCCCTTTTTTCCCCTCCCTTTCTTCCTCTCCCTCCTCCACTTTATCTTTCTGTCTGTCTTTCTTTTCTCTCAGTGTGAGTCTCTCTTTCTCACACTCACACATTTCACTTCATAATTGGTGATTCTCGTAAATAGGCACGCCTCTTTTGTCTTTTTTTTTTTGCCCACTCTCTTTTTCTGTCATTTTTCTTCTTCTTTTATTCATCTCACTTTCTCTTCCATTAGACACACTCATCATGTCATACTGTAAGCAGTCAGTCAAATGTGAAAAAACTCCCCCAAACATAATATGCACAAACGCTAGCACCTACTGCGGTGTGTTTGCTGGCTGCTGTAAACAGCACAGAGGAAGTTGAGCTGTGCCCTTCAGTGACGCTGCTGCTGTGGTCAGATTTAGCATCTGCGCGAAGGTGTTTGTGTGTGTGTGTGTGTGTGTGTGTGTGTGTGTGTGTGTGTGTGTGTTGGTGTGCTGTCTCAAGCCTGTCATTCTAAAACATGTAATTCAAATATTGTAGTGTAAAAAGTCCCCTGAAGACTGACCTTTGACCTTTCTAGCAATCATTGCCAGCTAAATTTATCAGACTACCATATATATACTACACATATAGTTGCTTCAGATAAGTTAATAACTTAATTATTGTCTGTAATGTAATGTAATTTAGATGTTTACTAAAACCTGATGTTTCTGTAATGTATTTTTTGTTACCTATTTGAAGACAAGTAAGGGTGAAAAGTAAAGCTGCCTCCATTATACAAGTCTTGTATAATATTATTAAGACACTAAATAGAAAATGAAAAATTTTAAACTCAGACACTCACTGATATATTGGATATTTCACTTAGAATTGCATTTACTGATTTTTTATTTATTTATTTGGCCACTGGGGGCAGCAGACCTAGCTGTAAACACAGTAGGCCTATTGACAATATGATATAAGGTAAGGTAATAATAATCACCTTATAAAGTCAATCAGTTGCCCATTTACACATTTAACAGACATGGTGAAACATGAGCATTTGTCTGGAGTCATATTTTGGGCTACCTGAAGAATGTAAGCACAATATTTGTAACTTCTGAGGGAAATATGTGACTCTTTGTGTGCTGAAAACACCTCTATGTTCACCAGCTACTCACTAGCTATGATTCCATCAACATTTTTATGCACCTTTTGAAGCATCACATTAGCAAAGGTTGATGGAAACAGCAAAATTCAAAAAAATGTTCTCAATTTCACAAAAACATTTTTACGCTCGCTTCAGATGGTTTTTGCCTTTTTTGAAAATGAGTTTATCCACTAACTGGGAAATGGAAACACCTTTGCTGGATAAGTTCTGACGTAGCAAACATTTAACTCACATGACTGATCAGTGGTTTCCACTTTGGTGTCTTCTCTGATTCCCATAACCCGCAAAAACATGGCAAATGTTAGCTGACATGAAAGAACAAGTACAACTTGCCCCACTGAAACAAATTCCTGAAAACCCTCTCTCCATTTTTCTCGTAGATGGCCACGGCAGCTGTTTATTACAGCCATGACTAATGTAGCCTATACCACCAACTCCTGACGAAACTACTACTTTGTGAAGCCTAGTTTATTTGCTCCAAACCAGTTGATTGAAATGCGCTTAATCCACATTTTCTTTTTTGCGACATTTCGAAAGTTTGCTTAAAATCTGCTTGACATTAGATTGAAACACAGTTACTGTGTACAGAATGCAAAGTGAATTTTGGATGTAGAGTCACATACAAAGTCAGTGCCAAGGTGCGAGTAGACGTGAATTCATCCAGGACGTGAAGACATGTCTGCATGAGTTATAAATGTTTCATATTTAGTGAAATTTTTGCCTGTATCCCAGTGCATTATGAATCTGATTCATTAACATTCAAAGATGAGAGGGAAAGGGAGAGAGAATGGAGGGAAATAACAGAAAGAATTTGAGTTTCTGGTAAATTCAGAGTTTAGTCAGAGGCGGAACTGAACACAAACACACAGGTACACTCCCAGAGACATGGTTGGTTTGTGTACAGTTGACTGTTTGACTTTCGTTCTGTCTGAAAACAGTTTGCTGTTCTATGCCGGACAGGTAGTGTACAATGGGTTTATCAGGGCTTTTTTTCTGAGAACAGCTGCCTAATGTGAACTGGACTGAGCTAGATATGCACCAACACCGATACTGATAATAGATATCGGTCCGATACTGACTCAAATAGCTAGATCGGCTATCTGACAACGGGCTGATCTGGTATTGGATACATTCAAATACAAATAACAATCCAGTAAATTTATATCTATGTATTTATTTGTTACATTTTGTTTTGCACAGTTAGAAAAGCAATGATTTTACCTAACGCATAAAAGAATGATCCCAGTCTCTAGCACACAGTGAGGCATATAGCTTATTTATTAAACACTGGTACCGGATTGGTACTCTGTATTGGCTGATATCCAAAGCCCATGTATTGATATTAGGACTGAAAAAGTCAGATCGGTGTATCCCTAGAGTGAACCAAAACAGTAAAATTGTGAGCTGTAAAACTAAAAATATTCTCAAATATGGTAAAACTCGCCGTAGAGCTGAGGGGAACCACAAAGTTGGTTAATGATTCTGAGCTGATTGTCAATTAATCCATTATTAAAATAATATTTTGATTAGTGCAGTACTAAAATGGAGTGTTTTTTTGAAAATAGTATATGATATTAAAATAGTGAAACAAAATGGTAGTTCAGTCTGATTATCAGGCTGCTCAGAGTCTATCCCGGTGTGGTTTTGTTACTCAGAGAACAGTTCTAGTAAATCAACTCTTCCCAAACATGGTACAACTCAGATACTGCTCTATTCTTACCTGGAAAAAAAGAGTGAAAAAAGTTCTGATAAAAGAGAATGTCAAAGAAAGTGAGAGAAAACATAAAACCAAATGGAGAGATTGTGAAAGTGATAGAACCATTGTATGACCTTCTAACATCCTGTCTCCCCAACCACAGCATTGCATCTCATCTTCAACAAACCAGAGAGGAAACAAACATAACCTTTTCTCTATGGAAAATGTCTGACATTGTAGCATCATTTCATTGCTCATCAGTCTTTCTTTTCGTGTTCATTTGTGTAGTGGTGACCCATTCAAAGTGATATGTAACTACTTGTTGCCCCTTGGCTGCTTCAAAACTCCACCTACTGACTCTCACTTTCAGATTAATATCGTCTTTGAGAAAACATTTTGGTCTGCGGCTATGACACAGTGTGTTGTTTGGTAAAAACCAAGCAAAATACAGATGCGTGACAAATTAAAGGAAAAACCACTCAACATGAAGTGTCTTAGTATGGAGTCAGGCAACCACGAGCCTCCAGAACAGCTTCAGTGCTTCTTGACAAATCTGTGGAACCCTATTGGAGGGATGAACACCATTCCTCCACAAGATATTCACTCATTTATATACACAACCTTTATTTAATCAGGTAAGCTCATTGACATGTCATGATTCCCACCTCAGTATTGTTCAACACTTTCTGTGTCGAATATGTTGATAAAATTGTATTTTTGTAAAAGCTATTACACTGGAAGTAAGAATTTGGACAAAAGTTCTTTCTTTCTTTCTTCCTTAGTTTTTTTATTTCTGACAGAAGAGGCAGACAAAGACAGACAGATAGAGAAATAAAAGCTGAGGCTGCTGGCAGTCTGTTTGGTTTAGTGCTGCTGGGGTGCTGCCAGGCAAATGAGAGACCAGCAGATGGCTGGAATGTCGAAAATGCCAAAGATCAGAGGCCAGCAGAGACACAATGAGATTAGAAGGGAAACAGAGAGCAGCCGCCCAAAACCAAGCTGTAAACATCCCTGTGAGCTTTGAGGTGTGTTTGTGTGATAGAAGAAGAGATTTTAAGGAGATATTGCGTGCAGTGGGATTTGGTGTTGCTGATGTGTTGCCTTGATTGTCCCCACAAGGTCATTATATTGAAGAAACATAAACAAAAGTAAAGTTGGTTTTTGGTGCGACAACAAATTGATGTTGCTGTTGTAAAATGTGGATTAGAAGATGAATTAGAGGCACTTTAACTATTTAAACAAACTTATGTGAACAACACTATGTCTTAAATAAGTTCAACCCACCCCTGTAGCTTAAGACAGCATGTCTGACAGTCACAGTGTGTGTACTTTCAGGTTTTTATATCAAAGGCATTTCAATGACAGAAGAGGTGCCAGTGTCTACCCACATCTTAAAGCTTTCTCTTGAGATTAATCTTTGGAAGATTTTGACACTTAATTGGAAAAATCTTAGATAGTAAGTGTGTCTACCATGTCTCACCTTCAGATTTCTCAGTCTATTGACTTTGATCTCTTGTCAAACAGCACTGGTGCTGGTGATCAAAATAAAAAGGTCAAACAGCAATCATGTAATCTCACTCTGAAGGCTTCGGTCATAGTCCTGCAGTGCCTATAAATTCACTCCAGGTTTGTTTCATTTAATTGCTATAATTTCACTCACAGATGCACTGAAGAAATTAACATAAGGGCTGAATCTGTAGTCAGGAAATAGCAGCAATTTACAGTGCATGCATATTAAAACCAGGTATGGGTGGTTTGTTAAAATTGCAAAGACATTTCACAGATTTTCAGGAAATGTTGATCTTTTAGGAATTACATGGACATCACATTATACCCTTCTCAATACACAAGGCTCTTTAAACTATTGAGACAATGCCGGCAACAGAGTATGGAGGATAGAGGAGTTGTGCATATTATCAGAACGCAACAATCTGAGCATGTGCACACTTCAGGTGAATATCTGTATATGGGCGGACACATGTACTGTATCAGCATACTTGTGATTGTGCACGTGTCTGTGTTTTTTTGTGTCAGAGCTGTTGTGTGTGAGAGTTCACTGGAGTGACAACGCTACTTTCATTATAGCACTGATGGAAAGGCTTTTAGAGTTATTGTTTCACATTAATAGAGCTTCAGCTAAATCACTTGTCAACAGCACAACTGTTGTGTTATATAACATTCACAAGAAAGAGTGTCTCATCATCGTGAACTGTCTGTGTATAGTATTATAATACAGTGTATTCTAATTATAATGGTTCATGGTTTAGGTCTGTCATTTGAAAAAAAAATGTTCTGGATTTTGAACTCACAGCTTACAAAGCAGCAACAAAGAAGATATTTTCTTTAAATCTTTTAAATTAAGCTTTTATTTTACACATGAAGTTGTTTTAAACGACAGCAGAAACACAACAAACACAGCAAAAAAATCTTTTCATTCTGGAGCTTCTTCTCCACAGGTAAAACTCCCACTTTGCAAATGGCCAGTCCTCCCCTCATGGAGTTCAGGAAGAGTTGGAAGATTGAGAAAAGTGAGGAGGATGTTTGTTATGGTAATTACCCAATCATCACTAGGTGGGGTGGCACCTGTCATATCTCAAGAGTTGTTTATTCTTGACTTCCTCTTGATATACTCTGTGTTTGATTAGCTTCTGCCAAATGTATAATTGTGAATGTAAGATCTCAAGGGTTGGCCAGCACTATCCCTGGCCACTCTGTATATACACCTTTTGGACAACGCCTTGGATACAACTGTGGATCAAAATGCATGGTACCACATGTGCTGCAAAGAATTCAATGGTAAATGTAAATGTTATCTAAAATGTCAACAGAATGGATTTAACCAGAAACGGAAAATGACAACAGATGGAGTATTGTGAAAGCAGTACATTCTGATTAACACAATTGAGGGACATTGGCACGCTGAACCATCCCCAGAGCATTGTGAAAAGGCCTTTAATGCTATTGTATGAAGGCATCTGACAAAATTACTGCACGCTCTATTATATAATCACAGTTTAGAGGAAAAGTGAGTCAAGATGAAGTGGATGCAGGCTAAGATAATCATTGTAGTCTCTGTTTACTTCCTCCACTAAAATCTCTATTGTCACAGACAGTTTCCCCCCAAAATCTACAAATGTAATCCAACACAGGACCTGGCACTAATATGATGTTGTAACCTCAAGATGAGAGTTACTAGCACAGACTCTTATGGGTGTGGGACCAAATATGCAGGTTTTCTGTAAAACTAGAAAACTACTCTAGATATTCTATATGCTCAAACATGCACATACATATGTTCATACAAATAAACAGTACTGACACATAGATGTAAACATTATTTCTATCAAACTGCTGCAGTCATGGGATAACAGAAAAAGAGAGCCAGCTGGAGCACAGCCAGCTGATAGAGCGATCAATCCCAACTGTGATGCGGCTCGATAGCGATGCGTGTGTGTGTACAAAGAGAGTGCATGTGTGTAAAAACACTTAATGTGGCAGGGCCTACCTTGCACAGAAAAGAAGCACCATGTACAGTACACACCGTACAGTATTCCACAATTTACACAGAGTACATGATGTACTCTGTGCATATTGTGGAATACTGGGCAGTGTGAAAAGATATATGGTACAGTCTGGAATCAATTTAAATGAATCAATATATCTCCAATGAAATGTCCAAACCAATGATGATAGTCAGTAAAAAGAATATTAAGAACTGAAGGACTCAGCTGATTGGCAGAAGAGAAAGTAATAGCTGATGACGATGACATGGTGAATACCAGAAAGCTACGAAATTCTCTGAAATTTCCAGGCTACAGACACAGACTTCCTGTTGCTTTTCTACTCTTCACTGCAGCAGCACCCCCTGCTTCCTGTTGATACTAAACAGAGATTTGTGTTGGTTAAGTGTTATTTCTTATATCAGTATTTATCACTATGTGCTTTCTTTATATTGATTATTTATTAGTGTTTATACCTTGTGCTACATGTGAGCCATATGTATGTTGTACAATATTAAAATTATAGCTAACTAAGCATGGGATGTAACTGAAAATGAATATTAGAACAATAAAGCTTTATTCTTGTCAAGTATAATTCTTCTTGCGAATTTGTGTCCTCACTGCCTGACCCCATCTCTCTCAATCCTGTGTACGCATGACAGCAAACCAGAAAAGAACCTCTCCAGATCAGCTAGTTACTGACAGTAGTTCGGTCTTGGTCACCTGAGGACATACTGTATGTTCTGTATATGAGCACTTGTGGAGAAAAATCCTCCCCAGAAATAAACCACTTGTTCCTTTCTCCCTATTTCACTGTTATTGCCTGGCAAATCTGCAGCACTTAGTCTCTGCAAGTACAAAGACAATCTATGAGTGTGTGACTTGTGTAAGTGTATTATTGCTTGCCTGTGCGTGAATCCCTTGCCTGCTGTGTATCTTACTGGAATAAAACAATGCATAACTAAAAGTAGGACATCGACGCAGGATATGAATAGATTAAAAGAAAAGAATGAAAAAGTCAAATTTGGCACACAAAAGTTCATATTAAAAAGGTCGGAAACGCATCACTGATTACATCACCGCACGGCACAGTAAGTCCGCAGATTAATCTGCAGGCATAAACGCATCTGGACTTTACCAAACTGTCAATTTGCCATAAATAGAACTGCCAATCCTAACCTCAGCCACATTCAATCTTCCAACAAACAAAAAAGGCAGTTTTTTATAAAAGGTTAAAGGTCTGTTATTTTTTTAAAGATTGAGACAGATCATACACACAATTTGCATACATTACGCTATAATTTAAAGAAAATATGTGTTTGATGAGAGAGTGTGTGTCTGTGTCCATGTGCACTCTATATTTCTGCCTTGTCCTGCAGGGCAACAGCCAGATAATCTCCAGAGTGGGTGACTGACTGAATGCTGCTATTTTAGCTTCGCACTGTCTGCGTCTATGAATCACTCTGCGGGGTCAGAGCAAAGGAAGGAGAGGGGTTATTACAGTACGACACAATGACAAAAGTAAAACAGCTCTGCTTTTGTTCTTTTTTAGTACCAAATATACACCAGTGTGTAACTCTGATGGAGGAAACATGCAGCTGACATAACTGGATCTCATGCCCTGACAAAAGCACAAGAGACTCTGATGATCTTCTTTTCTCATGATCATGAACATTATGTACATAATGTATGCAGAAAATCTGCACTTAGTGTTTGTGCTGTATATCCCTCCCTGCCTGCTTTACGTCACTCAGTGTTATTATGATTGTTGTATAAGATACTGATCTCCACACAATATGAGGATACTAACAGATATCCATCACTGTAAAGAAAAATAAGCTTCTAGACAGCTCAGTTCAAATTCTATCATTATCATATTTGACAATTCATGCCTGTATAAGAAATAAGCTATCTGTATATGCATGGATTGCTGATTGTCAGGTCAGTTAGTGAAAACTGTGAAGTGGTGAATATTAATTTCCTGAAAGTTATTAAGCATGCGAGGCAATTTGTGTATGTAGGCCAGTTGCGCTGGCAACATTCAGCAGACTGTCATTAAAACACATGAAGATCTAGTGAGATAGTAACCGGTGATGTGATGACATATATGTTTCACCAGCAGCTGGTCCCCACTTCATCAACAATTTCTTACAGTAGATGGTCACAGCTGGCCACAGCTGTTACTGTTTGGGCCTTTCACGTTCTGGACCACTGAAGCGAATAAAAAACACAATTTTGGAGCAAAAGCTGCAGAGGAGTGTAGGATGTAAACCAGCCAAAAGAGTTGGATTGTTGGTCACAATTGCATGATATAGTTCTGGAGAAATCAGACCATCTCACTGTGCTCATTTTGAAGCTATTAAACAGATCTGTTTACAGTTCAGTAGAAGGAGGAGTGAGACAGAAAGGAGGAGATGGACGCTAGGGTTCAACCAGCACAGCTGCACTCCCAAAGGATACTTTCACAGACAGAGAAATGACTTGCACAATGCCTCCCCCTAATGGATAAAAACATATTATTCTAAAGACCATCAACATTTACATGATAAATAGAAAAAGCCTGAAGCTGTTCCTTTGAAAAAAATCACACAGAGAGTTTGTTAGTTTCCTGTCTTCCTGCTAGCTTGGGATTCACGTCAGAGTCCATAATAACCAACATAAAGTCATGACCTGAATACAAAAGAGTATACATAGCTCAGATTTTAATGATGTCTCCCATTAGTCGTTATTAAATTCATGTTTGGAACAGAGCAGCAGCTTGACCTGAATTCACTGGGCTGACAAAGTGCATATGACTGGATTCTTAATGCAGTTTAATTAAAGGGAGTTTCCATAATCTAGAGATGACATGTAGCAACTGAGTTATACGACTGATTTTGAGTTTTTAAGTTGAGAAATGTAGATTTTGGATCAATTGTAGCAGCTAAGTAGAATTCCAGCTGGTTAGACTTGCACAAGCTAACATAGTGCAGACTAAGCTTTAGAGATTTTTAATTTAGGTTAAATCACACAAAAACTGTTTTCATCATGCTTGAAAGATGACTAATATAAAGGATTTACATGATTTTTATCATTCTGAATGCATGGAAATACCGTGTTTTGTAATATAGCAAGAGATGTGTTCATAAGTCATAATGTGACACATTAATGTTCATTTTAGATTAATATATTGACTATTGGTGGCTTTTAGCTAATACAATATGTCAATCATGTCTAATGTCTGTTGTGAGGCTTGTGGCTTCCTCTGTACTGTGAGCCATTTCAAAATCGGTCTTATGCTGACATCTAATGGACAAAACCGGAACATTGCATGTAAGTTGATAAAAGGTCACAAAGATCATTCTGTCAAAATAAATAAATACTAGTCTTATTTTTATTCTTCCATTTTAAGGAGCATGTGAAATAAGCAAAATCCCCTTTTGTATTTCCAAAGAAGCATATATACTTGATTGAGAGATAGATGTTGTGTCATGAGGTCACATTTATGAACTCTGGCTTATCTGACTTCTTAATATAATGAATTGTTTTAATATGATTTACTGGTTGTTATCATTTTAATGACTACATTGCTTTATTGTTAATTTAGAAAATAAAAGCATCCTGAAATGAAAAGAAATTATTGATTGTTTCCATTCATAGAGTGTTTGGTGATTTTGTAACAACAGTAACTATGAGCTGCAGAGAGGACCAAGTATGTCAGGTCTAAGTAAGGAAAGTGCGTAATAGTATCAGTGACAACCTTTCCAGAGCAGGAGCTAAAATGAGCTTACTGTGGGGAAGTGTTAACTCAGCAGGTTAATGACACAAGTATTTGTACCATGTGAAATATTATGAAATGCAACATGCCATGTCAACAAACCATCACCCCTGGCAACAGGATGCAAAATGAGTCACAGAAATCGCATTATAATGATAATCAAGGGTGACCAGGCCTTTTCAGTCCATGATCCTCTGCCTGTCTGATTGCTGTTTAACTGATTCTGCATCTCTCAAAACTTAGTTTTATCTGATTTTTAACCTTTCAATCATAATTTTGTTTTATCTTATAACTTCTTCTCATCTTGCTCTGACATTTATTGTTTTTTTTAAAAAATATTTTGTTCCTATTCAACTGTTGTTGTTTTTTTTTAAAGTTTTTTTTGTTTGCAAAGCACGACTTTGCTCAATAAATGCTTCTTAAATTGTGTAGGAAGTGTTTTGCGAATTATCGGCTGATGTTTTATTCCACCTCCTGACCTCATTTCACTCCTGAGTTCAGTATTTCACTCCTCGTGTCACAGTGAAGGTTGCTAAAGATAGATATGAGTATGACACATGAGGATTTCCCTGACATCTGAGAAACTTCCTGTAGGTCAGGCGATGTGTGTCATTACAACCCAGGTGTGAATCTCAGGGCACCCTGTTTAAATGTCATCAGATCATAAATGAAAAACGAGGCGTCAGCATTAAGATACCTGAATTTGAGCTAAAACTAAATATATTTAAACTGAGCCCTTTTTTACTCAGTGAGGAAGAAGGAAGTAATGGCCATGTTAAAGCCTTCGTGTTTACAATTTGAAAATGTGGCGCCCCCCAGTGATAGTTTAAAAAAATACACTGTAGCAGAAAGTGAAGCCTGAATGAAGTGAATGCAACACACGTATGAAAATGTAAATGTTTTGTTTATATATATGTATATCTGTACAGGGCTCCAGTAGTAACTGTATGGTTTTCAAGTTAAAACAATAAAACATTTTATGGCCTACAATAATAATTTGCCAAATCATTTTATGTCTGCAGTTTTTTATATGATAATCAGTCCTAAGTCTTTAACATATAAAAGTAAGAGTTATAGCTGTCTGTCACTAACACAGTGCAAATGCACACAATCATATGTGATGAACAGAAATTATAAAGCAGATAAGTTATCAGGAAACCAAGATACATATCTTTCATATAACATTTGATTTTGATTTGACAGATTAGATTCATCCATCTGGCCTTTACTGTGTATTTGGTCAGGATCATAGAGGACCCTCTCCAAGCATGCACTGGGTGAAAGGCAGGGAAATACTCTGAAAGTAGTCTATTACTGTGGCTTAGACCTCTATTGCTCACATCTATAGTTTGCCCACACACACACATGCACACACAAGGACATGTACACACACTGACCAATACAACAGCCGTTAAGGTCCTTTGCAAATGAATGGCATGTCCTTTACAGAAGGTAAGTGCTTTACATGCTGCCTCAAAAAGTTTTGTGCCACCAACAAAAAAGGTTTTATATGGTCTATTCAAACAAGAGCTACCACACACAAACACACATGCACAAACTCACACAACTTCATAAGCAGACACATAGACACACACGTACACTTCCCTCAAACTGAAAGCCAATGGCTTCTTTCCTTAGGAGGGCAATAAATACTTTGTAGCTGTGCCAACAGACAGCCCCTCTTTCAGAGTGTCAGCCAGGCTCTGAAAGAAACCAGTAAACAATGGCTTAAAGAAAACATCAGCTTTTTAAGTAGTATTGTGAAAATCTACCCAAAACTAAATCTTCATGCTTTATTCACTGAATATGAGCTTAGATGTTGGCAAAACTGATATTGTGGCTAATTATTATGAGGCAACTCTGCTCAAAATAATTGTCAAGAAGAGTTTAATATAAAAAAACATGTATTGTGGCAATAATGGACAAACAAAAGTGAGCTATACAGAAAAAAATACTAATATATTTGGTTATACAGATATTTGGCAACACAATTACAGTAACTGGGGGAAAAAATTACTGTTCAACTTTTTTGTCCCTAAAAATCCAGATACAGACAGACACACACACACACACACACACACACACACATCTCCACACAAAGAGTGAAGTGAATGCTTTCTGAAAGCTAAATTGAAACATCTTGCAGTCATGATGCCATGACTCGCCATTGTTTCCGGTCCCAAAGAGTCATCGCAGCAGAATGGGAGAAGCAAGAGGAGATGAAGGAACAAGGGGAAAAAGGAAGACTCTGCCACCCATTGGCAGCAGAAAGCGAGAGGAGACTGATATTAGGCGGTCTGTTTTGAAAACTGGTGGACACCCCTTTCCATATACTCTCTCTTTCTCTCTCTCTCTCTCTCTCTTTTGCTGCTTCATTCTCTCTGACTCGCTCGCCCTGCTTCCACCCCCAGCCTCTCTACCCCTCCCTCCTCCTTCCTCCTGCATCCCCCCTCCCTGGGAAAACAGGGACAACAAATTAGCCTTCTTTTCTCGGCAGGGCCCGGGGAGGAGGACACTTGGACAGCCCTCAGAGTGTCCGCCTGGAGTTCCCATGGACCCCTCTTGCCCCTTCCCCTTTCAGCCAGCAAGGAAGCAGTCATTGTGCCAGCACCTGTCTCTGAGGAAATTGGTAAAAGTGATGGCTTTGTTAGCCATCTCCATGACAACCAGGAGAAAAGAGCGGGGGCCAGCTAGCAGGGATTGGGGTAGAGATTGGGGGGCGGTGGGGGTGAGTAGAAAGAGTGGGAGAAGAAGGGAGGGAGTTAAGGGGCTTGACAATGGAGTAGCAGTTGCATCGCTTTGGCTTTGCCAGCGATCTACGTGAGGATGCTGTGACTTGCTGCGTATGTGTTAGGAGGGGGGAGGGTATTGTGTGTGTGTGTGTGTGTTTGTGTGTGTCCTTGTGTGTGTGTGTGTGTAAATGCAGAACTTGTAAGTAGCAACTAGTGCAAGAACGTCTACCGACCATCTCTGTCTTTTTCTCTCTCCCTCATCCCTGTGGGTGACACTGTGACATCCACCAGTGAAGCAAAGCAGGGGTGTGAATGGGTTGAAAGCAACAAGGTCAGTCACATCATGTCCATAGAATATCCCCCTCGGCGCAGACACCATACACTTTTTAATAATGAGGTAGCAAGTTTCCTCGCTGTAGCCAAACTCTCACATTCATGCCAAAAGGATACGGGACATCTTGCAGGATTTTTTGTCATTTTAAGTGTAATTTTTTTGGAGGTAGATAATTATAGTCAGATGTGGTGTTATGCATATTTGACTTCAAATACTGCACCATGAAAGCAGGAAATGCAGAAGGGAGATTGACGGAGACAACCTCATTGTCAAGCTATCTTCCCTCCTATGGAGATTAATTATTGCTTCAAGTGAAAAAATATGAAGTGCCTGAAAAAAAATTCCTCTCTATATCATGTCATGGTATTGTTCACAAGTTGGCTCAAGACATTTTTGTCATAAAGGAAGAGGGTGAAGAGGGTGTACACTGAAATACGCCACTACATTTGAACCATTTGTAATCTTATGGAAGTCATAGAAGGTCACATTAGGACTGAGTTTCAACATCACTTTGGCCCACGTTTACTCATGTCCACTACTGACATAGTGCAGGTAATGTTTTCACTCATGCATTGCTGAGTTAAGGTCACACTATCTCCACTACACCAGCAGATGGTGCTCATTCACTGGTTCTAGCAGAAGCAGGACATTTTCAGAGGCCAACAGCAGAGTTTTATGACCACATTTTTCAACAGTGATACCCCAGGGCTTGCCTATTGCTTATTTCATCCAATGTTCCCTGATGTGATTAAAGAAATGATGGAGGAAAGAGAGAGAGCACTCGGCCCTCAAATTCTGTTTCAATTTGGTCAAAATGATAAAGTGAAGTAAAAAATAAATTTTTATTATGATTGATATGTTTGCCAGTGATTAACTCTTATTCCTTCAAAACACACTTTAATAGCCAAATGAGTAAAGATTTCTTTATCTTTTTAATTAATTTTACCTAGCAAATTAGACCATATAGACGATTGTGTGTGTGTGTGTGTGTGTGTGTGTGTGTGTGTGTGTGCGTGTGTGCGTGTGCGCGCACGTGTGTGTGTGTGTGTGAATGACCACATTTGAAGGTATGATTGATGACGCCTCCTTGGCACAAAACGGCTGCATATCAAGATGGGAGGGGGAACAACTATATTAGTGGTCAAGACCAGGAAACTGCTGTCATTCATGCAACCACAATGGTGAGTTTGAATCCTCCGCATGAAGGAAGATCTAAGGCTACTCTGGCAATGTCTGATACAATGTAATATCCAATGCAGGTTGTAATATATTTGCTCTCTGTGTGGGGCCTGTGATGTTGGATAGTCCAATTTACATTAGAAAATATAACCAGAAGTTCTTTTGATCAATTCACAGTCATAGAAATTCAACTTTGTGACTATAAAAGGCAGAATCCAGGATGATTTGATATGGATATGTTGCATTTGTCCAATTTTACACTTACATTTGCTTTTGTGTCATGTAGTATAAGTGTGAGGGTGGTAAATAATTCTTTAACTTTTATATTTTTATGTTGACTTTGTATTTCTGCATGGTTCCTGTTTCTTGAAGTAGGGTGTGTTTCACCCCCTTTGTGCACCCAGGTCTTCCCAGCCTCCTAAAAATTTGTGCCTCGTGACTCCAATCTGAATGTCTTATCTGGGTTTTGTCAGTGCAGCTGCAGATGAAGATATCATACTGCCACACCACAAATCACCACATCACAAATCTGGACAAAGACATCATTATTCCAATATGATCTGATGATCTGATTTATCACATATAACAATTTACAATAATTAATGTATTTTAAATGTCGTTTTAAAATGTCCTCATGGTCACATTCCATCTAAGTACATCCATGATCAGTTACTGTAGTGACTGTGAATACTACTGCCTAGGATACTTCATGCATGTGTGGGAAATGCATTGGTACAACACATTTGATTCAGATTCAGATTCAAGTGAAAAGAAAGAAAATTACTAGTGAAATACAGTAAAAACCAAACCCAGCATCAAATGTTTATGGTTAAACCAAATATCTTTGACATTTAAAACAGGATGTGACATTGTAGGACAGTGGTTTTCAACATCTGGGATGGTCTGGGGGATCAAAAGGGACAAGAAAAACATCTTCTACATGACTTTATTTTTTAATACTTTCATCCCTCGTGGCCTCTGAAAATCTTTAAATTAAAACGTTCCAAGAAAGAAAAATCACTTTTTGGCTCATCTACAAACACCTCATGGCCACACTGAAGGGGAGTGGAAGGCACGGGGGGTCACAAGTAGACATTCCTTCCTCTTCATGGGTCACAAGTCAAAAAGGTTGGAAACCACTGTTGTAGGATTAAAAGTGTAACTCAGTTGTGGCTGCTCTTAGGATGAGAAGAAGTTGTCAATTTTATTTCATTTAGAGGGGAGTATGTTTCCCCACCTCACATGGTTTTGATAACAATAAATGCAACATCATCCTCTAACCTCATCATCATCACTTCATGATAAAATGCTTAGTGAGCATCTGATAATGCCGGGGCCTTTTGAAAATGCCTGAGTATTGTGTTTTTTATGTGGTGCAACATTTCCATCTCATATTCTCCTCCAAAGCAGAGAATAAAATTTGATGGGTAGCATTGAAAATAATTGGCCCTGTGTACTACTCCTGTCCTAATACTCTCTGTATATGAGTGCCATTCCAAACAACATCGGTGAATATTGCCATGTGGGAACAAAGTGAACACGGTGGGTTTACGAAAGCCCCTAAAAGTGTCTTCACTGCTGTCCAGGGGCTGAGATTTATCTCCTCTCCGATGTGAGGCTGCACTACCTTCACAGAAACTAAATACTCTCAACATCTGGAGCGGACGCTTATGTGTGTGTGTGTGTGTGTGCGCACATGTGTGTTTCTGTGTGTGTGCAAGCATGTGCCCACCCTCTTCTTGATACAAAATTCCCTGAAATGAAACTCAGCCTCCTACGCGAGATGACAGTATTTTGTGCGAGACACAAGAAGCCATTTAGATATTGTTCTTTCCTCCCTCTGTCTCTCACTCACTTAAAGACAAACACATTTGTCTGTTCTTGAGTGTTAGATAATGTGTGTGGGCTGATGTGTTTACATTTAATAGTTACAAAGAGACACTCCTCAACAAACACTCATCTCAACTTTTTTTTTTCTGTCATGATTGTTCACAGAATCTAATTGACCCATACAGAAGCAATAATTCCCTTATTTAACTCTCTGTTTCAGTCAATCACCGCCCTCCTCAGTTTCTGTAGATATGATTAAAAAGAATAGATTTCAACTCTGCCTCCAGACTATAAGCAACCTGAACAAAACCTGATACTTGTTTGTGATGCATATACAAACAGCTATCGCATCTTGCTCCTCTTTACTGCACTCTCCCTTCAACTGTGGCCATTTGGAACAGTTATAAACACTTTTACCTGCTGACGTGGTTGGACAGCAATGCGCTTATTTCTGAAGTATTGCTTTAACCAGCAACACAAAGCTTCATTACAGGTTATAAAGAGTGAGTGCTGGTAAAGGTATCATTTGTATCATCATTTGTGTGTCCCTGCATCTGTAAATACCTGTGTGGTCCTGTGCATGTGTGAATATAT
The DNA here is from genome assembly GCA_029490765.1 of Euthynnus affinis. Lineage (NCBI taxonomy): Eukaryota > Metazoa > Chordata > Actinopteri > Scombriformes > Scombridae > Euthynnus > Euthynnus affinis. Next base: position 14,364,052 of record CM055849.1, on the reverse strand, counting down.
CCAAATGTATGTGTGTTTGTTGTGCTGTTTACTTGTATAATGGTCTCTAAATGCAAACAACTGTTTCCACGTATTTTATAGTGCCTGGCATTACAGTCGTTTGGGGAAACAAGACAGAGATGTGTAAAACACTAGGAAGGCATGGTGTGTTATTTGTTACTGAATGACTTTACTGTTATTGGGACTGGGTTATTATTGTTTTACAGCATGAGTATGTTTTATATGCAAAAAAAGAGAAAAAAATGCTTTATTCTGGGGTCACACTATACATGATGTAGACATCTTTAACATATTTATTGCCTTAGTTTATTATAGCATGTTGGATAATAATGGAAGGAGCACCATCTCCCAGTATGCCAGGGTTACAGATGAGCACTACACCCTGGGCAGATGGGTTTTTTTTTCCATCACAGAGCTAACACACAGAGAGACAAACACATTCACATCTATGATCTATTTATTTGACCTGCATGCCTTTGGACTGTGAGATGGACCTAAAGCAACTGGAGGAAACCTGCAGATACTCCCTCAGCTCCCCAGCAGGTTTCAAATCAAGGATCGTTTTGCTGTGAGGGGACTGTGCTGACCGTTGAGCCACATGCTGCTCCGCAAAAATCACAAGTATTTGTTACTGTAAGTTATGACACTGTCATATATTTCCTTCTAATTTAATGTAAGTGTCACTGAAGAATCGACACTTAAACTCACAGTAACAGGCAACTGGCGGTGTAGGAATAATGTGTCTACATGTGTGTGTCCATCAGTGGATCCACTGGGGCCTTTGTCAATGCTGCAGCTGTGTATGTTAATGTTGTTAAAGTTTAAATGTGTCAGTGCTGAAGGAAAATGAGTCAAGGAAGGAATTTGAAAATATGAACCTCCCTCAAGTCTTTTTCTAATTGTGTGTCAATTTGGTGGACGTGTCTGTAAATATTCTTCATGTGTGACGTCAGTAATTATTCAAATAAAAAAACAGCTTTGTAAATACTGTCACCACCATATTTCATCAATGTGCCCTTTGCTTTGCACTCCATAACTGATAGAAACATGAGGCCAGCATTTAAGAATAAGACTTCATGTTCCCTCTAATGCTCTTGTGTATGACTGATGGAAGTCCTTTTGAAACTATATGTGCCATTGCTGCCCAAATACCAGAAGTGTAATGTTTTTCTTTTAGGCACCGTAAATTTAATTCATTTCACATAGGACTACCATGTAGGTTCAGTTCTTTTTTATCATTTCTGGATGGTAGTAGTAAGTATTGTGCCTTTTTTCTATTGCAGTTTGTTGTATTGTCCGTACATGTGTGTGTTTCTCTCTCCATTAGGGCTACAACCAACAATTGTTTTCATTATCGGTAAATCTGCTTTTTATTTGTTCAATTAATCAATTATTAGTTTGGTCTATAAAATGTGAGAAAATGGTGAAGAATTCCCACCACAATTTCTTAAAGACTCAAAGATGATATCTTTAAATGTCTTGTTTTGTCCAACCAACAGTCCAAAACCAAAATACCTTTAGTTAACAATCAGATAAGACAAAGAAAAGCAGAAAAATTATGAATTTTCCTACATTTATCTGCCCTTAGAATGTTCTAGTTTCTATGTCAGTGTTCCCAGTTCAACAGTTCAGATCCAGTAAATTACCCCAGACATTATTTTTTTTCTTAATTATCTATTTCTTTCTCCATTTTTTTAAAGACACAAACATTTTAGAAGCAAGCATGGGTGTTCCCTTACCTCCCCCTCTTCTCTCTGTCTATCTCACGCATGCACACACACATACATAGAGAGAGAAAGAGAGAGAGACACACACACACCACAGATCACACACGAGCAGACAAACACCTTAACCTCAAACCTCATGCTAGGTGCAGACAGGACCACACATACTGTCTCACACACAAAATGTTTGGAATGCTATAAACATTTATTTCGGTTGAAAAGACGATTTTTGTGTGTGTGTGTGTGTGTGTGTGTGTGTGTGTGTGTGTGTGTGTGTGTGTGTGTGTGTGTGTGCGTGTGTGTGTGCATGCGTATGTTTGAAAGGGAGGGAAAGTTTAACTACACATGCAGGCCACCAGATAGAGAGAAATCGAACATGACCAAATATTTTGGGTGTGTTGTCCATAAAATGGGACAGGTTTATACATAAAAAGAGTCAAATCCATTGCTAAGTCATTGCTTATCCTTGAAATATTTCGAAAGGACAGAGCAGTGGATTTCCAAAGCTTATTGGCCCTTTGGACTCTACAGGGTATATTTTGCACCATAGAAGGCTTTTCCATAAAGTGTCTGAATTTATGACAATATTAAAATGATCATTCCTATTTTCTTATTTGTATTATATTTTCATCCCTGAAAATGTATTAGGCTACTTAGCGATCAAGTTCTAGGAAAATAATATCTGTCCCAAATATACTGGCATTATAATTTTATTTAAAGTAACAAAACTCTGTTTCTGTTGCAATAAATGTCAGTGTAAGTGTCACTTCTTGCGTGCAGGAGGATTTTTCTTGTAAAGATATCCACTGAGTAGCTCTTGGTAACATAGACTAAGAACTAATATTGTGTTACATCAGATGGAGAAAGTACGGAAGAGGATTAGGGCCACATGTGAAAAACTTATTTGAGTTCTGAGTTGAAAGTCAGAATTCTGACTTTATTCTGAGAACTCAAATAAATTTTTCACATGTGGCCTTAATCCTCTTCCGTAAGAAAGACAGTAGAAAACTTTTATGAAAATATCATATCACACGCCCTCAAGCTCTTTTCAGTTGGTGGCCCTGATCAGTCCAACACTGTTGTGTAATAGGCTACTACCGGTATTAATCAACATCATTCTATATGAAATGTGATCACATTTTTCAAATAATCTTATCTGAACTAAAGCTCAAAGATCTATTTTCCCAAGAGAACAAAAGGTTTAATGCTCTAAGGTCAGTAATGCAACGTCTGTATGTATCTATCTAAGACTGTGTGTGTTTGCGTGTGTGTGTGTATGTGTGTGTGTGGTTTTGCACAGTGTGGTTGAGGGACCTCCCAGACAGTGGACAGTCCGTCAGACAGAACATGGCCACAGAAACACACACACACACACACATACACACACACACAGCTCAATACACAGGCCTAAAGCCAGTCTGTGCTATTTCTATTTCATTTTTTGTCTGTCTTCACCACAATCATCAAAACACACTTTTCACTTTATGTGTGTATGATGAGGAGGTGACTGCTTTTGCATTGCAGATATATTTCACAAACAAATACAGTATCAGGGGGCCAATCCACAACCTTCCTATGTATACCATATAACCTGAAACTTAAACTCAGCACTGCTGCACAACAGCTGGTACTTGCTTCATTCACAACGCCAGAATACATGATTGTGTTGCTATCAAATATAAATACACAAGATACAAGAACAGAAAGAGCAAAGGAAGCAAACAGACAGGTGAATGGAAAACACACACAGTAAGAACGTTAGACAGGCACGCAGTTAGAGAGACAAGCAGCTCACAGAGAAACGTGCCAGCGCCTTGCGGCAGGGAGTTGCCCAATTTTTCCCACTCTGGCTCTTCAAAACCCAACCCAGATATTTCCTGGTTCTGACACCAGCTTGGCTCTCGGATCCCTCCTGCATGTGGAGAGAAACAAGAGAAGAATTACTTCAACTGTGTTCAAGTGAAAAAGAATGAATTTCAAGGTCTGGTGACGCAGACGGTTAAAGTTTAGGGAGAAAAGAAAAAATGCATTTATTTGTGAAAGTTCCTGGAAAACATGCCTCATATCACAGTTGTTTGGGTCAATGACACTTAACGTTTTGCAGCTGGTTTTGAGGAGGGATGGTGAACAAATCTGGTTTTGAGGTTTCGCTGCAGCAAGACAGTGACCCGCATCTTGTAAAATCTTACATAACAAAAGGGATGGTCGTGCATTTCTGAATCTTAGTAAACAACAAAGAAAAATACATTCATGTTCACATTTAGAGTAATTAAAAACATATACCGTATAAATCCGCCAATCAACTGAATATTCAGGATGAACAATGAACGAAAAAATGAATGAACATCTGAAAAGAAATGTCTTTTTTTACACTAAATGAATGTCTGCAGTATTGTTAAGCAACAGTGCAGTGAGACATCTTTATCTGTGGCTTTTGTGTGTATGTTTGTTAATCTCTGACATTGGGTGAACGGGCCTGTTTTGGTTTCCACGGCAGCGGTGAGGGCCCCACAGTGCACTGGCCCTGGAAGTGGCGCAAACACAAACCACAGCATAAGTGTATGTACGTGTGTGCGCGCAGGCGTATGTGTTTGAGACCACATTTGAGTGTGTGTGTTGCAGTGCCCACCTCAAAACTCAGAGGGAGGCTTCACATACGCATCCGTGGATGCACACTCACACATACACACACACAGAGACACACACATACTCTCGCCTTGGCTCTGCTCTCTCCCTGGGTGGTCTGTGCTGCAAATGTTTATGATCTAAACCAAGCTAATCCAACTGGCTTGTTTCAGTGAATTGAGAATGATTTACAAGACGCAGCAACAGGGCCAAGGAGAGAGGAGGAAATCAGAGGAAATCTTAGGGCTCCATTTCAATTCACTCTGTGACTAGACCTGCACACTCTTCTCCACGTCTGTTTGCATGCCTATCTCCATCTGGTTCAGACTCAGAGCTCTAGTATTTTGTGTTTGTGTCTTTTTCATCTGCCCCCCGCTCATTGCTTAGACGGATGTCTTTATTTGACAAATTAGCCAGGCTTTGACGATATGCAAAATACAAGGGATCAGTGAATTTTCAATTGCCTGTGAAGTCTCTCACCCTTGTTCTTGGCTCTTTTTTCTCCTCTCCTGATTTCCCACAGAAAAGAGAGAAGGAAAATAAGATAACAATCTGTCCCCTTCTTTTATACACACACACTTTACACTTATAATGGAATGGTGTTGTCTTTTTGAGGAGATAAAAACATCTACAGCAGAATGTGAGAGAAATAAAGACACTATCATCCACGGTGAGCCTTTTGTAACATCTACACACACATTTGCATCTTGTCACATGAGCTTTCATTGACATCAGTTAAAAGCAGCCTGGTTCTCCAGTTTAGTTATGTGGAATGTCTTGCACACACCAGTGCTCTGTGGTAAACCAGCCAAGCAGTAATCTCTTTAAGTGTCAGTGGTTTGGGTTGACTTTTATTGCAGCATCGCATTTTTGCCAGATCCCCCTTTTTTATGAAGAGAGAAGGATGCCACCTTCACACTGACAACACCTTGTAAACTGGGTGGGTGAAGAGGAGAAACAGAAAAAACATAAAGGGCCTTTTGTAGCTTGAGCACACTGGAAATGAAAATCTGTTATATGGAATTAATAAATGATGTATAAAATATAATTCTGTTAATGCATTTATAAATATTAGCCTATTAGTTCAGTCATATAATGTGACCTTTTTATTTAAAAAAAAAAAACAACTTGGTATAAAGGCATCATATTGATTCATTTTGGTATTCAGTACTCCTTCCTGAGTCAAGTTTATATTGGAGTGTCTGTCAATAAGAAGGCTATGAGATGTTAGTTGGTTTCGCTAGCACTTGTGGAACCATCTTCCAGTTTCAGTCTGGGAGGCAGACACCCTCTCTACGTTTAAGAGTAGGCTTAAAACTTTCCTTTTTAATAAAGCTTATAGTTAGGGCCGGCCCAGGCTTGCCTTGGACCAGCCCCTAGTTATACCACCATAGGCCTACACTGCCGGGGGCCTTCCCATGATGCACCGAGCTCCTCTCTCCTCCACCCCTTCTCCATCTGTACGCATTCATGTACCATTAATGCATGTTGCTAACTTGGCTTCTTCCCCAGAGTTTTTGTGCTCTCTCGTCTCACAGGTTTCTATGGATCATGGTCGTGAATTGTATGGTTATGGATCGTGGGTTTCCATGGACCAAAGCTATGGACCCCGTGCTGCCCTGGTCCTGTTTGATGTCCGCGTCTGTTATTATTATTATTATTTGTCATATTTCTAACATTATTATTGTTGTTATTATTATTGTTGTTGTGGTGGTGATTCCCTGTGACTCTCCCCTCTCCTCCTCCTTCTTTCTCTCTCAATCCAACCAGTCAAGGCAGATGGCCGCCCACTTAGAGAGTGGTTCCGCTTGAGGTTTTTTCCTGTTAAAGGGGAGTTTTTCCTTGCCACTGTCGCCAAGTGTTTGCTCATGGGGGAATGTTGGGTCTCTGTAAATTAAAGAGTACGGTCTAGACCTGCTCTATGTGAAAAGTGCCCCAAGATAATTTCTGTTGTGATTTAGCGCTATATAAATAAAATTGACATGACTTGACTTGACTTTATTAGCGGGCAGTACACAGGCTACTGTAGGTTTTACTGTGTGCTCTCTGCACTAGTTTCTTGCTTGGCTCTCACATATAGTCTCAATCTCACTCCCCGAACTAACAGGAACAACACAAAACATCCTCCCTAATTCTCTGCCAATCACAGGTACGCTATCTCACTCAAATCACTGTCATAGGTAGCTGAAACAACTGACAGGATTCACAGCATCTAAGCATATAACTTGTTCATTGACATCCTGGAAATCCCAGTAACTGCAATAAACTGTCCTATTTTTCACTATGTATGGCTAAAAACAAATAGTCACAGTCCTCGCACTATAAATCACTATCATGAATACATTTAAAAATAGTTCTCATACAAAGATAGAAATTCAATTGTACTTATAGGCAAATTGGTGCTTTGACATTTACCATGTTCACCATCTTAGTTTTGCCTGTTCGCATATAGTCTAAGGTTATCATGCTAACATTTGATAAATAGCACTATACACAAAGTACAACTGATGATTATATAAGTATCATTTGTTTTGCAGGTGAACCAAAGTATTGGAAACATTACATTTTTACATAATGATGGTGCTAGATGAAAAGTTAAGGGTTTACTGAAGTTTATGTAATTCCATTCCAAAATTCCATTCAACAGTAGTCAAGACATTTCACTCAAAACCACAGATGTCAACCTCATGGTGGGGCCAGAGGAAAAGTCAGGGGATCTCCAAACATTAAGACAAATCATCTGGGAACCATGAATGTCTGTACATGTACTGTAAATTCCATGGCAATCCATCCAATAGTTGTTGAGATTTTAAAAAACAAAAATGTAAACCCAAGTAGTGGGCTGACCAGCAGACAGACCGCTATTGCCATCCATTGAGCTTTGCTGCTATGGGAATAAATGCTATGGTCACATTGTGGCAAATACAAGATCCAGTGCTTTATGAGTCTGACTCATACAAGGGAATAAAAGTCAGCATACAGTATTTCCATCATCAGAAGCTTCGATTTTGACCATTCTTTATTTAACATGTGTCCTGAAAGTTCCCCAACGTAACAACTTAAATTGCAACACTAAATTGGTTGAGTTCATGTTTAAATGTAACATTAATACCTTTGATAGAAGTGCTTAATCATGCACCGGTATCTATCTGGTCTGTAAACAGCATCTCCGTTTTGTCAGTAGATCATTCAATAATTATCTACTAGTTAATACAATGATATTTAATGAGGTTTCTATTGTTATATTTTCATGGAATTTTAAAGAAATTGAAACTACAAAAATTGTTTTGGATAGTTCAATATCCTGCTCTATCAGCTGAATTAGTCATCTTATTCTAATATAACAGTTGTTGATTAGTTTATAATATTATGTTCTACTCCGGTGTTGTATGTACAGTATTTAGTCTGTGATTTGTATATCATGTAATGAAACAGAAAAAACAAAGGAAAAGTAGATGTATCTCTAGCTCATGTACAGCATTGATTATACTGTCGGACATATTGAGCTATAAAAGCCTGAAAAAACTCAAGTTGAGCGTGCCTATTTAAATGTATGACTGAACTTTACAGGGTTACATCATCACCCAACAACAATGACCTAAATGTGAAGGAAATGTGACCACAAGGACTTGCTACTGTTTGTCGGATCTTACAAGAAAAACTCACTCTCTTTCTCTGTGCATGTCTCATTCAAATTCTTTTTCTCCACTCATTGATCACTCCTCTCCCAGCTGTTTCTCTCCTCTACAGCTCTTCATTCTCACCTCAGTGCTTTTCCCGCCATTACTTACAGACCATTTTTCCAGGAACCTGTCTATTTTCACTTCCTCTCTCCTCTTCTTCCATCACTTTGACCCGCCATGGCTTCCTGCTTCCATTATGATTTTATTTCAGTATTCTGGCATTCAGACAATGACAGACAGACAATGTTGTTTATCACTTTCTCTCTCCTTCTTCCCTTCTTTCTCTTACTCTTCTGGCTTCCAGCGAGCAGCAACGAGCAGTCAAGCTCATCTCCTGGCCAGAGCAAACAAAACCAAAGCCACATTCCCCGAGCTCAATTTGCTGTTACGTCTCAGCTCTGTGAATTGTGAGTTTTCAAGCTTGACGTCTGGAGGAGTATCTGGGTGGCTTGTGGCTGCTAATCTGCTCACACCACTTTGTGTGTGTGTGAACTCGAGGAATTATGTCTATTCCAGTCCAAAAAAAAAAACCACCCCTAAAGCTCTGTATTGGTTATTCAGTTGCAGAAAGCAACTGACAAAAGTTGTTTGAGAAATTTCTAAAGTTACATTCAATATGGAGTCCCTTCTACATCCTCTCTGTGGTGAGTTTGAATCTCCCGCCTCTTGACAGAAAATGCCAGGTCTAACAGAGTGTGACTTTATTTTTAATCTCTTATGTTATTAAACTGTTAAATGCTCATAATATGTCAGCTGATGATTCTTCCATATAATAATTGGTGGTTTTGGTGATGTGTTTAATTATAAATGACTGGGTTGTATAGTGATGAGTGGTATTCTTTGTTTGATGCAATGTTGTCACTTTATTTAAACTGCATTTTATATGAGCTTATGTGGCAGGTTTTAGCATGTGTTTTACATATTTGATGTATATTATGTTGCATGTATGTAGTACTGTTTGAGTGTGTGTTAGTTCTATATTCTGCAAGAAATATTTTTTACTTTGGATTAATTGAATGTGTTAGTGTCAGCAAGGGTCATGAACCAACCTTAGATATATATTAATAATATTTATCATATCAGCTGTGATGATGAATAAATTAAAACCAGTTCTCCTCTCTTCTCTTCTCTTCTCTTCTCTTCTCTTCTCTTCTCTTCTCTTCTCTTCTCTTCTCTTCTCTTCTCTTCTCTTTTTTCTCTTCTCTTCTCTTTTTTCAATTTAATTTTATTCTGATTATTATTTTTTATTTATATATATTTTTTCTCTTGCGCCCATATACAGTATATATATCGTATAAATAGAAAAAAAAACAAATCGTAGAAATAAACAACAATATGTTGTAACGTTAAGCGTAAAAGTCGTATTATATGAAACATACAATGTGTCCTCATACACTGCATTATTCTATTCTATTCTATTCTATTCTATTCTATTCTATTCTATTCTGTACCGTAGGAACTACTCTACGCAGGAAGTAGTTGCCCCACACGGACGTATTTCACTGAAAGCACCCAGGTGTCATCATACGATGCGAGCTGTTAGCTTCTTATACGTGAGCTCCATCGGCGTATTTAGCGAGTAATTAAGCTTCTGCCAGTGCCGCTTATCTTAGGAGGTGTTTGCTTTTTAGAGGGAGTGTCCAGCTGGGTGTGAGCTGTGTCTGAAGCTACGGTATCGTTTGCTGCTCTGTGCTAACCGTTAGCCAAGTGCTAACAACAGTGACAGCAACTTTAGCTACATGCGTCTACCGTCGCTGTCATTTTCAGAGGCAGACGATCAGCAGGGATCCAGGAGACACTGACAGGTAACAGTTACATTTAGACTTATTTTTCAGGTGTTCGGTAGGTTAGCATTATGATCTTACCGTTTTGTCAGTGCCATGTTGTGTATTCAGTTAGCAGTGTGCCAACTTAACTTGGACCATATGCCAGGGCACCGCAAGTTGTATAAGACATGTGTCAGCCGTGGTTGTTGTGTTGATGACATGCCCAACTTTAACATAACATAGAAACTATTGTTATAAATTCTGCTGGGGTCGTAATTTATGTGCTATACGTAATTTATACATTGATTGTATAATGTGATGTGAGTCTGTGATTCACATCTGTTCAATCAGTGTATCATCATCATCAGAAAGTACAAAATAGAGAGTAACGTTACACAATACTATTACTTTTTGACGATCACTGCTGCACTAAAATATTGTCATGAGCACATTCTGTATTTATCAAAATAGACACAGACACCCTTTTTTGCTGATATTGCTTCTAGATCTGTATCATATTCCTATAATACATATCTCATCTGTCATCTGCCAAATGTCACTCCTTGGATCAATAAACTCTTATATTATCTTATTTTGTATAATTGCATCTTGATAGACTTCCACATAAAGGTAGAGGTGAAAAAACACTGCTCATAACAACAGATAAGTGTTGAGGTACATGTAACTGTAGTCAAAGTCCAGCATTTACATCCAAATCAGTCAAAATACTCCTTTCAGTTCTATTCTTGCTCAGCACATGGGAGTTAAATGCCTATTAAATGTAGCAGGCATTTAGCTTTTGTGTTGAGTCCAACCTGTCAACAACAATGAGTGTCATTTAGTTAGATAGGTGTCCTCAGAACTGCATCACTGAAAGTCTCACAGTCACACTTACCAACATTAACGTCTGAGTACTTCAGCACAACAAAAATATACACATGTATATACAGATTATGTAAGTCTGTGGATAAACATATTAATGTTGGATGTGGTCAAATGGTTGTATTTTATATGACTTTAATTCTCTGTGTTTTGTCTTTCTTTCTTAGCCATTCCCCAGCAGACATTATGGAGCTCCAGGCGGTGTTGATGGCAGCTGGTGGGGGTTCTCGTATGACTGATTTGACCTACAGCACCCCCAAACCAATGCTGCCTGTTGGCAACAAGCCCCTCATGTGGTACCCGCTTAACCTGCTGGAGAGAGTCGGCTTTGAAGGTGAGAGCTGGATTTTTATGCCTCTGCACTGGTGACAACCGCCGCCGGAGGTGTCGGGCTTCATTCACTAATATGTGCATAGAAATGTTCTTAATTTGCGCACAAAATAAGTGCACATGCAAAATTACCATTGGATTCATGACCCATGTGCATCAACAATTTTGTTCTTACCACTGTGTATATGTTAGGGAATCAGAATTATTATAAGTTGACAGGCATGTGCCCGCTATTGGTAATTAACATACTATTACACCTTCATTTCTCTACATAAGGAAAGCTCTGTTAGTGCAGTACAACAACGCAGAGACCTGTCACTCATTTGATTTGGCTGGTAAACATGTCACTGACACAACCGTTTGGAGCCTGATTGTGAATCCTGTATCCAGCCTGCATACCTGTTGCACCACTAGATTTCTGGAATTGATCCAAATAAATCTCTACTGCCTCCCTGTGCCACTACTGAACTTTCAGGCTGTGAGGAACACTGAACAGGCTGCTTGCTAACCAGCTGCATATATCACGGCCATATCTGTAGGGGTAGGCGGAAAAAATTGATTCTAAGATGCATCCTGCTGCGGACACGGACGATTCTACATCGATTCACAAATGTCATCAACCCTCTAAATGTTAGTTAATAATGTAAAAGGCAGTGCAGCTGCAGCACCTGGATAGTCTACAGCGCCCACATACTAGAGTTCATCTTCAGAAAAGGCAGCGGTTGCAAACATTTTTTGATCTAATGTGTAAATAATTACCTTTGCAAGATAAACATAAATTATTTTATGAACATTTCACTAGAGACTTTAGTGGAGCAGCAAACTCCAGCAGTAACAAATAAGACCAGCTGACCATGACATACTGCAGCATTAAACAACTTAAACCAACTCTGAGATGAAGAATATAACTTCATACTCAGTCTGTTTGACCTCAGAAACCCTGCGCCCGCTCAGTGCCTTGCACAACGATGGTTTTATCCAGAGCTAATGGTGCAGCAGAGAGGCTGCTCTCCACTGCTGGAGACATGATGTTAATAACAACACAGTGGAGCACTCCTCCCCCACCACAGTTTGTTATTCTTATACAGGCAGAAGACTGTAATTCATTCATTAATGCAGTTAACTTTTTAATATAAAAAGGCTGCGGACCATTTGTCTTACCTGTCAGTTATGTTTATATTGTATTTCAGTGGACAAAGGACACTAGTGACTAGTTCAGCGCACAGTATACTGGAGCAAGAGCAAGTGACTGAAAATAGGCCCCCCATCTTTTCTATTCATTCAGTCAAGAATCAATTCTGAATTGAACTGGACACCAAAGAATCAGAATTGAATTGAATTGTGAGATTCCCAAAGATTCCCACCCCTACAAATATTAATCGCTGTCACATTCCAATCTGGAAATTCCCATATATAAGCTTCGTCATCTAAAAGTGGGAACAGGACAAATTTAATAAATTTATGATTTAATTCAATTTATGATGATGATTTATGGATTACAATGTCTTGGCTATTAATTTGATAATTAGTAAATAAATTGTATATTTTTAGCAATTTCACAGTTTTAAATTTATATTTAGGCCCAGTCATTTTTTAAACGGTTGGGGTTCTAATACACTGAATAAATATTGACTGTATCATTTTCAAGATCGTGGAACGTTTATGATTCATGTGTATGCATGTTCTAAGGCAGATCTAAATTTGTTCGCAGAGTAAGAATAAATTCAGGTAAGAACATATGTATGAATCCTGAATTTGTGCTTTAAACGCTTGTATGGTTTAAGCACAGATTTGTGCGTATGCACTGTTTGTGAACGATGTCCAATGTGTTTTCAGGTTGTCCGTGTGTATATACGTAATTCCGTCCATCCCATTCTCGTGAAAACAATATTTCAGGAACGCCTTGAAAGAATTTCCTCAAATGTGACCTCACAAAACACGTTTTTGGCTATAACTCGATCATTCAAAGTTTCACACAATGGTCTAATAGGATAAAATGATGATGTGATGACAGTTTATATTCAAAAGGTTAAAAATCGACTTCACTGTGACATCATAATGTTCTGCAGAAACACTTTTCAGGCCATTATTCATAGTAGATCCAGAAATCTTAAATCATTGTTAAGCTACTTATTCTTGTCATTACAAATTATCAGACAAAAGATGGATAAAAGATTAATTTACAAATATGACGTCCTGTCAGCCAAGCTGGTCACTGAAACATTTCCTTTTTACATTGAGTCTGATGGTAGTGGTAACATGTGAGTTATGAGCCCTCCATCCATACTACGTGTCATCCATACTACGTGTCAGTGGCAGGGATGGAAAGTGTTCCAGCAATGCTCTGGTATTCTTGGTTTCCACATAAAATGTAAAGAAGCAAAAATACAGCCTTGTGTAAATTTATGTGGCCCACTTGGAAAACTTGGAATCAAAGATGCGCAAACTTCATTTTAGCATTAATGTGGAAAAGAGAACCATTAAGGGGAAAAAAAGCATGTACTCAAACGTAATGACTATGACTGCTAGTGGTTTAAATGTTTAGAAAAACAGACATTGTTGCATTTGATCATTTTCGTGGGACAAAAGCAGGATGATAGAAATGATCATACAAACTAAAATATTTTGACTTGTCTAAAAGTTACACCCAAGTAATTCATGTCAATTATGAAAATCTAACCTCACTGTTCATTGTTTAAGTCGGCTGTTTAAGTCACAGGGCAACCAGGGAACTACAGACGGCAGGTCTACGGGCAATTTGTTGTGATAAATTGCAGAATGTAATGTTATAGTTAGTGCACATTTCCTCCACTTTCCTGTGCAGGTTTGAAACACATGCAGATGTGCTTCTTAAAGAGAGAATACAACATCTGGACAGATTTTCAAGTAAATCACAAAGTTTAATCGTTGGTGTTAAAACACATTGAATGTTAAAAAAAAAGGAATCAGTTACCTTTTATATGTACTGCTAGCTATATTAAAATAAGACAAAACTTAATACTTTCCTTCCAGTCATGGTCGGTGGCAGTCATGCTGTTTGGTACTATTAGGAAGTAGGAACACTCCACTGCTCATTTATTTTATTTAGTATCAAATTTACAACTGTGCTGCTTTTTCTAGACGTACTTTCGCCAGCTTGTCAGCACATCATCAGCCATTGTCAGGTGTGCATTTCCTGTCTACATTTACAGTCCAGACTTTTGCCTCTTGTGCTGCAGTATGCAGTAATGGTCCAGAAACTCTGGGCTTATAAAGGGATTTGTTGCAGTGTGCTGGTCTTGCCAGTAAACAGGGCTGTTCATTATAAAAGCCTGTAGCTCCTCACTACCCTAAATAAAACTATGTTTCTATACATAATCATCCTGTGTGGCCAGCAGTTTACGGTGTGCAGCCAGCTAGCCAAAAGCCCTGCAATTTGGTTTTACTAGGCTGACACAGCTATAGTGGGCAAATGCCTGGTAGAAAACATTTTATGCAGACAAGGGTAATTAAACTAGACGGACTTTGCAATGTTTTAGATTCATAAAGTAGCCCAGTAATGTTATTGCCAATTTTATAAAAAAGTGGAGCAGTGGTCATAGACATCTAATGTGAATTAGTTTCCTTTTTTCTTGGGCATCTTTATATTGATTAAGACATTTTTCTTTGCATACAATGTTATTAATTTTGTTGGAGCAATATTAGAAATTTAGGTTTGCATAAAAGGCCCTAATTATCTTTCCTATTGAATAAATGATCAGTGAGAAAGACAATTGACTTTGGAATTATTTTTCCATTAATATAGAGTTATTAGAGACTTTTAAAAATCTCTTTGTATTAGAAATAAAATATAGTGGGCATAAGGCTATAATGGACTACATGACATGTTTTTATTTTCTGATCATTTATGCATTTATTAGGGATTTTTGTGGAAATTATAATTGTAGACAAACCCATACATAGCTTTAGTAGCAAGAAAGGGGTTGGGTTAACTTGAGAGTAACTACAAAGTAAATAGCACAGCGTAAACCTACAGTATCTTCTAGGTCTCTGTTAGTTTTCTTGGCATTTTTGAGCTTATCTGCTGTATACAAAGTCTTATAATTACGTGCTTTAAACTGTTTTCAGAGGTGATAGTGATCACCACCAAAGAGGTCCAGAAGATGATGAGCACAGACCCAAAAATGAAGTTGGAGGTGAAGATGAAACTCGATGTAGTTTGTATCCAGGAAGATGGAGACATGGGCACCGCTGACGCTCTCAGACACATCCAGCAGAAGATTAAGGTGTGTGTGTAGAGTGTACCCTTTAAAATATGATATGTTGTTTAGTGAATAAAAATGTATATATTTAAAAAGGAATTCAATTCCTATCATATTCCCACTGATGTATACAAAATAATGATGTGTGGGGTATAATTTTGTTTTGTGGATAATGAAATCCCACTTTGGTATTGCTAAGAAGAACTTTTTAAAAGAGTCCATGACAAGAAAAAGTGGTTAAGTGGTCTGTTTTATTGTATCCATTCAAATATAGTCATGTTTCTGCGTTTCATAAGATTTTAATTTCTAATTATAAATATAATCAACATATAATCACGTTTGATGAATTTACACTCCATTTTACTTTATTTTTGTTCCACTAGTCTTTTTTTTTTTTTTAAATCAAATTTACAGTCCAGTCCAGTTTACTTTTACAGCCAGTTCCCCCTGACCTTTATGGTCTACTTGGAGAATCAAGACACCAATTGAAACCAGACTGTTCTGAAGTCATGAACAGAATTATTCAAAAGATCAAAGTATTCCAGCACTTTTAATCAAATAATGTTGACTTTTTTTGAGTCTGATAACCTTCTTCACATCACAACAGTTGTATTAATTATAGTGTTAATCTGTGGTGGAAGGCGAGACACTGCATGATACCAATTGCCAGTGAACTGTAAGTTAGTATTTCGTAATGGCTGAGACTGTTTTTGTGTGTGTGTGTGTGTAATACCAACCCCCCTGAAAAAGTTGCCGAAAGAGATGGAGACACAGAAGAAAAATTACAAAGATTGTGGGGGAGGTTTAGTTGGGCGGTGTGTGTACTGCTTGGTGACCACTGATCCGTGCCTTTCCCTCCCCCGGATGGCCAAGGCTGCTGAAGTGCCTCATTTCACCTTTTTAAAATACACACAAACATGCACTGGCACACACATTTGCACATGCTGACATGGTATCCTTGACCCCCAACCCCAATTTCCAGAACCCCTCTGTATCCTGCCTGCTGATCCCTCCATCCCTCCCTTCATCCGATTCTCTTTAAACAGATGAGGTCATGGTTAAGACTCAAACTCCCTGTGCTGCCAGTTTACCCAGTGCGCCATTTATTCTCCTCTTGTAGTCCAGCACATCTGTGCAACATTTGTGTTTGGGTATGTGAGGGTATGTGTCGTTCCTCTGTATATGCCATGGCTCTAACTGACCTCCTGTGACAAAGGAGATGTGTTTGTATGAGGTTTTGTGTGGTTTAGAAATGTTTTACTGCGAATTTCTAACACAGTTGCTCTTGTTTACTGTTCGACCATCGATGATTGTCATATAGTTGGCTGTGTGTAGAAACGGCCTACTTTATACAGTCTAATCATTGCGTCCTATTTGGTTTCTCAACAAATTTGGGGAGTGGGTGAAATATAGATTAATTTAATGAGTTGCTGTTCTTATCTCAACAAATCTAAATTGATTTTTTTGAGTTCCAAAAAGCATATATACATCATATAGACTGCTGATGGGAGGGGGGAAGTCAGAACTTGTAAGCACACTTGACAGTCAAATGATGCTGCTAACTAGGGCTGAAACTAAGGATTATTTTCATTATCGATTAATCTATCAATTATTTTCTTGATTAATTGAGTAATTGTTGGGTCTCTAAAGTGTCAGAAATTAGTGGCCTCTTCAAATGTCTTCTTTTGTCCCAACCAACAGTCCACAACTCAAAGATATTCAGTTTACTATGAGAGAAGGCTAAATAAACCAGAAAATATTCACATTTGAAAAGCTGGAATCAGAGAATTGGGTCATTTTTTTTCTCAAAGGAAATTACTCAAAATGATTAATTGGTTATCAAAATTGTTGCCAATGAATCTTCTGTGGATTGACTACTCATTGCAGCTCTTCTGCTAACTGTACAAAAATGAATTAAACCAGAATGGTATTCAGTGAAGTCAAGCTTTTGTATTTATTTTGTATTTAATAGTCTCTTGAGGAATGAGCTTGACATGACTCATTCAATATTTAATCTATTAGTGATATTTTCAGGCTCTTAGTCACTGCAGTGCATTGTATGCTAATAAAGTAAGGATTTACTTTACTGCACTAAGAAACATAATTGGCATTTAAGGTAACTGATGATCAAGGTCATTGTGGGAGTGGATTCCCACTCCCAACAGTCTCAATTTAAAAATTTCTTAAATGTGCTTTTTATCTATTAAAGGTGCAGCATGTAGGATTTAGTGCCTTCTAGCATGTTTGGTTTGTCCGTTCTGGGCTACTGTAGAAACGTGGCAGGCTCCATGGAAGAGGACCCGCTCTCTGTGTAGATATAAAGGGCTCATTCTAAGATAACAAAAAGACAACCATTCCTATTTTCAGGTGATTATACACTAATTAAAACATACTTATGAATATTATTTCCGTTCCGCTAGATGCCCCTAAATTCTACACACTGCATCTTTAATAGTATACCACATCAAACGTACATCTGAAGACATAAATCTTCACAGTAAAATCAGTCGGCTTTGCTTTTGAAATCAGATTTGGAGACTTAAAATGCCAAATTTGTTGTGACAAGTGAGTTTAATGTGTTTTTTCCTCTGGCATTTGAATGGGTCGGTACAGATTCGTATTGTTCGCTTTTGCTCAAGAGTCCTTTATTAAATGCATACTATAACCACACACACACTCACTCTCTCTCTCTCTCTCTCTCTCACACACACACACACACACACACACACACACACACACACACTTAACCAGGACGAGCTCCAGCATGCTCCCATTGAGAATAGTCGAGTTCCTAATCCTTTGAGCAGCCAGCGAGATTAGAGGCATTGAGTTACACACACTCACACACTGGAGGGTGATGAGTGAAGGACCGTAACCATGGCCTGCCAAATCCCAGCACAGAAATCACTCAAACTGTCAAACTGATGCATGAGTACAGTATAGACACACACACTCACTCATCTCTTTACACAAACACCCTCCCATGAGGGGATTTGGTGTAACCTATCAAACTAAATACTTACAGGAATCAGTGTACATTCTGGGTGAGCCGAGTAGGTCATTCCTCTTGATTATTGAAAAGAGAGATTACATGCAGCATATTTTATTTTGTTTAGTCTTAGTTCAAACGGTGAAGTAACACAAAAGTGGACGGATACGCCTGATTATTGCCCTGGTCTTTCACAATAAGCCAAACTAGTGAAAGGAGTACTTTACATGCACTTTTCGCTTTGTATGCTTAAAGCCTCTTTGACATTTTCATTATCACTCAGGTTTAATCACCTGGCAGAATTAGTGTACGCAAGCTACAATAACTACATATACATCAGAGTTGCTGATTCAAAAATTCACCTTTCGTCTACATATGTTAGTAAACCTTTAAGCCACATGACAAAAGGTGAAGAGCGATACTTGAGAGATGGAGCTGAGGCTTTTCATGAGAAGGGTTTGTATCATAAATATGTAGCTGGGTTAAAAAAAAAGTGGAGGGAATAAGCACACCTATTCTAGTGATGTGCTGGCTTGCAGGCAGACAAAAAAAAGTGAATATCTGCACGCTCATAGCTCATAATTTATTTTAACAGATGAAGATCAGTGTTTCGACAAACCGCCGCCTTCTGCAAACTGCCTTTTTAGCCAGAAGAAGGCAGATTGCCTAAACATTGATTTTCATCTGTTAAAATGAATTAATCTGAGTTATGTGTGTGCGGTTTTACCACTTTTTTTTTTTTTTTTTAAATACGCAGTTGGAGCCAGCAGACGGTTAGCTTAGCTTAGCATAAAGACTGGAATCCATATAAAAACAAAATATCAGAAAGTCACTGGCTCGGCCAAGAAATAGTTCCAGCATGCAACACCCTTTTTAAACCACAAATTATCGTTTTTACAATTATTTTTTTTTTGTACAGAAAACAAACAAGATATAATTATCAATTAATCATTTGAATTGGGGCAGTCTGGCAACACAGCAGTGGTGCCAATGAATAGGGATCTGGGGAAAAAACACAAGAGTCTTTGTGAATATGGCTCAACGTGACATCAACCTGCAAGGTGGTGTGTTGGCCAATTTAATACATGCAGATGTTGCACATTTCTGGTGAATTATTTTAATGCTGTATTTCTACTGCTTCCCTTACGATCGTCTCAAAGAAGGATAAGATGATTGCTGCCATGATATTTTTCCAGAGTTGTAAAATCTTGACTCAGAATATTGTAAAACACCGTGGAGTGTTTTAACACCTGTCAAACCTTCAA
Source organism: Euthynnus affinis (assembly GCA_029490765.1). Classification (NCBI taxonomy): domain Eukaryota; kingdom Metazoa; phylum Chordata; class Actinopteri; order Scombriformes; family Scombridae; genus Euthynnus; species Euthynnus affinis. The sequence goes on along the minus strand of CM055849.1, from coordinate 14,344,547 downwards.
ACTCACAAATTCATTACTCAGACTGGACACCCTTGATTGTATTTTATGTCTCATTGGTACCTGAAGCAACGTGCCCCCAATGCAGTCCAGCCCCTTACATTGATTGAAGTCCCTGTCCAATCAAAAATATCTTTTTATTTAAAATATCTTTTTTTTAAATATCTTTTTTTTCCCTATTCCTACAGTTGAAGCCTCACTGTGCAGAATGATGAATGCGCAGAATTTGACACTTGAAGGCTGTTCATCTACTGAAAAGTGGAAAGTTTCTCTGCACTCACTGAAAATCCAATTTTTTTTAGTGGTGACTTTATGTGCATGATTTGTGACATCACAACTAGTTTGGAAGCCAATCATGCACCAGTATGCAACTTAAACAAATGTGATGTGTAAACTTGAAGCCTCCAGTGTACATACACTGAGGAAGGGCTTAACAGTGATGCAGGAGACGTCTTGTGTCCAGCAGTTAAACTTCTGAAATCTGAAAAAAATATTTGCATATTCATAGATTCTGCAATTTTTAATGAGGGAGAATGAAAAGATGTCATTTTAAGGATTTAAATGTAATTAAATGTAAATTTTTGTGGAAAAAAAAAAACACATCACACACAAATTATTGCTCCAAGCAGAGTATTTTTATATGTCTTAATACATGTCTGCAGGGCCTCTTTTTGGTCTGAAAGCCTGCTAACAGTCAAGTCAACACCTTCAAGCAGTTCAGAGTTTTCTAGGGTGGTCTGACCTTCTTATATTCATGGAAGCCATTAACTATTTTGCAGGTAGTTAACAATTGTTTTGTGTGAGGTTGTGGGTTAGGAGTTGCAGATCATGGTTTAAATAAAGTAATCAGTGAGAGTCAGAGTGACTGGCCCTTATGGACCAGCCAACCACAAAAATGAGCAGAAAATAACTGAAAGCTGCATAAAGCTGCAGATTTCAGTGTTGATTTTCAGTGAATTTAGCAGTATTACCGGTTATTTTATTCTCATGTTTTTCTTAATAGAGCTATAATTTTTTTTTCCTATTTTGTATTGTTGATGGAAAGTATGTTTAGGTGACAGGAAGTTCAATAGATTGAAGACAGAAATATTCACACAATACTCTCAGGATTTGATTAAAAAAAAAAGAAAAAAGGCATCACACATACAAAGAAAGTTTCCAAGTATCCTGAAAGTGGGTCAAGATTGTTTAAGCAGTAATTTTGCATTGATGTCAGCTACACTGGGACAAATGTGTGTATGTGTGTGTGTGTATGTGTGTGTGTGTGTCAGTGTCAGTGTGTGTGGTCCTGACCTGTCCAGAGATCCTGGCTGTTGAAAGGCCAAAGTGTCTCTGTCTCTCCAGCTGACTCCACTCTGCTGTCGCCTGTGTGTGGGGATTGTGGAGCCGCATGTTTTCGCCCGTGTGTGTGCGTGCGTGCGTGCGTGCGTGCGTGCGTGCGTGCGTGCGTGCGTGCGCGTGCGTGCGTGTGCGTGCGTGCGTGTGTGTGTGTTCGGGATGGGCGATATGGCCCTTAAATAATATCACAATATTTCAGGGTATTTCATACATATATATTTTATTTAATAGTAGTAGTATATACAGTAATAGTAGTATATAATTTATTGCAATTGTATGTTATTCAAAGTAATAATAAGTGTTATAATATTATACGTCAGCATAAACGTAACAGTTTGCCTTCAAATTTTCAGTAAGAACTAAACAAAAATCATTTCTCAGTTCTTTAGTTTGTAAACAATGTAGGATTTCTGGCTCTCCCCGTACTCAACCGGATGCTTCTGCTTGAAATAGGAAAATATTGTTGTATTGTCCTCTTTGTTTTTACAGTCTTCTTGTACTTCTTACATATTAAAGTAGTTTGTTTTACATGTGATCTTTTGTAACAAAACCACTTCCACGCTACTGAAGTCGCTCCCCTTTTTGGAACTTACAACGCTACCGTGGAGCCAGTAGCAGCGTTACTTTCCCTTTCAGCCATGCTTCTTGTTGTGCATAACGTTATGACGTCATTATGTCAGCAATACAATATGTTATATTAATATAATATTTTTTCTATCATTTTAAAAATGATACAGGTATTATCATGAACAATATGATATGGCACAACCCTAGTGTATGTGTGTGTGCATGAGTGTGTGTGTGCACACATACTTGTGAAAGGTTGAAAGGTCTCAGAGTCTCCGTGTCTGCAGATCTCATGCAGACACCACCAGCTTTGCTGTGGCAGCTTCCTGTCACCAGGTCCAGACCAGGTTATGCTCTGAGTTACCTCTAGGTCAACTACATGACCCTTGACCCTACTGATACCACCCACTACACACACACACACATTCACACAGACACAGAGCACACGACTCAGCAAACCACAGTGTACATAATAAATCATAATAATAAAAACAAGTGAATTATTTTATCCTTTGTAGTTTCCCCAGACATTAATCCCTCCATCCATCCGTCCATACTTCCATTACATTATTATATTTCACTGGATAAAGCAGGTTGTAAAGTACTACAGGTTAACTCATATTTCCTCCTCAATTTCATTGTCAGCAGTTAAGAATGGAAAAGACAGGAATGATGAAAGACGTTTAGTGCTGCGTTCTAGGGTTTCATAATTTTATTAATATATTGTTCATTATGCTAAACTTCATGACAGGCAGGCGTTTACTCTGGCATTTCCACCCATCCTCCCCTTTTCTCCTCAGTCTTTCCTGCATCCCTCCATCCATCTTTGATTTTTTTTTTATACTTCCAATGTGTCCTCTTTTTTTCTTTCTTCTCTTTTGACAGCGGTTGTTAATTCTTTGCTCCTTTTTCTCTTCCGTCTTTAATACTGCAACCCCCTCCCTCTCTGTCACTCTTTCTTTTCCTTCTTTCTTCCATCAAAGAGAGTAAAGATATCTCTGTCATTAAGGCGGCTGGCACTAATGGTGGGATTAGTCCTTATGCTGACAGCCCACATCACTGGACAGACAGATGGATACCGCACACAGACGCACAAATGTGGGCACATGTAACACACATGTAAACATACTTGCGCACACACAGACATGTAAGTCAGCGGAGGCCAGTTAAAATGACTGATGTAGGTTTTTCTCTCCCTATCGTTGGTGGTTGTGTAAGTGATATCTAAATGGAATTCACAAGCAGTGTATAGATAGACAGTTTAAACCTACATTGGTTTACGCATTTCTGCATAGTTGGGATACTGAAAATAGTTATTCCCTTTCTGTCTCTTTTTTTTTTTTTTAAATCATCTACCATTCGTTTGAGTTTTTTTTGTGTATTTTGTCTTTTTAGTTTTTGAAATCAAGCACCAAGCTTCTTGTTTTCCTTGTGTCAGCGTGATGATAGAGCAGTGCTGTTGTTGGATCATATGAAAACTCAAAGCCAACCAACCCAGCTGGTTCTAGGGATAAAGAGGAAGGTTGGACGTTATTTATGTGTTATAGTGTCATTTTCTGCCAGGAGTATGATAGAAATATGAACCAGGCCTAGATAAATATTTTGGATGTTAGCAAAGTTAGAGGTGGTCTTGATTTACGTTTCCCTTCTTATTTTTAGCCATGCTAGCAGCATGGCTTTTGAGATGGCAATGTAGGTCAGTCAGTCCACCACTTTGGTCCAGACTGAAATATTTCAAGAATATTTGATGGATTGGCGTGAATTTTTTGTATAGACATTAAGGATCTCCAGAGGATGAAGCCAATTGGTTTTGAAGACACAAACTTTCCCTCTACTGCCACCATGAGGGTGACATTTGTGTTTCAGAATGAAATATCTTGACAGTTATTGGATGGGTTGCAACGAAATTTACAACAAATACCACCAGCAAGTCAAAGTTTTCACTTATTCATTTTACATATTTATTATAAATCTACAGCACTTGATAGATTGCCTCAGAACTTTCTTTGTTGGAACTTTCTTACATTGGAAGTAGTGCGAAATTTGATCATGGCTCATATATACTATCTGTTAACTAGCGGTCACCTCCAAGCTGCAAATAAAGTCATAAATTTATGATCTTCTTCTGACAAAGTGAACAAAATACAGGTAAATGACAGCAGCTGTGCGGTATTGACAATTAAAATGAGTGATCGCAGAGACATTTTGAGGGCTGAACCCCCCGCAGGAAGTGATTTCTGGTAATGACAATCTGAAAATACAGATGATTGCCCAACCCTAATGAACTGAAGTTGGATCAATTATAATCAGAACACAACTCATGCACAAACTTTTTCTAATGAAGTTTCTCGTTAAACAACAGAAAAATGGAGCAGCTGACGAGAAACAGACAAACTTTTTCAACAAAAACAATAAAACGAAAACAGGATTTATTACTTACTGTCAGAAAACTTTAAGCCACGTAAACACAGACCCTACGTGCGTGTGTGTGTGTGAGTGTGCAATGCTAAATTTGGGAGAACTCACTATTGACCAAGAACAGTTACTCCCCTCTCTCTTTCTGTTTCAAAATCGTGCTCAGTGGGCCAATTTCTGTTATGAATACTGAAAATAACACAGTCTAACTTCTCGAGTCCTGAGGTGTTTATGTGGAGCGTTGTCTCCACATATATTTATACATAGTCTACATGCATGCTGAGATGACTGTCATGAGTGAGCAAACCACACTTTATAAACATAACTCACCCTTTAAACTATACGTCATGCATCTCTGTGTCTTTGTGGGAATGTGTGTGTATTTGTGTGTGTGGAGGTGACAGAGTCCAACCTATTTTTGAAAACCTGAAATCTCTTTACTTGGTGAAGCAATCATAGCCCTATCAAAACACAGCAGGTCCAGTATGTTATGGTCATTTTGTCAAACCTTACCATTACACTGTGGAATAAATAAGCTGGTTTGGACATCAGTCTTACTTTACTGTCTTTTCAACCTCCTTCCTCAGACGGACATCCTGGTGGTGAGTTGTGACCTGATAACAGACGTGGCACTTCACGAGGTGGTTGATCTGTTCAGAGCCCACAATGCAACACTGGCCATGCTGATGAGCAAAGCCCATGAATTCACAGAGACGGTCCCAGGCCAGAAGGGCAAGAAAAAAACAGGTAACAGAAAATTAATCATGAACTACTGTTGATCGATCTACTGTCTACTATTAATTGTTTTAGCCATTTATGGTCAAAAATGACAAATCTGCTGTTTTAAATTGAATATTTTTGGCTTTTTGATTTTGAAAATGACACATTTGTATTTTAAAAAACTTTTTTCTCACATTTTTTCTATTAAATTATTATTTGTTAAAATAATCAACATATTAATACATAATGAACATAATTATTATTGTGTGATACAATTGCCAAGTGCCCAAATGTTAAAAAAAGGAAATAGGCTTGTAATATCTTTTTAACTCAACAAAACTGTAGTAGAACATTACAAAATTTGCACTTATTGTTAGCTTCTATTAATTACTGAAATAAAGTATGGTTTATTTTTCTCTCCAGCTGAGCAAAGAGACTTTGTGGGTGTTGATCAGTCAGGGAAAAGGCTGCTGTTCATGGCCAACGAGGCAGATCTGGAGGACGGGCTATTGATTAGGAAATCCATCATGAGGAAGTAAGTAAAAGGGACAAAATTTCTGAATTCATAAGACCATTAATATACAACTATATGGGACCTATAGTAAACAATTGTATTAGCAATAAGATGAATGATAATAATTTCTGTTGCTCAAAGTGAATAATAGCATTCTGTGACATGTTTGGTTTCTAATCAGTCAGTGTGTTTTAGGCTAAAGGTTCTGTGAGGGTGTGTGGGATTTTGGTTACAGGAAGAGTACTCTAGGTAGGTTTTCATTTCTGAGTCCTAAAATGCATGTATGTGTGAGAGCGGGTGTTTTGGGAGCTCGTAAATACTTCATGGAGCCAAAGCCACTGTAAATTCTGTCCAATAAGAGGGGGGCCGGAGCAGCTGCTTGCATGCTTCCCTGCACAGGGAAATATTCAGACACACACACATATACAGTATATATACAGCATATGTATATACAGACGGGTGACAAATGCTCTGTGGCATGTATAAAAATGCTAAGCAGGCCAAGTTGATTCTGATTTTGTATCAAGATGGCAAGAAGAAAAGATCTGCGTGACTTTGAACGAGGGTCGTTGTGTCGGGGCACGGATGGCAGGAGCTTCAGTCACAAACACTGCCCAACTGGCTAGTGTTTCAATAGGAACAGTAACTAAAGTGCCATCTGCATTTAGATCTATGGGTAGGACATCAGTTAACAGGGTCAGAAATTGTGTTTGACAGCTCACATTTAATGAATGTGCATTAGTGCAATATGTAAGGAAAAACAGAAGAGCAACTCTTCCTCAGGTGACTGAGAATGTCAATGCAGGACGTGATCAGACCGTCTGCAAGAACAGTCCCTGGACAATTACATAGAGAGGGATATTATAGTAGGGCTGCAGCGTATAAACCCCTCATTACAAAGATGAATGCGCATTTGAGAGTTCAGTGGTGCAAAAACCATAGGCATTGGTCTACAGAGATGTGGAAAAAGTGATATGGTGAGATGAGTCATCCTTCACCGTATTCTCGACAAGTGTGTAACTGTGTGGCAGATATCATGAGAACGGTAAAGGCCTGAATGTTAATAAGTGAATCTGGTGGCTCTGTTATGCTGTGGGGGACATTTTGCTGGCATGGCTTGGATTCACTTGTCCCCTTAGAGGGAAGGGTCACTGCAAATCAATACAAAGTGGTTCCAGGACATTCCAGGATAAAATTGCCCACATCCATAGGGCACAAGGGGTCACTGAATGGTTTGATGAGTATGAAAATGATGTGAATCATATGCTATGGCCTTCACAGTCACCAGATCTCAACCTAGTTGAACACCTATGGGAGATTTTGGACTGACATGTTAGACAGCACTAACACGTCAGTCCAAAAGATGGTGATGGATCTCCACCACCATCATCAAAAAAAAACAAATGAGGTGATTGTGAAGACCATAGCATATGATTCACATCATTTTCATACTCATCAAACCATACCAGTAAAATGCCACCCACAGCATAACAGAATCACCACATCCCCTCAATGTAGAGGTCAAGCATTCATGCTTGTACTGTTCTCTTGGTGTATGCCACAAATGCACTCGCCCACTTGTCAAGAATATGGTGGTAATGACTCATCTCACCATATCACTTTTTTTCCACATCTCTGTAGACCGGTGCCTATGGTTTTTGCACCACTGAACTCTCAAATGTGCATTCATCTTTGTAATGAGGGGTTTATACGCTGCAGCCCTACTATAATATCCCTCTCTATGTAATCATCAACGGACTGTTCTTACAGACGGTCTGATCACGTCCTGCATTGACATTCTCAGTCACCTGAGGAAGTTGCTCTTCTGTTTTTCCTTACATATTGCACTAATGCACGAGTGTCATGGTCATCAAATGTGAGCTGTCAAACACAATTTCTGACCCTGTTAATTGATGTCTTTCCCATAGATCTAAATGCAGATGGCACTTTAGTCACTGTTCCTAATGAAACACCAGCCAGTTGGGCAGTCTTTGTGATTGAAGCTCTTGCCACCCGTGCCCCGACAATGACCCCTCTTTCAAAATCACTTAGATCTTTTCTTCTTTGCCATCTTGATACAAAATTAGAATCAACTGGGAGTGCTCAGCATTTTTGTACATGCCACAGAGCATGATTGGATGTTAATTGCGTAATTGTGCCATGCAGTGCACCTGTGCGCGAGCATCCGCATTTGTTATGTTTCTCCACTCATTTATTGAGGTTTTTCCTTTAATTAACACTGGGTACTGGGTTCTTTGATATTGGTAATATGCTGGCAGCACCAGCAGTACCAGTGCTAAGGTGACAGTAGTATTGGCATATATAAAAACAGGTAATGTAAACAGAACTGTGGGTGAAAAAATGACTTTTTGTGTGTAAATATTGGGTATATTCATTTGAATTTTGATTATTGCTTCTCAAATACATTTTCACAGATGGGGAGACGTCCACAGTAAAAGTAGTGGAGCATTTCTTTAAATAAAAAAGGCTTAAAATTGATCATTTCTTTCACCTCATAATATGTGCGCAGAAATGAGCATTGATTAGTTAAAATAAATAAATATGTGCAATGATCAAGGAGGGGAAATTGTAAATGTAATAGAAAGTGAATGAAAATGATGAAACACATGATACCTGAATGTAAAAAAAAAAACATGACTTTCTCTTCCTCCTACATCTCTTCCACTCGTCTCCTTCCTTTCTCTTTCATCAAAAAAACTCCTCTCTACTATTTTTTAGCTTTCTTGTCTCCCTTCCTTTCAACTCTCTCCCTCTCCTCAGCAGGCTGCAGTATAACTAGAGTGACTCAGGAGGATTGCTTGGTCACACATATTTTACAACCAGATGCTGAAAGCCATAAATCAAACTGTGTGTGTGTTCGTCTGTGTTAAGGTATTTTATTCAAAAGCATAAAAACACATGTGCATGCACACACAGACACGCTCTGTGGGTGTTTGTCAAATGTATTTATTCATACATTTCCCAGGTGTGTGCCTGTGTGTGTGTGTATGTGTGTGTGTGTGTGTCATGAGCTTCAAGTGGAATTTATGGGAACACCCAGCATGTGACATCACTGTTTGTCACCTGCAGGGAGGCAGGAGAGAGAGAGAGAGAGAAAGAGTGGGGGATAACTGGGCTGTGGTAAGGTGTGTGAGAGTGTGTCTGTGTGTGTAAATGAATGAATGAGTGAGTGATCGAGAGAGAAAGCAACAATACGAACAGGTGCCATTAGAAGTTTTGGACAGCATGATAACAAACAGGCATAACAGGAACATGTGCATAGAGTGAGGTCTTGCCATCATTATAGCTATATTATAGCAAATAAGCTATAAGACAAGATTGTAACAGAAATTTGCACTTATTGGCATTAGCAACTGCGACTGTCACAGTGAGAGGAGGTTTGATGCATAAAAGACAAAATGCAAAGCAATTACAAAAATAGTTTGACTTGCCACATGTTTGTATGAGGTTAAAGGACATAAATACAATCAGAACGTGTTAGCAGAGCAATCAGTTAGTGCAAATCATTGGGTCACATGTGCAGTGATTGCTTATCCAGATGAATAGTTTATTTTTGTTTGTAAAACACACAATTCAGGAGAATTTCAACACTGGCATGCTTGCAGCAGACCTTGTGTTGCCACATATTCAGAGCCCAAAAGGTTTATTCAGTCTAATCTTTAGATTAGACATATTTTCATTATTGATTGTCCTGCTGATTATTTTATTGATTTTTGTCTATAAAATGTCAGAAAATAGTTAAAATATGATTATAATTTCTTACAGCCCAAGGTGACACTTGTCTTGGACCAACAATCCGAAACCCAGTTATTCAGTTTATTATTATGCATGACACAGAGAAGTATCAAATCCTCATATTTTAGAAGTTGTAGCCAGCAAATTTTTGCTACTGTATAACATTTTATTTTACTGAAATATTACTTAAGTAGGATTAAGTCTTCACCCGCAAAAACTAAACAGAACACAAACCACATTTTTTTCCATCTCTAAACTGATTTGTACCGAAATGTAGCACAATGTAACAATGTAAATTGTCTGAACAACTGCTGATCTAATTCAGTTTTTTTTTTTTTTTTCAAACGGAGAAAGTATTGAGCAATGACTTTTATTAGCTTCCACTTTTTTTTTTCTTCAGAATCCAACTACAGCAAACATCTTGCATTCCCCAAACAAGGGTAAACATCTTGCTTCTCCTAACAGCAGCATCATGTGATTTCTGGTTGCTGCGAGTGCTGTGGAGTTTGGTGTCGAGGGGAGCAGGAATTTAGTGCCACTGCAGGCAAAGATGACTCAACCGTTGGATTAATGACTGACTACTAAAGTACCACTAAAGTCCTCAGTGGGAGAGAGGAATCACATCTCTCTCGCTCTAAAACACACAAAAACACACGGCATAATGTCTTCTTTAGTTACAACTAAAACCCTACAGCGGACGGTGAGTCAGACACAGCAGAATGACTGTTAATACCCTCATTAGTCAGGTTTCCACTACAGAGCCAACAAGGCTGCAGGGCTTATTTAGGGCATTCAGCCTCCAAAAATACAATGTGTGATTCCCTTAATACGATGCTCGTCTAATAGATGTTTTTTTTTTTTTTAAACTGAGCTGAGTCACATATATCAACCGGTGTTATAAGCTTAAAGCACATGTCACTGCCAGTTTAACAAGGCTACTCTCACACTTCACAAAACAGCAACCTGTGAGACCATAAATACATCCTACCATAAGTTTGTATGTTGAATTAAAAGTGTATTGAAAATGTTGCGTACAGCTTGCAGAGAATGACAGATGGCAACCAGGCTGCCACGTTTGCCAACACTTGGAATTTAGCGATCAAGCCAGCCAAATCATTCAGGTCTGACTTCATTCATTAATTCAAAATTTTTTAGAGCCATTAAGTAAACAAATATCCATCAAATGAACAAACCTACACACAAAAGAAATGATGTATGACTGAATAAATAAATGATAATCATTTCTTACTTTAAGAGTGCTGTTTAATCACAACTTGTGCTTTCAAAGAGATTAAAATGTACTTCATTTTGTTAATAAATTGTGTTATTGCATTAATGTACTCTTATTCTTTGTTATACTTTGCCATGGAAGATTTTTTTTTTTTAATTTGTGGAAGGAAGGTACTGCATGTGGTATTTGTGTTGATTGAGTTTAAGCCCCACTGTCTTGTGCCATCATTGCTAACAGATGCAAACGAACTCTGGGTCTAATATCTTAAAGGTCACTGCAGTTAACATAGGCTGCTCAAAAACATGACCTCAATGTTCTCAGCTGCCCCGCTTGGCTGTCTTTATCTTCATTTTAAAGTCGAAGCAAACAAAAGCAAAATCACACGCACCCACCATGTTTATCATCTTATTAAAGGCGTTCAGTGCAGGAAGGTTCTACGGGGGAAGTATGGGTGTAAATTTGTCTTTTTTTTTGCAGACTAAAACCAATCACAATACCTAAATATTTATGAAAATTTCTCATTATCCAATTAGAATTGAATCAGTCAGTTAATGCACAGTCAACCACTTCTGCAGCTTTGTGTCTAGGAGACTCTGACAGGTGGCACCGTTATGTACGAGGGGAAGCTCTGCTGGAGTTCTTTCACACCATTTAAGCGATTTCCAGGTCAAACAATCTCACATGTGCAGAATGTTTTGAGCTAACACACCTCAACCATGTGGAAACCGTAGAGAAGGAGAAGGGGAGGCGGGTGGGAATTACACAGGACTGCGGTCGGACGAGAGCAGGAGAGGAGATGTATAGAGAAACAATGAGCTTATGCAGACTGTACCAAAGGATAGATGCAAGTAGTTGAGGAGGTGGCACAAGATCAGACACATCATTTCATGCACACTACCTCTCAAACGAAAACAGAAGGACTTTAACTGAGATAAGACTACAGCGTTTTATATTTTCACCTTTAAGCAGCAGGAATAGTTAGTGTTGTGAATACTCTATCAGCACAGAGGTGCAGAGGTATATAAAAAAAAATGGATTGATTTAAAACTAGAGCCAAAACAATTCCATGGAAAATGTTCATTATTTGTGCAAACAACCAAGTTAAGATCAAATCAGTGTGTACAAATGCTTCATGAATAAGGCTCAGTGTGCACATTTAAAATACAGATCATAAAGGAAGAGTGTGTGTGTGCGTGTGTGTGTGTGCTTTGACAAAGCGACCTGTGGCTGGATGGAAATGATCTGCAAAACAGTCCGATCTTGTAAAACTACCTACTGGTGGGTTACAGAAATCCAGAACTCTAGAGTTTATTCTGTGGTTACTTCAGGCGATAAATACTGTTATGTTGAGAGATTTTTTTAAAACCTGTTTTGTGTGTGTGTGTGTGTGTGTGTGCGTGTGCGTGTGCGTGTGCGTGTGCGTGTGCGTGTGCGTGTGCGTGTGCGTGTGCGTGTGTGTGTGTGTGTGTGTGTATATGATCAGGAGTGATTTTAAGCTTTTAAAGAACCAGTATGTAGAATGTAGAGGAAATCTATGGGCAGAAATGGAATATGATATTCATAATTACATTTTCATTAGTGTATAATCACCTGAAACTAAGAGTCATTGTGTGTTCATATATATATATATATATAAATAATCTATGGATGATCCATTAAAGGAAATCCTTGATTATGATGTAAGTACATGTGGAAATAATACAAATGCACTTGCTTCTAATCCAGAGCAGGCACGGGGGCTTAATGAATGGTCTGCTATATATGTATGTATGAAAACAACCACAATCATAAAAAGACCAAATGAAGGAATATAGAAGTATAATAAGGAACCCACTACCACCTGACTAAGACACTTTGTTTGTTATCCCTTTAATTAGGCAAACATTTGTAGCATAACTGTGAAACAAATGGTAGTATGATAAAATAAATAGTTTGAGAAAAAGAAAAAAGAAAAATGTGCTGATTTACATATCTGTACAAACTAGGTTGATATGGATAAACGATTATGAAGAGCTATATAAGAATAGTAAGAACAAAATATAAATAAAAGTATCGACAAGAATTAGATTTAACAGATTGGAATTAAACAGGTTAGATTGGTAGTTTAGTTTAGTTTATATGCAGCATTTGAAAAGAAAAGAAAAATAAAGCAAAAGTTCCATTATTCTATGAGTCACAACAGTAGTGTTTTGGTGACTCCCATCACGCCCTCTCCTTGTGCTGGTCCTAGTGGCAGAGGGGAGAATTATTATAATTAAATATTGGCTACAACACAAATGGTCTGTGCATACCATAGGGCGTCAGATTTTTTAAAATGTGTTTGTTTCTCCTTTCTCAGGCAGCCATTGGTTTACATATTTTAGTATGGAATTATAAACCAACTTGCTCAGAACTAAACATCACTGTGAACAGTGAACATCACGTCTGCTTTTAATTTAGTCAAAGTTACGTTATTGTTATGTGGTAATGAGATGCAGGCTTTTCAAATCAATCTGCTTTTACAACTTCAAAAATCCAAATCACTGCAGCATGCTTTGAACCATGGTTAGTATTAATGGATAGTATATGTGATTTGTAGTAAATGGGCTAAAACATGTAAAAGCTCTGGTATGAGTCTTTGATTGAATTATGATTGAAGGGGCAGAGGAAGAGGAGGATAGGTAGTCAGAGAAGATGAAGGGTGAGGGTGGATTTGTTTATTGAAACCTGGAGGACGAAATGGTTTTCTTTGGCTCTCGCTTCGTAAATGTCACATTTTTCAAACTCGGGCCACTGTGTGTCTGTGTGTGAATAAATGTGTGAATGCATCAGGTCGTGAGTGTGTGTCTGTGCGTGCATGTGGGGCCCCTCAGCCCTCCCCACCCCAGTCAACATAAACCTGTCTCACTGGCAGCAGCTCTGCAGGGTGACATCTATGGAAGCTGACGCAGGACAATAGACAGATGTCACTATTCTTTGACTTTTATGTAAGCCTATAGTTGTGTCTGGTTTCCATCAAATGTTCCTGTCCTATCTCCAAAGGGGAGGTAAATTAAAAGGGGTGTTCAGTAAATGAGAAGCAAACATAAAACGTAAAAACAGCATGCGATGAAAAGAATCAAAGCAAGTAGCGGCCAGAGTTAAGCTGTTCCTCATGAAACTGGTGCATCTAAGCAGTGCAGTGGGACTCCACAAATTCACATTATGACAAAAAACAAAAGCTGTAATCCTCTTTAAATGCATCAGTTTTCCAGACTTTGTGAATTGTGTTTTATTTTTGTGCTGTTTAACTTTTTTCCCTTCATGTCAAAAGCATGACAACTTGATGAATACGTTGCTAAACTGCCCTCCCTGTGTCTCTCTGTGTGTCCTGCAGACATCCAAGGATGCACATCAAAACAGGTCTAGTGGACGCTCACCTCTACTGTCTGAAAAAAGCAGTGGTGGACTTTCTTACTGAGAACAAGTGAGTTTTTTTTTTTAAATTTATTTCTGAGCTCTAATGAATAGATACACATATATTTACATAAAAGCCACTTAACCTTGAATTTTGATCCTGATTATTTTTAAAAATGATTAAAAAATGACCAATGTTTGTGTCTGCTGTCTGAGCTGTACTGACAAACAGACTTGCATGTAAACATGAAGTACATGCATACACCGCAGAGTCACGCAGACATGAACTTGCATTCACTGCTTAATCTGTAGCAAGTGTTAAACCTGGTTACATGGTGTGTAAGGCTTTGAAAGGTCCTGTTAGCAGGGTATTCTAGCGAGGTGTTAATTTGTTTTACTATGTGACACTGAGGCAGGCTGTTAGGCCTTTAGTCTCTGAAGTGAAGCAGTGTCACGGGAAGCTTTCTGTAGCTGCCCATTCTCTACATGCATGGCTAAACAGTAAAAAAAAAAGAAGAAAGATCTATATGACGTATCGATCCTTTCAAATTTTTAGAGTCTAACCAACTGTAATTGTAAACCTATCCTTTAAATGCTTAGCACAAAGAGCTGGTATTAGTCATGATGGGTATTAGGAAAGTATCATGATTCACTTTAATTCAAGATAGAGCTTGCGGTTTTGATACACTCCCAAACCTTCTGACAAAGTGTGACTATAAATAAACAATGACAGCAGAAAGTTCTTTATTTATGTCTCCTTGGACATGAAATCTGTGAAAACTGGTTTCAGTTCAGTCTAACCATTCTTCATCGTTTGTAATCATTTTTCTTAGAGATTTTAGTAAAAAAATGGAGATGATAGACTCTCTTTGATAAGAATATCCTCCTAAAGATAAGGAACAAACTTGGTCGGGCTACTGTTCTCCAAACAGCGTAGTCATTTCCAAAGTAAATGTGGTGAGTGCTGCTGTTAAGCTACATAGTAAAGTAAATGTAAAGATATTTAGCGGTAGTGTGTCTGCCAGGAAAAGGAGAAAAATAAGAAAAACAGCAGTTCCTGGTAAGTTTGCAAACATCAGTCGAGGGACAAAAGACTCAGACAGACAGTTATCAAAGCCAAAAATGTTATTTCTACACTATATGCAGTTGTCTCATATTAATAGAGAACACCAATGGGCCAGCTTTGAAAAAAGCTGCTCTTGATAAGATTTAGCTGATATCCATATTTAGGCTCCACAATGCACATTGTTATATTTTTGTCTCACAAAATGTCATGCCAATATCATGTTAACTAGTCTGGAAACATCTTCAAGTATAGATCTGACCTGATCTCCACTGATCACAAAACAAATTTCAACCTGGCTTCTGCTTAAGGCTAAAGGCCCTCTAGCTGAAAGTCTGTCAAAAGACTTTTCATGTTTCCTAACCACAGTGACTGCTGGAACAGTGTATACACTTCAGAGGAGATGTGGGGTAACGCATTATAAGGCTGCTAACAAAAATATTAAGCATGCTCAATAATGTGACTCAAAACAGGGTGGTGATGAGTTCTTGTAGTCATGTGTATTCAGAAATATATTTTGGAGTGGTTTTGGAAGTTTTGGTTAAAGGTCAGTTTGCGAAAATGTGTTATTGTCCATGGAGCATGTCTTCACCATAGTAGTTTTAGTCCACACATAAATAAACCCAAAGCCAAGGTAACACTCACACACAAACTCAAATCGGCCAATTTTCTTAAAAGCTGTTATTCTCCCTGAACTATACTCCATCTCTTCATCCCTGATGAATATTTTTGGTAATGGCGAGAATTACACTTACACAAACAATAATTTGCCATGGAGATGTTGATATAAATCTTACATCATTACATAACAAATGCACCCTCTGCAGCCGACCATATATCATCATTTCTTTCTTCAGCTCTTTTCTTTGCTCTTCTCTCTTTTCTTCCTTGCTCTTCCATGCTCCTCTCTCTCTCACACACACACACTGAAGGAGAAATGGACAGAGTAACTGTTGTTTTTCTCCTGTCATTCAGATGGAAATTCTAATCTCCCTTTTTAAAGAAAGCAAGAGAGAGCAAGTGAGGGGGTGAGGGGTGGAGGGGGGAGGGTATATGGGGTGATGAAGAGCAAGACTGAGCGCAGCGCAAAGAGGAGGAAAAATAAATGAAGATGGGGGGAAATTACCTCCACGTTTGAAAGTATGATTCAGCTTTATTTGCTTAAGTCCTCGTAAGGAAATGAGGTGCTAATTTTCATTATATTATTTTTTAAAAACATACTTTGAGTAACAACTGCGTTATGCATCATTCACCACATTTTTAAAATGTGTTTCTTTTTCCTCTACTTAATTATTTTTTAATTATAATGGTACATAAGCACCTTTTGGCTTCTCATTTGCTATTAAAGTGAAAAGGTAATAAAAATATACAACTACTTACACTGTGGTCTGGATGAATGCTCAATTCTAATTGACAAGATGGATTTTTATTCGTGACACGATTCTGATGTAGTTATATCACCTTCTAAAAGACTACCAAGACAGTATGGGCATGATAGGAAGTAGTATAACTTTACTGCAGTGACTTTGGTTTGTCTGGCACAGATGAAATCTTTTCCTCTCTACTGATATAGGAATCCAGCATATGTAGTAGCTGGACACTTGCCAATGATATTGCAAGTTAAAGGTAAGGTTGTGGCAAAGGATAGGTTTTTAAAGTCTGTCTTAAAACAGTAGTCAGCTGTGCATATGAATATTTAAACAGGTTTTGGTCACTGTAATCGCTCCTCCTGCTATCAATAGCCATTAAAAGTTCCCCTCCCAATACGCTTATGATGTAAGTAATGGAGGCCAAAATCCACAGTCTTTGTTGTGAGGGGAAAAAAATGTGTTTAAAAGTTTATCTAAGCTAATATGAGGCTACAGAAGTCTGAGTTACAGACATTTCAAAATGAAATTCTCACTTTGAGTTTCCCTGGAAAGTGTTTCCCTGCTAAGCTGAGGTGGAAGGACAGTAGGAAAAAGAGGGAATTTGGCACTAAAAAGACTGTAACTGGACAGCTGATCCTCATATTAGCTTCAGATAAACTTTTAAATACATTGTTGCGCAGAAGCAAATCAAGCAAAACATGTTTCAATGTTTAAATTGGCATCTGACTGTTGTTTTAAGACAGATTTGAAAAATTGTGAACCTATCAGGTCTCAGCATTGCCTAAACCAACTGAGCTGTCTTTCCTGTGTTTTTGGATTCAAAGGACCTTACTGATCCAAAAAGTAGCTTACTCACAAGTGTATTCATTCATTTACTGTTTCACTGTTACCCTTTCTGCACCAAGTAACAATGAGGATGTCTAAAGACAGCAAATTATGCCAGGATCAATGGCTTCCTGCCTTCCTGTGCTACTGACGACTTTGTAGTGTGCTTCACATTTATGGCATGTTGAGACTTATGCCTTTCCTCTTCTTTTATCGCAGGTCAATCTCATCAATCCGTGGCGAGCTTGTGCCGTATTTGGTGCGTAAGCAGTTTTCCAAAACAACCAATAGTCATAAAATCAAAGAAGACACAGATGATCAGAACCAGAAAATGAATGAAGGCTCTTCAAACCATGGTGAGTGTTAAACACAAACAAACGCACATGAACTGACACATGACAACTTCATACTTCAAAATCAGAGGAAGAGCGATATTTAATAGCCACAGAACCTATTCAAGATCACTCTGAATCCTCAGCATGGAGAATATGTAGATATTGGCTTTTGCTGTAAGTTAGACCATATAACAAGTTGACCAAAAATGACAAGTCTGCCCAAAGAAAACACAAAATTCCCCAAAAAAGCTATTAACGTAGCTACCATCATATTAACACCTACTGCTGCTCTACCTTCCTTTCTTCTTGCCTCTCTTCTGAGCAGAGCTCCTCATATCATCACGCGACGAGTCTCTCCTCCAGCTGGCTCAGCTACGCTCCTGTTGGAACGACCATCGTGGTGACATGAGCGAGGCTTACCACGGAGGAAAGCTCCGCTGCTACGTTCACATTATGGACCAGGGTCTCTGCTACCGCGTCAACACTCTAGCCGCTTACATAGAGGCGAACCGACTGGTGAGTCAGACGAAAATGTTTTTTTTAAATGTTCTGGACATACAAGCTCAATATCTGGAGGGTATTTAGTGACTAGAGTCTCATTCTTATTTTGTTTTGTATATTTGACCCAATGGCCCAGTTCCTCTAGAGGCATATTTAAAGTGTTTTTACTCATTTTTTTCCTATTATTCCTTCTAATCTCATCTCTCCCTTCTGTCGTCATTACTAGGCTCCAAAGCTGTTTGAGGATTCAGCTGTTCATCCATCTGCTGTCATTTCTGAGAGATGTCAGGTAAGTGTAATAAACAGGAAGTATCAATTGGCTAATTTGCTAATTATCCTCAATTTATCACAACTCCCTCAATATTACCTCTCTCAGAGTTACACCTCAGCATCTGAGAAGCTTGTTTTTGTGTGCATCACTGTGACACATGTGCGTTTGCTCTTTTTCACTCAGATGGGATCCGACAGTATCATCGGGGCGCTGTGCCAGGTAGCGGATAAGACTTCCATAAAGAGGTCCACTATCGGAAACTCCAGCACTGTAAAAGAGAAGGTCAAAGTCACCAACTCTATCATCATGCACGGGGTTACCATCGAGGAGGGGTGAGAACACACACGTATCCGTACACTCACATGCACACACTCGTTGATGACTTTGACTTTGAAGTGCTTTTGGGAAGACGTTAATTTAGCCTGAAAAAGAATTTCACCTTCGAGGCATGTTTATGAATTAAGGTTTAATCCTCACGTCAGCGTTTCTAAAGTGTTCAGTTAGTACATGCATACTGTGTGTTCGACAAAGCGGCGGAATTCAGTAAATAAAGATTTCAAAAAGAATCATCTCATGTTGCCAGGAAAAACTTTTAAAAGCATCTTTAATCGCTATCCAGATGTCATGTTTTTTCATGACTTGAAATTTTGTGTCATGATTTATGTGCCGAGTCTCATCACCATCACCTACTCAAAACTAATCTTATACTTTTTAACGATGTATAGTGTCAACGTGGAAAACTAATTCTACCTCTCATCCTTTAAATCTTTTCATTTTTACATCTAACAGCAGTGGTGCCTATTTTTTTCAATCACTGCACTCCTGCGTGTGCGTGTGCGTGTGCGTGTGTGTGTGTGTGTGCGTGTGTGTGTGTGTGTGTGTGTGTGTGTGTGTGTGTGTGTGTGTGTGTGTGTGTGTGTGTGTGTGTGTGTGTGTGTGTGTGTGTGTGTGTGTGTTGATGGGAGGTGTAACAGGTTTTGTTTTCTATGCTCTATGGGGTCAAACAGGGAGCGCTGAGTTAACAATGCTTCTATTGGTGTGCAACCAGCCAGAGGCCAGTTCCAAACAAACACAGAGCTGGTGAACTGAAACACACAACATCCATATATTTCATTTAACCACTAATTTACTCGCCTTTACCAGAGTTCCCACTGGTTCTTCCCACTGAGTCTTTGAAAGGTGTACTCCAGACAGGGAAAGTCTTGGCTACTTGAGAATTTATCTCACATATGTCAGTATAGAGGAAATGAGTAATTGATCAGTCATTCAATCAGATTCCATAAAATGTATCGATTCCATTTTTGATGGTCAACTTTCTAACACAGCTTCACAAATGTGAAGGTTTCTTTCATCTCTTGTGTTTATAAATTGAACATTTTGTGTTTTTATGGCTCTTTCTCAGACTGTGGTTAACTTATGATAGCACTTTATTCAGTAGATAACAAAGGGATTAACATAAAAAAAATATTAACTCATGGAAATAACCATTAGTTGCAGCTATAAAGTTATGTAATGTCACAAATTTCTTACAAATGTTTTGCAACAAATTCTACTAACGGGATGCTTTTATCCTTGGAAACCACCACTGCAGTAAAACTCAGATCATTTACTCCACTGCAGATTTTCTTTGCTGAAAAGTGACATCAACAAACAATGAAAGGAATAATAACTCCTTCTTTTGTTGAGTAAAATCATGGAAGGACCGTCCAGGATATTGCAGATATTTAAATCACAGCATCATGACTTAACTGGGAAAGGACAAATAAAGCCGGTGTTGCTGGTTTTACTCCGATTAGTGATGCATCATGATCAGCCATTGGTTTAAGTGGTCAAAATTGACTGCTTCGTTGCAACAAAAGAGGACTTGTATAGAGATGCAGTAGCTACTGTAGAATTAGCATGTAGATTGATCTTCTCAGTCTCTTAGCTAGAAGCCCCTGTGGAAAGAGACTCATCTTGGCCTCGAGTCTGGATTTTAATGCACTCATTCACAGGCTCTTTTTCTTTTATCTCAATTTCTTACTCCTCCCTCTCTTTTCTTTCCATCAAGGCCTCAACGCCATCTCTCTCTCTCTTCTCTGTCTGTCTCCATCTCTTCTTAAGCCTTTCAGGGACCCCAGCCAGCCAGCATGGGGACCCTCATCATGCCCATGTTAGGTGCACGCACAAAGGCATGAAAGAACGAGAGAGAGAGAGAGAGAGAGAGACGGGGAGAAGGGAAGAAAGAAGCAAGGGGGGAAAGCAAGCTAGCACGCAAGAAAGAAATTGCAATTCTTTCTTTTCTTTCTTTGAGGACATAAGAAGGAAGGAGAAAGAAGGAAAGAAAGAGCCAGTATGAGGGGATTAGCAGACCCCGGCCATGTCGCAGAAACCCCTCGCATTTCTGGTTTCTTTGTTTGGAGCTGACCAGAGCTTGTTGACAAAGCGCTGCATGTTTGGGAAGGGGGATAGTAGGGGTCAACTTTACAGGGGGATTGGCACAGGAGGTGGGGGTTGACGTGTGTGTGTGTGTGTGTGTGTGTGTGTGTGTGTGTGTGTGTGTGTGTGTGTGTGTGTGTGTGTGTGTGTGTGTGAGAGAGGGAGGGAGGATGGGGGGGTCATGGCAAGGAGGAGCCCTGGTGTTAGTAATTAGTGGTGTTTTAGCTCTGAAGCTTCTTTGGTGGTCTCTCTCTCTCCCTCTCTCTCTAATGTTACAAAACTCTGAATCTTGTAATCTCCCATCACCAACTACCACCACCTCCTAGGCAGTCACTTACACACACACACACACACTCACACACATACACATTTCTCCCCTCCAGGCCTAACCACCTGAATAGAATGGGCCAATACAAACCTGTCTGTGTGTGAGGTGCAGAGGGCCAAGGGTGTGTGCGTCACTGCCTGGGCAAGACCAACATTCTCCGCTGGTCTCCCCAAGCTGCTGAAACACACACACATTCTCTATCCCACACACACTTACATATACATGCCCTCCACATGCCGACACAGGACACACAAGACTGTCTGTGTCTCCTCTCCAAGAATTTTATGGTGATGGTCTGGCTGAATGTGAGGGTGCATGGTGGGTTGGCACTGCCAGCTCAGGTGGGACCTTAGCACTGCGCCAACAATGTCCTAACATGCACACACACACGCAGGCGCACACAGCATGGACTGCTGTTGTTCTTTAATATATATGCTAATGTCATGTCATTAAGTTCAGATGATTGGGTACGTTTGAGGCTCCAGAGCAGGTGGGAGGATCCGTGATGGGGAAACTGCCTCATTGTCCCCCACTATGAGTTTGACCTCAAGTGTGGCACTCAACCCACAACTGCACAAGTGGAGAAGCTGAGCAGAAGGCTGTGGCTTTACTGGGCAGCTCCCAGTATCAATGTTCTGAACTGTGTGTGTGTGTGTGTGTGTGTGTGTGTGTGTGTGTGTGTGTGTGTGTGTGTGTGTGTGTGTGTGTGTGTGTGTGTGTGTGTGTGTGTGTGTGTGTGTACAAGCTCAAAGGAAGAAAACAGAACATGAACCATAAACATGTTTGACCGTCCAGCGGGCCCTGGAGAGCAAACAGCAGCAATCGGAAAATTATGTTTTAACACTAACAAACCTGTGCCAGCAAAATATTCATCTTTAATTACTCAAGAGCTCATAAACTATCAGTTTTGAACCAGAAATCAGTGCAATTCTTTTAGGTCCGTATTTAGAAAACGAGGTTTAAAGATTCCGAAAAGGGATATTGTCAAGTAGTTCATTTAACTTTTAATATTGGAAGGATCAGATGAAATAGAATGAATTATGCTTTTATTAATCCCTGAGGTAAATTAGCTTGTCTTTAATCTCAGAGCCAATAGACGATGACTGCTCAAGGGTTGCAAGCCAGCAGTCTGCAAGTTTTCATTCCAACTCATCACCTCAGCAGTTTTGATGAAGGAGTGCTAATCAGTGGATTTGGTATGAATAAAAACCAACAAGACTCTTGGCTCTCTCTGTGTGATACATTGCTGGCCACCCATGTAATATTATAATGTACATACATAAAGTTTTGAATATGATAAGAATGTGGTTCATGCTACTTGTGTGTTTTGTTTTCCAGGTGTAATATCCAGGGCAGTGTGATCTGCAGTAACGCTGTCATCGGCCGAGGAGCAGATCTCAAATACTGTCTGGTGGGAAACGGACAACGGATCGAACCAGAAGGTGAGGCCCACTAGCATGAACACACACACATAGCAAAGAAAAAATGGCCACAAAATGTTTTATTTTCAATTTATTTTGATCCTATTGATCCTGTGTAGTATTTAATTTCTTCTCAGTGTAAGTGGGAGCAGATGATACTGGGCTCTACAACGTGAATGTACTTTTTTTTTTTTTTTGAGCATTTGAATGGAGGAAAACAAACAGTAATTGACCATTTTGCATCCCTAAATCCAGTGAACGCTTTATACTAGGCCTCAAAGGTTGCTTTCACAAAGCTACACTGCTAAATGAAAGGAGCGGGATAAACACAGGTTGGACAAAATAACAGAAACACCTCACCGTTCGATACAACAGATTTGCCTCCTTCCTACCCCCGCATCCCCCTTGTTGTTAAGTGCCAAGCATTCTAGCCAACTAGGAAAGTTTCTTAATTCTGAAGTCTGTGTGATAGAGAGATTTGTCCGAGATTTTTTTTTTTTTTATTTCCTTAATCCTCTTGTCCCCAAAGCTAGCTGTGTGTGCGTATGTGTGTGTAAGTGTATGTGCGTGTGTGTGTGTGTGTGTGTGTGTGTGTGTGTGTGTGTGTGTGTGTGTGTGTGTGTCACATTGATGGAGAGGTTAGAGAGCAGGGCCAGAACAGGACCACCCGGAATTCAACAGCAGCAGCCTCCAGCCACATCCAAAACACACACACACACACACACACACACGCACGTATAGAGAAAGAGAGCAAGCTCGGCTACCAGACTGAGCAGCCTAATTGAGTGAACAACAGGGTGCTCTAAGTAACAACAGTTTGAATTTGAGCTAAACTCGCCTGAAACTGTTTGAAACAGTTGAGACTTTTTGAAGCATCCAGTGAGTGATCACTGCAACAAAAGTGCTTCTGCTTTTGTTGGCAGCGTTTTTACTACTGGCCAGCAGATAGCTGCTAACATTATGTTATTGAACACTGGAAACTTGGAGCAATGGTTGCATAATTGTTTTGCACACACTGTATAGCCAAAGTTCAGTCACACAGTATCAAAGCTTCATCTTTTGTCTCTCTGATAGATCAAAAATCTGTATTTTGATGTATATGTGTTTTTCTTGTATAAACACACACAGTTTTGTTTTCATACCACATTTTCTATTTTCATCATTTCAGTTTTTTTTTTTTTTAACTTGTTTCTTCAACTTTATTAAATTGGCTTCTCAACAGATTGTTAAAATGGATATACTTGATATTGTCGAGTTAAATCAAGTTTATTTATGTAGCCCCAAATCACAAGTTTGTCTCAGAAGACTTTTTAATATGCACATCAAATAACACCCTCTTATCCTTAGACCCTTGGTTTGGATGCAGATTAACTCTTTATTAAAAGAAGAAAAATTTAAAAAAAAACAGGAGAAAGCTTAAGAAGAGCAATAGAAGAACAATTCTTCTTCCAGGACAAAGAGGGGATATAACTGTAGCTCCTCTTGAATCATAGTGTTGTTCATTATTGTAAAAATTTGGCACATTAGCTTTCTGGCACATGCAGACACACATGTGGTGGATATTAAAGTCTATCTTACCCCGAGCAGGGAAAGATGAAATATAGACTACAAAAAGAGCAAGATTTTCTTCTTCTTCTTCTTCTTCTTCTTCTTTAGCACATGTATTCTGATAATCTTGAGTTAACGACACACCTGAAGGTCTATCTTAGTGACATGTCTGTACAGATAACTCTTATTACTCAACATGTTAAGTAGTGCTCATCAACAAAAGAAAGCAACGAGTAGTAGTCCAATACATTTAAAATAATTAGCTGGAATTGTTGTTAACCTCCTTTTTATTTTATATCATAATAAAGTGCAGGATTGTCTCTTGCCACCAATCTAGCTAGATGACCGTAGGCTGCTAAAGACATTACACACACCCACTCCACTGCTGAAGCTGTTAGCAGTTAAGGACCACCCTGACAGTTCACACACAAACTCATACAATATACACACACACATATATATATACACAGGTCTGCCAGGTGTTGATATTTAATAGATACATACCTCTGCTCTGGGTGCTTTGATAAATACACACACACACACACACACACACACACACACACATGCATTAATATAGCAGTCATACAGAGACAGATCCACACTCTTTCCTTTCCTTCCAACTGTCTCTTGAAGATGACACTCAGAAACCATTCAGTCTTGTTCATGGCTTTTTTCTTTTCTTAGTTTTTCAGTCTGGCAAGAGTTCGGGCTTCTTCTTATGTTTGTCACTGGCCCAGCAGGAGAAATTTGTCAACACATTAAGACATTCAAACACTATATTAGTTACTGACAAATCAATCACCCCAAATTGAGTAACCTTTCCTCCCTTTCTGTCCAGTCACCCCCCCCCCCCTCCTCCTCTCCTCCTGTCCCATGCTCCATTTGTCCTCCCCTCCACACAGCGGAGGATAAACTTGCTCCGAGCAACAGATTCCTTCACACTAAAACCTGTCTGTGTGGATGGAACATTAGTCTCTGCCACCGTTTGCTTTGGATCAGTACCGATACTCGGGGATGGGCGGAGGGATGGAAGGATGTGAGGAGGAGTAGCGGCTGCTTTCTTCATGCTGAACCGACTGTGGGTTGAGAGAGATAGCGAGAAAATGCTGGCAGACTCGGTTTCAAGCATCATCTATTTCTTTTTGTTGGGTTCAAGTAGCGGTCAGGGTGACCTAAGTCTTACCACACTTGAACTGATTCTGGGACTGATCTCAAATAAATTAAAGGACCATAAAGCAGATATGCATGTTGTAGCCCGTTAACTATAAACTGTAGATCGACTTCTCAGCTGTCAGACTTCCATTGTTTTACATCCATAGCAGTATGGTATCACACTGAACTAGATAAGTATTCCATTACAAGAATCATTTTTGTTGCCTTTAGATCTGTTGGCAAAGTTTAGGTCATCCAATATGTGGTAATGTAATTTTTAATAGCAAATTTACAAGATAATTTTTACAGCTTCCATGTTTGTAATCCTGATTAAAGTGTTGGATTGCTCACTTTCTTATTGCAGTGCTGTGTGAAAGCCAGGTCTCAAATCTTGGATACCAGTATGGTCTCAGTCAACAGTGAAGTATTATATTTGAAAGTTGTAATAAATCAGATAAATTGTGCCAAAACAGTGGTGAAGTCCTTTAGTGCAGATTCATTAACAGTAATAGTATCTTATATATGTGCAGTCTATTATGTTGGTTAAAGTCCAGATGAAACAGCATTTCGAGAGTATCTAACCTCTATCGTATCATGACGTATTTTCGAATGATAGTGATAGACAGGTGGGACATGACGTCAGGAGGAATTTGATTTAAACATTGAAAAGTGGGCGTGTCATAATGAATCTTAGCTCTGCGCCGCTAAAAGTTGAAGATTGATTGATGCCCGGATATCTTGGTTGAAATGGGTTGGTTCAAACATACGTAAGCACACGTCATACTTTGTTTTACAGGAAGAAAACATGATTGGATTTTGATGTAAGACTACAAAGAAATTGATTTTTTTTTTTGTACTTTTTTGATATATATTGTTAAATAGATGCACAATGTTACCGGGGATTTGATCTTAAATGGTTAAAAAGGCATTTTTCATTTCATCTCAACTTTAAACCCACATTTGACACACCACAGCTGGACATGTCCTCTGAAAATAGTGGTTTTGGTACTCTGTCATCTACCTATGATTAGCTGCTTTTTATGATTTGAAAGTTATCACATTAAAATTCAAGTTTTGATCCCTAAATGTGTTGAGTAAAAAAGTGTTGTGTCCAAAATGCTAATGGGCCATGTTATAACTGTCACTTGAATACTACACATTTTTTAGTTTATCCAGTCTTCAGGTTTTATAAACCTGAAGGGTCCTCCAGCTTTCTTAACCATAAAAACACACAACAGCAAAACCTGCCTTTGATTTCCTATTTTTCTTTTCTGATATAATTTTAATATTTTTCTCTTTTTTTCTTCAGCTGAGAGGACTAACGAGGTCATTGTTGGAACAGACCAGCTGATGGAGATCTAGCTCCCACAGGGAAGAAGTGGCATCACCTCATCAACCAGTCACAGAGCAGCAAAACACAGAGGACAACAAATTCACCGGCTGACCGACCAATCAGAAGCATGGATGCTGCTTGACGGTTCCACACTCTCTTCTCATAGGGTTTTTTTTTTTTTTGTAAATTGTGTCTGAATAAAGACAGGTCTGCTTGAACCCATGAATCTGATATTTGAGTGTTTTTAATGTTGATGATTTCAGTTACTTTGTGTGATGTCAGCTGTCGGTTTGAGTTCGATCTTTGTAATCATTTCTCTACACTAGCTATTATCTGATCATTACTGTCTCCTAATAGCAGCACTCAATTACTCAAGTCAGCCCGTTGGAGAAGGAGGAGCGCAGACTCGTACACGTTTGAATGCGCATGGTGTTTACACGCGCACACCATGCAGCTGTGAAGACCAGAGATGGAGAGAAAAAGCAGTGGGAGGGGGTGACCACAATGGCATGGGGGTTAAGTTTATTTGTACACAAAAATGGTGTATGTGTAGGTCCCAGACCACCCAGCTTGATCCTGTATCAGTTAACACTGACACGACACCCCACCCTCAAACACACACATACACACACAGAGCAGAAGAGGAAACTGACTCGCGCCTGACGCTTTTCTTTCTTTTTTCTCCTCTTCTTTCCCTTTCTGCTCCCTTTGCTGTCACAAGATTTATTGCATTCCTTCGGCAGAGCATTTCTCAAATTACAGGTTTGAAGTTCCTTAGTCACGAAGGAAGAAGATGAGGACAGGGATGTCTGTAGGGGTGCTCTGTCTATGTGTGTGTGTGTGTGTGTGTGTCAGATTTACTGTCCTCTGTTTCCTATTGTGTCTGTGGTCCTGCAGGAGTCATTTAGACTGTCTCTTGCGGCCTGATTATGATGTTGATTATGATGTGTCAACACTGTAAAGTACAGCTTTGTTGATGAAGGTGCACTCAATTTTGCTCAACATAAGAGATTCTTTAAGCAGAGATCTGTAACTTTCCGCATGTTTTCACTCTCAAAGCTGTGCTTCATGTGGGGTACTACTTTGCTCGTCAAAACAACAATTGAATAATGTCTTCGTCTGCAAGGAGCCTTTCTACAGTCTGAGGAAATAATGATGATGATGATGTCATCAGAGTTATCTTGCTTTGATATTCCAAACTATTATTAAATATTATCTTATTAACAAACAGTCTGTGTTTGGGGGTCTAACAAAAGATACTATCTAGTTGCATCATGGGAAATGTAGGAGCCAGTCCTTTTATGGTTGACCTATACTAGGGATTCAAACAGGATAGCAGAGCATCAAGTTTTGTGCTCGTTACATCTGGCGTGTCCCTATTCCATGCTATATACTAATTCTAAGCAGACGTCACTCTATATTGTGCTCTCACTCAAAGTGACAAGATGAAGTAAAGTCAAACCAGACAGTACAATATGCATACTAACTAAATACAGTTGTTTTTTGAGTGTGATGTACACTATTCTCCCACAGTGCAATGCACAAAGGAAATGGGAGGAGCTGCTGACGGCTAGAAAAATGAAAATAATATGGATGATGGTGAAACGACTCCAAAAATATCTTGAAAACAAAAAGATCATTATTAAATTTTTAGTAAGACATTTGTTTTCTCTTTCGTTGTCACAGTTTGTTTGACTCCAATTTTTGGATGATTTCCTGTTAGTTTAGTTGGTTTAGTATGTTCATTTCTTGTATACTAACTGTTTAACCATTGTACTATGACGATTAGTGTGTAGTATGGATTTGTCTCACCTTATAGTTGTTTGTATCCAGCTGTGTGGCAAAGTGAAAACGCCATCAACCAACATGATAACTTGGGAGCAAATAATTTATTGACTTTACTACCAGAACAGGTGCAACCTGACGAAACAATTTAGCAAAAATTACAGATTTTAGTTTTAAACTATGAGATGGAATGCAAAATGAGGAGTCTCGCTTTCATTTGAACGAAATACATTCCATAAATGTGGGTCCCCAAGCTGAAAAAGATGAACTGCTAAAGAAACAAAAATATTCTTTATTTAGCCATTTAGGCCCTACCACAGAATTGTCTTCCCACTGTGTTGACTGTAGATGTGGCTTCAGCTCACAGACTGAAATATTTCTGGGTCCAGTACTTTTCCATCCTCCTTGTTGTACCTGTGTTTATATTCCTTTAAGCAATTCCTGTCCTACTTTTCAGTGTTCAGATACAAATTCTATTCAACTTTTTCCTTGAGAAAACTTTTGAAAATGGAAAAATTGTTGTTGACTTCACCCTTTTACTTTACCCTTTTAACCAGTGTTGATTTTTTTTTTACCCCAGGCTTCTTTCCTTTACCTGCTTCAACTATTTAATTCATGTTGTTACTTCTACATTTGAAAATCTTTTTCTTATCAGTATTATTCACATCTAATGAGTATTGCCAACTAGGTCACACCAAGCCAGGCATTTTGTTTAAGAACCGGTTTTATCCATCTCCTCACACGACAAGAGTGACTAGATGAGAAGGTGAAAGACCACATAGGTCACCTGAATTTTGAATTTAAAAAGGTGAAACCCACAGTTGAAGTTCACTGAATCTGTGCTCTTTGTCTTGGCTGTGTTAAACCTTTTTAGCGGTCTCACACTCTGACCTCTCTCCTCAACCTCATGATGAGATCTGGCAGCTGGGTGTGTTTGGGTAGAGGTTTGTATATTTGTACAAAGACCCCAGAGTCCCCTCTTTACAACGCCACCATGGCTGAACCCGCCCTACCAGTCCATACGTGTGTTTGCTCGTGTGTGCACGTACGTGTGCAGAGACTTACCTGTGTGTGACCATTGTTAATTCCCTGTCACACCAAATAATCAGTGCTGTCTCACACCGCTGTGAGTGAACGCATTTATGCGTGCGCACACATGCGTGCACAATTGTGCGTGTTTGCTTTCCAGATCTGGAGATCAGATGTCAAGCTGCAGATCATATATCAGGCTGTCTGCTTTGGTTTTGTAGCCTCGTGGAATTTTCGCGCATCTCTACAGAAACTTTTCATCTAATTATGCATCCCAAACAAATCTATCTCGAACCACAGAGAGGAGAAAAGATGTCTGAAAAGTGAAACATTTTATGCAACAATTATAACCCATTTAGCTGGCAGCACATTTACCCACAAGATTTGCTTCAATAGGGATGAAATAAATGAAGATGCTCTTGCACATTTGCAGTGACATTATAAAATGAGCCTCCTTTGCTCATGTCAAAATATACACTTTTCAGCTTTAAGTTCTCTTTCTGTTGCACTTAATAGATTGTGTGCCTGTAGCTGAAGTGTGTTGTTTTTCATGCCTGTGCGCGGAGTGTTTCATCACTTTCTTTAGGACATTAATGTTATAGAACTTGACAGAAGTCTGGAGTTTCAACAGGCTTGTTCACATCGAGGGTTTATTGTTTTTTTTTTGTTTTTTTTTTTTTCTTTTAGCAGTCTGGGAAAGGGACCAGAGCTGGTTGGGGAAGTTTCAGATGGGTGTCATGGTTTTAGTCAAGATAAAAAGAAATTTATGACACTTTTGGCTGTATTATTTTGACACTGTCTCATGTCTCACATGTCCATCCAAAATTATGTCTAATGAATAGCATACAGCTGGTTTGGTGGTCACTTGTTTCAATGGTCACATCAAACCAATTACAAAAAAGTAATCTTCGCACTTATCACTTATGGTGAAGAATTGGGTTATATGGGCCAACTTTTTGAGATATCCACCTGAAAATAAAGGAGAGGTTATTGGATTTTTTTTTTTTTTTGTGGCGCACAACATATTGAAAAATATATTTTAAAAAAGCAGCAGCAATGTGTTAATCAAGACCCAATGTTGCAGTTAATCCAGATCATCCAAAAATCTGACTGGCAATGATTCTTATACAGGAACTATTTTCTACTGAAGAAGAAAGTGAGAACCGTCCAAAGCAAAGTCTGTGTATTATCTAGAGTAAGCAGGACATTAGTTAAGAAAGTTGGAGAGTAAGTGTTTGACCTTCCTCAGCTTTAATTTATGAAGTAAGACAATGGATTGAGAAGCAACTAAACAACAGAATATAGATAGATAGATGGATGTGGATTGTGGAGACAAATATGTGAGATATGGACATACGCAGGCGCACAGAGAGGTGGGGTGGAGTCTGGGCTCTGGGTTGGGGTGGGTGGGTGGGTGGGTGGGGGGGAGGTGGTTTGCCTGAGTAGCTGGGTGGCTTCATGGCTTGAGGGCTGATCGTGGGTGAGCAAGAGAGACGGAGAGAGCGAGCAGGCCACCCAAGTGGCAGTCAGTCAGAAACCTGTGTGTGTTTGCTGCTGACCCCTACACATTAGCACAACACTTCCTCAATTTGTCTTCTGTGTTCTCCGGCCACAAATGAATTTCCTCCCTCCCTCTCTCTTTTTTTTTCCACACACTACCTTTCAAGATGCTACCCCCCCCACCCCAACCCCACCCCCCCAAACACACACACACCAACACCACCCTAACCATGCACCATCTCTAACTTAAACATCTGAACACACACACACACAAACACCCCTTTTTTTTACAAGCTTTAGAGATACAACAGTTGCTTATGTTGCTCAGCCAACAATGAGTGTGTGTGGGGACAAAGATCCCATGTATGGGATAACAACCTCACTGACATGCCTGACACACTCACACACACACACACACACACACACACACTAAGCCAGATATCCCTGTCTGTCACTGCGGAGGCCTCCAGCTAATTAACTAAACATTGACTGGGTGGTTGATTGGGATCACATCTTAAATCGCTTCTGCTGTAAAATCACAGGAAGAAACAGACGATTGACCTGCTTTACACACTCAGGTGACCTTTTTCTCTCTAATCTTATTAGTTAGACTGACTGCAAAGTGATTGGCTATTCCAAATCATTAAAAATAAACACATTCTATCTCAACCTTTCAATTTCCTTAGTTTTACTACAGTCAGTCCCCCTAAAAAGTGTATTGTGTTCAGTTCAACAGAAACATTTAAAAGTGACTGATTCTTGAAGTGTTTGCTGCTTGAGCTTTTTTCATTTTATTTGTAAAAGAGATTGTAATAGATCACATTTTCATTAATAGAAAGTGGCAGAAGTGTATGTTAAAAAAGCTCATTCAAGTACTGGGAGTTCAATTTTCAAGAATTTATCTAAATATGATTTCTGTGATTTAAAGACACTTGCGTGTTGTCGCCAAACATTTGAATGTAAGATTTTCTGATAAGCTTGTTCATCATTTGTAACAGATCACAATAGTTCAGAGCTTTTTTTTGAAACTCTATACCATTTCAGCCATGTTTGCTCACATAGACATGCATATGCATACACACACACACACACAAACACTTGTGAGTGTTGTGCACTTTTCTTTTAAAGCTACAGGTCTGAGTTTGCATTACCACCTGCTAGCTGCGTCTGACAATACCTCTGTTACAACCGCACAAACAAAGACTTAAAGAAAAGTGTGTTTCTCTGTCTCTCTGTGTTTTGTGTGTTTTTCCCCTAGAAAGGCAACCATTCATTACAATGACAAAGGGGTAAAGAAATGCATTATCATAATTAATCTTGTGTGAGACTGTGGGTGGCAGCTTCAACTCTCCTCTGAGACTGACAGAGGTGCTCAATGCAGAAAGTGTCTCTATGCTACTGGGCAACTTTTTGCCTTTTCACTGATATCTGAGGAAATTGTGTAATTATAGACCAGTGGAGTTGAAAAATAGCTTACGGGTATTCCCAAAAATGTGTGAGATGACTGTGTGAAATATAAATGGAACACCCAAACTGAAGATGTTTTACGACATGATGAAAAAGCCAAAGGTTTTGGTTCCTTTAAACTATAGTGTATATTTTTTCCCATCATCAAAAAATGCGGCTGTTTGTGTTTTTGAACAGATTTATTTTTTCAGTCGGCCAGACTAGAGCCAAATATTCTGTTTGGTTATCATGAAAATAATTTGTTCATTTGGATAACAGTTGGACTGAAATGTGTTTGTGGTTTCTTCCATCTGATAAAGTCAATGTCAATTTCATGAAAACATTTTCCAGGGAATTTTTGTTATGTCTCCGTCTCTCCAGCGCTGAATGTGTTGCTTGCTTGTGTTTGCATGATAAAATAGATTGTGAATTGCCCTCACACATAGATGTACTCGAGGCTGCAGGGATTTTCTTTTAGATTGTCACCTTAAAAGTGGATGTTATCACTTCAGTCACCCTCAAACTGCAGTCAAGTATGCCTCTTTTTTTTTTTTTTTAGACTAGGATCAAAAAACATTTATTGATACTTTTTTCAGGGTTTTTTTTTTTTGGCTGATATTAGTTGCACAATAGTTTTATTGTCTTTACAAGAGGTGTGGGGTCTGGATAATGCTTTCACTAAACTTATAAAAACATGCAACAGTTTGGTGCACCTTAAAAGTCTTTTTGTGCTCCAAAACCTCATTCTGATTGACTTATCTCTTCAGGCACTAACTCATCTTGAACTTCAAACTGATGGATACATTGCTATAGCTATGATTTCTGCTTTCTTTCACTCATTTAAATACTATACTATAGTGTATACACTATAGTGCCTGGATCTGTTTGATCCAGGCATCTTACTGCATATCAAGTGACATATAAAGACCGACTGGAATCACATTAATTAGCTTCATGAAACTTTAAAGACAAATATTGAAACAGGGAATGGAAGGCCTATAGATAATCATTTACTTAAATGCTCAATTCAGAAAGACTGTTTGAACATTATACATGTCAGTGATTCCCAACCTGGGGGTTGCAAAGTGTTAATGTGTATATTATCTTTTCCTGACTTTTTCTAATTTCGTTTTTTTTTCTTGTGAAGTACTAAATCCTTTCACCTCTGGGGGTCTATAAAATTTCTTCAAATGAAACAATCACTCATCATAACCTGTAATGAGAGGTCACAAGCACATACCACCTCATTTTAAGGGGTTACAAGCCAAAAAATGCCTGGGAATGGGAACCGCTGATCTACGGCAAATATACTTAATCTAATCAAGACATGTTTATGATATTAGATGTAGTGTTGTACTTTTAATGTGAAAGCCTCATTTTCACCTCACTTCTTCATGGGTCCTAAATGAAATACCTATATATTTCCTCTTTTTCTGAATTGTCTTCCATCCACCTTTACTTGTCTTTTGTGAGAGAGAAAGAAGAAATGCAGTTGTGAGCAGCCTCGCAGCCTCTCTCTTTGATAAATAAACACTTTCCGGCCCTGAACTCCGGGCGTCTCGGCTGTTGTGAGACAGCTGAATGCCAGAGCGGTTCCGTGGCTCTGCCTATAGCACATACAGAACCCCGGACGGACGGCCAGCCAGCCATGCATGCATGGATGAATGGATGGATGGATGGAGTCACTGGGGAGAGATGAAATGGAGGAATGGAGATAGGGAGGGAGGGACGGAGGGAGAAGGAGAGAGAGGAAGAGCAGGAGTGGAGTAGAAACAGAGAGGAAGGTGTTAAGAAAAGGAAAGAAATAAAAGTAAGTGTAAAGGTAGAAGTAGAGAAGATGGAACAATTGAGAAGATAAAGGGAGGAAGGGATGGATGGAGGGAGAAGCACCATGTGGGACACAGGACAGGGAGACGGGAAAAGAGGGAGAGAGGGTTTGGGCGGTTTGTGTTTGGAGGCCGGGGCGGTGTGATGGCAGATATCTGCACAGCGCATGGTCATCTCAGATGGTTTATTTATCCAAGGCCTCCAGACCAGGCCTCGGACCTCCCTGAGTTTGTTAGGCTTGAAGGGGCCCCCTACCACACAACCCAATTCCTCACATTCCACATTAGCTCCCATTTCCAGCTGCCTGTTTCCCTCTACCACTCAACCCGACCCAACCCAGTCCAGCCCAACTAGTTCCATCAAAGCGGAAAAACAGGCCAGCCTAGTGCCACCCTGGAAATGTGAGCGTATTATAAGAGCGTATGGCCGCCTCCTTTTGGACAGATGGATGAGTAAGTATATATGTAGGTGTATCACTGAAGAGAGGCGGTGTGGTGGTAAAATGAGAAGTTCACAGCAGTATCCTGTGATCTTACGTTTAAGTCAATAGAGTTAATAGTCAGTGGATATAATCTGTTTCATCAGGAGAAAATTAGAAGCAGCAGAAATGCTTAAAGCTTCAAAACTGCCTCTACACTTGAATCTTTGTTGCTTTCTTTGTAACCGAAGATCATATATTGTCCATTTTGTGCCCACATTTATTTATTTATTTAGAAAATGCAGATTTGAAATATGTCTGGGTGTGGCCCCAAAAGGTATCTCAGTTCTTAGATAATTGTGTTTGTTTATCTATGAAGGTTGGTACAACAGAGTGACACAGATATTTAAAATTGAGGGAGTCTACTTATTAACCGAACATCTGTGAAGATATTGATTACTTATCCATCAATAATGGTGAAACTTGAGACCTGTAGTCTTTACTCTCAACCCCAATTACAGACTTTTCCCAAATCGTATTAAAAAATAAATTATATAATCTGCATCGTAATTGATACTTATTTTAATATAATTATTATGATGATAAATATTGTTCATAGTTGTGGCAATAATATAAGTATTAAAGTCTGTGTCCATGGTTTGCAGTTAGTCATGTTTAGCATTGGAAGGACAGTGAAATAAGGCAGCTCATGTAGGATACAAACTGCTGTTTTATGAATGCTAATTCAAAAAAACATTTTCATACAAATTTCACACCTTATGCTGTGAGTTGCATACTGTACATGCCAGTTTAGTTTAAATACCCCATGACCTATTAAAATGTCATATAGAACTTATATATGGTGTATATATGCCATCAAATACTGGAATATGATTCCAGCTGGGTTTCAGACTTGCACAGAGTTTCCTTCCTTTTCCCCTGGTGCAAAATAAAAGGAGCAACCAGTCAACATTAGTTTCACTGTGATTCAGATTTTAAATTGTGATGAATCTATATTTCATTTGGATAAATGTGCAATGAGAGACTATGTCACAGTGTTGTAGCTATCTGGAGATTGTTCCGTGTGTACCTGGCCAGGAACCGCAGATGGAAATTAGCTAAGAGCTAAATCTGGCTTAAATCATCTCTTCTCATTTTGAGATGAATGTTTTTTTGTGCATGTTTAATTCAAATTTAGTCTTTTATTATAGACTAAAAGACTAGTAAACTACCATATAAAAAACCTTTTGAAGTATATTGTATAAAATCTATGATAATGGCCATGAACAAATGTGATTTTCTTGTTTCTTAACATGTAAAAAGTTGAAAATGCAGCCTATCACTCTAACTCACTTCACTTTTGCCTTTCTATGTAATGGGTATAAACCCCAAAAGTGAGTTTGCAATCTAAAGATGCATTGTAGTGTTTGCAAATACATGATAAATTATTAGAAAAAAGTGTCTTTATTACCACTAAGATAATTATTGTTACTCATTTAAATGTGTTTTCCTTATATCATTTCCATTTTTTCCCCCATGGCGTCACAGTTGCAATAGTTAATATTCTGTCATGATTAACTACATCAGATCCAACATCAAATCCTTGTACTCTCTCTCAGTGATAATGATGGACATAAGTTGTCATGTGGACTGAACCTGGACCTAGCTGTCAACACTGGAATGAACCTATAGCGCCAACAAATGTATTCAAATTGCTTCACTTGAGTTTCAAATTGTTTTACAGTCACCCAAAGGGCCTCAAATTAGCACCAACCACCTGACAAATGTTCCACACAGCAGTGACAGTGAAATCGGTTAAAGTGTTTGTTCTTCACCCTCATACTGTCATGAGTGGGGCCAATGGGGGCTTACATTAGCAAACCACCACGACACTTCTAACCTCTTTTTTTTTCTTTAGAGATTAGAAAACAGACTCACCTGAGAAGCCTCTGTCTTTCTTTCTTTCATTCATTTTGTGGCGTATAGTTCTTAGGTGAACCGCTTTCTGAACTCCCGAAACCATGCATGGCAAGACATGGAAACTTTCCAAAAGTCTCTCCACGGAGATAAGGGTGTCACTCTGAGCCAAGCAAGCTCCAATGTGTTTTGAAAGAGATGCATATGCGGAATAATTCCTGTGATGTTTTAATGGTAATTTTATAGGGACACGGGGGTTATATTTTCTAGGGTGTCAGAAAACCTATCAACCTACTTTTAGAAGCTTGTGGCCATAAGAGGTGAGGTTACAGCTGTTGGTGCTAAAAGCCTACACACTTCATGTCACAGCTGCCTAGAACAAACTGCACTCACAGCAAAGATTTCAAAGGGGGAAAATGTATTTTTGAGGTATAACAAATTTGAGGCTCCAAAAACCTCATCAAACACACCCTGAAGTGATATGAAATGTGTTGAAGGATCTGTAATTCTACTATACAAAAAAAAAAAAAAAAAGAATCACATGTTTACATTCCTGCTAAATGGCTGAAAAGCTGAATTAACTTTTTTTTTTCTTTCACTGATTGGCCTTTGCTGATGAAACAGAAACTCTGAAAATTGTGTGCGTGCGTGCCTATCGCTGTTGTATCAATAGATGGCATGTGCGATTGCTTCTTACAAACTGGAGGGCTAGGCCACTGGGAATAATGTTCAGAGAGCAAGTGAGGCGGGCAGGCAGCAAGCTGTGTGCGTGAGCGTGCGCGCATGTGTGTGTGTGTGTGTGTGTAGCTGTATGTGTGCGTGCGTGCGCGCGGCTGTGCGGAGTTTATTGAAAGAGTTCCTCTCTCCCTCCCCCCTCCTCCCCGTCCTCCGCCTCCTCCTCCCCTCCCCTCCAGCCCAGGCAGCAGCAGCCTGGGTGGTCCCCCTCTCTCTCCACTTTGGTGAGCTGTTGCTTAGCAGCTAATAATAGGCGATGTTTGCAAAGTAATTTGCCTCTTCCTTGGCCAATGGGAGCCGGAGCACTTTTCCATCAAACCTCCCTTTTCAGGAATTGCCGAGAGGCGAACTTCTCCAAATGTTACCGCTACGAGATCGGAGTTAGACTTGACACGGACGGCTCAGACATAGGCTACTACTACTACTACTACTACTACAACAACTACTACTCCTCTCTGAGACGTCGTTTCATAAACTATCTGGACGAATGAAGACTGAAGGATCTATACGGATTTCGGCGCATAATGTTGGGATGGAGTTTCGAGACTTGTTTGGCTCCGAGGAAGACTAGAAAACGTTCTTCTAACTTGTCGCCGGCGGTGCTGGATGCGCTCCTCTTCTATGTTGGATTATTGTCGCTTTTTCTGAACTCGCACCGATTCTCTGTCGCTTCGCTCTGCGCCCCGTTCATCCTCTTTGGACTATGGCCTCGGATCGCGGGGTCCCAGGGGCCGGCGTCTTTGGAGATTTACCCCCGAGTTATACGCGCTCCCAGCCGCCTGCGAACCCAGACCTGCTCCGGAGACCCAGCTACTGCCACGCTGCTTTCGCACTTAAACAGATCTCAAAGGTGATACAATACTCGCAGTCTAGTGTGGATTTACTATGAGGGCAGCTTCCATTCAGTCGGTAACTATGAATGAAAAGTCTTCAAAGGGAGCTTTTGATTTAGCCGTTATCTAATCGGGAAGCGAGGGCGCATGTGGGAACGTAGGGGTAGGCTGAAGCAGCAGCTCCCAGACCGGGGTCCGGGGACCACCAGAGCTCCCTGAGGGAGTCAACAGTGAAACCAGGAGTAGAGCAGTTTAACTAGTTCACTTTAATTCTCTCTTTGTGTAAAGAAAAAGCATAGAAACTGTCATCAGAGGTTGACAACAGAAACTATACAGGCTACTTTGTGTTTACTGAGACGAAACCGATGACATGTAAAACAGAATAAAGTGTTTTCAGACTTGGCAGCATGTTAACCTCGCTGTTTTGTTTGAATGGACATCAGTTTCTCATTCATTTCTCCACCGTGAGGGAGTGAGAGAGCGGGGTTGTTCCCACATATCTCAGTCGTGTTGTGCGTGTTTTTGGCTTTGTGCAGGCAGCGCAGAGCGCACTGGCCCGGGGTCTGTTTGGAAATGTGGTGGGTCCTGTAAAGGAATTCACTGATTGAGTTTGATCTGACAAAGCATCTTTGGACCGCCCGGATGCTTGGACGTGTTTCAGCACTGCTGAGAGAAACCACAACACCAGTGCAATGTCGTCTGCAGGAGTGACATTTGTAGCCCTGATCACAGGGACTGAATGATTTTTACCTGAAGTGGAGATTTGAAGAGTTAGTTGTATTAAAGATTAGAGCAAAAGTGTAGAATGTAGGTTACTGTAGTGGGATAGATGTCAACTGAAACTCCGTCTTTTAACATGAGTATGGATTCGTTTATATGTAAAGATATGGAAAAGTGGTTGAACAAGGCTTCTATTTACCTTCCAAATATCAACAAAACTGAGCTATCAGTACTCTTTCTAGCAGCAGTCCTAGTTATAACTTTGTACTACATTCTCAATGAAGAGAGTGTCTATATAGAATGACATCTTTTGGATTAGACAGGATTGTTTCTTTTACAACTTTTAGACTGTAACTATCATCTCTAACTGTAGCTTTCATTGAGTTGTGGGTTTGTTTTTGGCTGATGAAAATGATGTTTGGCCGCTTCTTATTAGACCTTTTCATTGCTGTTTCTCTGGAGTCTGTAAGTTGAAACCACTTGGAACTAGTCTCCCAAAACAAACTTAATATTAGTACAGATTATTGCCACAACTGTGCAGCCTAAATCATCTTAAATGCATTGTGACATGGGAGATACTGTCCTAGATCTGGTCTAAGTTCAGGTGATGGACTTGTGAGTCTGACAGCACGCACAGGGCAGGACAGCTCTGGTGTTCAAGCTGTGCTTAGCTAGTTAGCACCTTAACTTGTCATCATGTTATACAAAGCTTCATCCTGCAGAAAGACATCTCTCTCTCTCTTTGACAACAGATATGCATGTGATCCAGTGTTTGGGTCACTGAACTCCAAAATCTACAAACTTAAGGCACAAATAGAAATACAAGCTGTGTAACCTGCCTTTGCCGGCAGGTGTGCAATGATTCATTCTTTATGTATAATAAGTGGTAACATGATAATAACAATACTGTCCTTTTCTCGTCCTCCCTCCTGCTTCAATCCAGGGGAAGGCGGTAGGTCAGAAAGCTCCTCTGTGGATCCGGGCGAGGTTCCAGGCCCTCCTGTTCTCTCTGGGCTGCCACATCCAGAGGCACTGTGGGAAGGTTCTCTTTATTGGACTCTTAGTATTCGGGGCTCTTTCCGTGGGACTCAGAGTCGCAGCCATCGAAACAGACATCGAGCAGCTATGGGTGGAAGGTGAGTTTGAGACATCTCTGTTGGTATAGCATGTGTTGCTTTGAAGCAAAGATTCATGTTAAGCAGCAGCACGACTTCTTAGCATGAGCTGTTTTTTTTTTGCTCCAGAGTCTGGTGTTGTTACTGTTTCACACACATACACACACACATACAACATCACATCTTCCACTTACGCCACCATTCTGAGTTCACTCTTACATTCATGGCTGGATTTTTCTGTTCATATTAGTCAGCTCAAAGTTTTTGTACATTGATTTTTTTTTCTTTTTTCCACTGGGTGTAATTGGAGTTTGAATGACAATAGTGGCTGGTGGGAAGAGATGCAGGGTGGCCATGTTAGTGTCATCTCAGTGCCATGGGAGGGCACTAGGTGTTCAGTGACTGACAGACTGACTACTTGTTTGGCTGAAATCCTGACTGGAGCAGCAGTAAGATTTATGGGAGCTGTTTTGTAGTAGTTTTTTTTTTTTTTTAAATGTTTGGCTGAATGAAAATGAGCACATTTCTGTACATTTCTCACATCATGGCCACTATATAATATGAGTACAAATTACAATTAGTTTGTGGATAGAGTATCAACTTTGTTTTTAATAGTAGACTGTGTCTGTATGTATGTTGTGCAGTGTGAATTGGAGTACGTGTTGTTGTTCCTTCGCATCCGTTCATTTCTGGATGAATCACAGTTTACCTGAGAAACACCTCTGACACTATATCATTACAATGTTCTGTCTTCCTCTTCTGGCACACAGACATATGCTATCTTTTTTTCTCGCTTTAGGCATGACTGTGTTTGTGATTCTGAGCTGACTCACAAATTCTCTTTACATTTGACACAACTCTCTTTTTCCTTCCCCTTGCGCGTTTTATGTTTAAGTTATCTGTACATTTTCAGGGGGCAGAAGCAGCTTTATTTGGTTTTTCACACTGGCCAAATTCCTTTTAAACCCCCAGGCTTTCAGTGCCGGGGCTGATCCCCGCAGCAGATGGACTGTGTGAATGGTTAGCCATCTTTGAGGGCTCTGACCCCTCCCCCCTCAGCTCCCTGTGTGGTCCCTAACTATTCTTGGATTCCATTCAACAAGAGGCAAGCAGGCAGGCAGGCAAGCAGGCACCACCTCCCTAAACCCCCCTCCCTCCCTCCCTCCTCCCCTCCCCTCCCCTCCCTCCCTCCTCTCCTCCTCACAAGAAGAAAAAATATAAGTGAATGCAGCTGAAGTTTACCCACCTGTTTTGCACGCTCTAAAAGTGCCACAGCAGTTGGTGAATATAAACAGACTCTATAGGGTTTTTTAAGCCCACCATGTCACTAGAGGACGGGGACAGGCGGCTCCCACAGGAGCTGTGTGGAGGTGTCAGAGAAATCACACACTGCTGGTGTCAGGAGTAAGTGTTTGTAGGCTGTGTGCGCTCCACTTGCACAGGAATTTAAATAAGTCCCTTAGTCGGGCACAATTTAAAAAACAATCTCCGTTAATGTGGTCGCTGAAATTATTAGTTTGAGGCTAGAAGGGAAAAAAAGCCTGAACCTTCTACAAAAACAGGCAACAAGAGTTTTAATATTCACAGTTTCCTTTTTTCTTTGATTTCATTCTGGTTAGTGTAAAGCTTCAGGATTACCTCTTGAGCTAATTGGCAGAGCCATCGCTTAAAGGAGATGTTTAGATGTTTGTGTGCCAGTTGTTTTGCTGTGGGATTGAGAGAGTTGAACTGGGGGGTTGAAAAGGAATGCTGTGCCTTTAAGAGGCCGTGGCCATGTTTCTAAAGTTTCTGCCTGCCTTGTTTCCACCAATAGCCCATTGACAAAGCTGCTAGGGCCTCAATGGAGAGTAAAGTGGTTCGGTAACAAGGAGAGGTTAGTTCTCCCTCTGTCTCTCCCTCTCCCTCTCTCTCTCTCTCTCTCTCACACACACACACACACACACACACAAACACGGTAAAACACACACACACACACACATGCACCATTGCACATAAGCCAGAACACAAGAGGGA
Organism: Euthynnus affinis; assembly: GCA_029490765.1. Lineage (NCBI taxonomy): Eukaryota > Metazoa > Chordata > Actinopteri > Scombriformes > Scombridae > Euthynnus > Euthynnus affinis. Next base: position 14,302,731 of record CM055849.1, on the reverse strand, counting down.
GGAATGATATGCTCGCTAATAAGACAGCTGATTTCATATTAAAATAGTTTTCTATATTAACCATTCCATTTTATGAACAGTGCACCGTAAGCAAGAATGATCTTTTCATGTATATCTTTACTGAAAAGGAAGTTCTAATACATATTCATCAGATCTGACAAGTAATCTTATGAAACAGCTATTTCCTAACACAGCATAAACAAAGCTTTTCCACTTGTGTCCTAATTTGTTCAGAATCAACAAGTCAAATCATAGCTGTGAATTGACACCGTATGTGTTAACGCTCTGCCAACACGGTGTAAGCTGTGTGTGTGTATTTGTGAATGTGTTAGAGGCATATGCTTCCCATCATATATTCATACTAGAAGCTGCCCCCACAGCTAGCCACACAAACACACACGTACACTTGTCATCTTTGCCACCTTTGGTGCGTACAGCCTGCCCAGCCGTCTGTCTTCCTGTCTGAATTTCCTGACTGCGTGCCCGTCTGTCTGCCTGTGCTTTGTGTGTGTCTGTTTATATTTCTACCTGTCTGTCTGCTTGCTCTGTGAAGTCAGGCCACCAGGGCTTTTTTAATTGCTTCCTCCCTCCTACAGGACCAAAACACTGTGAAGCAGAGCACAGCAGTGCAGTCTGTGTCTAGAAAGAGTAGACAGAGAAAGACAGAATGGGAGGTCGGTATAGTCTAGCTTCTGCGCTATGCATTCCCAAGCAAACATACCTCTACAGTATTAACATGACAGCTTTTATTTGAATCATTTTTTTTTTGTTTGCCTTTAAGATTACTGTGTGGAATTTATTATTGTCTGCGTTTCCCAGAAGGACATGCGACTGAAGTAAAAAGGGTTAATCATGCCTTCAGTCATGCCTTCAGTCCTCACACCTGTGTAGGTGAGAATAAAAGCCTCAGCATCAGGGTGTTTAGTCTGACAAGGGGATTAAGGACTATTTCTGGCTTACTGCTCAGTCTTTGAGAGAATATGAGACAGACATCACCCATCAAAATACTTTAAATAACTTACATAGGTCTTGTTTTGTAAGTTGTTCCTTAAATGTTGTATCAAAGATGACACTTGATTTATGAACACTATATGAGGATGTTTTCATTTATTCCTTCAGCAGTATCATTTTAAGGTGCCTGAATTATATTATATTTCTCTCATTTCAATGTAAATACAGTCTTCATACTGTAAACACTTATTATATACGGTTATACAGCCTGCCCACCTTTAAGAGTGTGAACGTTGATGTGAGCGAGGCAACGTGTGACTTAAGTCTGTATTGTCTACAAGCAGAAAAGAGAGAGATCGTAAAAAGAGGTGCAGGAGGAAGAGAGGGATGAGAGTAGACATTGGGGGGTTGGGGCAGGAACAGGGTGGAAGGTTTATGGCTAGCTGACACTTTTTGTGCCCGTTTTTGCCTGTCTCACTTGAGAAAATACTAAGTGTGAGACTCACACTTGATTTCTTTTTTTTTTTGTCCATCATCATTTCAAGAAGTTGGTTGCCTCAGCTTAAAATCTTTGAAACTAGGAATTTCTTCTTTAATGTATTTGGGTGATTGTTTGAAGTTGTGTATCAAATGGCTCAGATTATTCCCCTCTTACGATGGCCCCATTTGAAAAGTTTGTTTGGGAAAGAGAGCACATGTAAAAGTGCTGATGTTTACGCTAACATTAACTAAACTCATCCTTCTTGGCAGAGTTTTGGATGAGGCATGATAGACATGTACACAGACTCAAGGTGTCCAAATATGAGTGCAGTGAGACAAGGCCTATCCGGATAGCAGGCACACCACATGTCCCATAAAGAGGCCATGTAGAAAGAGGATAGGAAAGGGGGAGGTAAAGACCATAAGGAGTCCACATAGCATGAATGCATAGAGACTGAAGTGCTAGCATAGCCAGCTAGCATTGAACATGGCCTGTTGTAGTTATGAAGGGACCAAGAAACATTGATTAAAAGAGTGAGAATGAGTGAAAACACTTCTGCGTTTGCACAAATGAGCAAATACACACGTGGGCATTTTGGTGTTTGGAGCAGTTTCTCTAAACAAACCTCAGAGCGGCACAGCAGGTAAATGCTATAATTCATCGGAGCGCACACAGCGCCCCAGTTCAGACAGAGAAAGGGAGCTCTATGAGGCATTATTGGAGGTGAATAGTGCGCGGTGGTGCCCCAGCTAGATAAATAAACTCCCAGCGCTCAGGGCCCAGGACCTCACTGGTAGAGAGAACAAACAAGACTAGAGTCAACCTGGGTCACTTCTAAATGTTTATTTCACCCCCCCTTTCCCTCCATCCTGCAATCCAAGTCTCCTTCATTCCATCCCCTTTTCTCAGCGCCCCCCCCACCCCCACCCCCCCACATCCCAACACACACACTCTTCAAGTCAAACCAGGACCACCCCCCAACAAATAAACATACATCGAGCAGCTATAGATACATACATGTTCATATGACAGACACATTTCTTTTGCTTCAATGATAGAGGAAACACGCAAACTGATCTCTGCCTGTCCCGATTTAAAACCAAAGTATTCATCATGTTTACGGGATACTGAGTAACAGCCACGTTTACAGTTATAACATAAAACATACCTTCATACTGTTATTTTGGACTCAAAGCTTTTATCAAAGGGGCACCGGACTGTCAGACTCTTTGCAACATTGAATGCAGCATCCTGAGAAAGGCTGCAAAGCAACTGAAAACGGGGGAGAATGAAAACTCAATCAATATACTGTGGCACCCTTTCTCTCTCAGCTGAAGAGCCACCTTTGTCTTTGGTCTGCGCGAAATAAAGCAACACCAGTCACCTTAGAGTTTGCACCATTTGCCTCTGTCTTTACACCATGAAAGTATAAAAAAGTAAAGGGAGAGAGAGGTGGAGAGGGACTGAACATTTTCTTGGTACTTGGGAGGGAAAAAAGAAATGGTTCTTGGGCTCAATAAATTCATTTCTCGTCTGAATGAGACCAGCAACGTGGAAAAATTTTGCCTTTCAGGCAGGGATGAATGTATGTTTCAACCACACATTAAGCAGTATTAGCGGTCAGTGGAGTGTCTAATGTGACTATTTTTCACAGTGGCCAACACTGCCCATGATTAGCATAATTAGCAGAGGCAAGCCTATACATATGGAAATAGAAAGTGCCTAAATGCCAACCCTGGTGGAAATTTATGTGTGGTGGCTAACACCACTGGCACATCTGAATAGAATGTAAGTGAAACTGATTTTTCATGTTGTTTTCGCTGTTTTGTACTGTTTTTAAGGTGTGATCTCAGGGTTGCTTGTTTTTTTTTTCAAGATGGCAAGAGCTGCATGATTTAAAAGCACTGAAACTCATCATTTTGTTTTCTCATATCAACATATTGATTCGTTTTTTCTCCTCCTAAAATAATACAACTGTCTTTGACGATTAATGAACATATACAGCGTGTCTGTGAAGACAAAAACACACACACACTGTATTTCTATAGGTAAGATACCAAAGTGCCAGCTTCTCTTTCTTGCCCCCAGCCTCACCCTCCCACAGCCGACTCTGGCATTGTTTTACAGGCTGGGAAAGTTTTGGTCCATTTGCTTTTGTTGTGAAAAAAAAAAGTTCCCTCTTTATTTTATTCTGCTGTTTGTTGGGAAACATCTGAATGAAATTGAAGGGTTGAATGACAAAAGGGTCTGCATTCAGTCTGGAGCTGTACTGAAGGATTGTATGGGGGAACGGCCCATCTGCTGGGGGCAGCCTGCTTTAGGCGGTGCCCTGGCTCGGGAATGCCATAGGGCAGGGCCGGGCTGAGGACCCAAAGTGGGGCACAGTCCTGATTCTGGTGGGTCCACATCTGACAAAAGGACCAAGAGGTTTTTTGTGATGCTGGGTGCCAGGCCAAGAGAATGAATTTCTCATTTGGCTCCTTTGCTGAAAATGAAAAGATATAATGGACCTCTATTGCAGGACATTGTAGGAGGGGGAAAACGGTTGACATAAAAAGTAAATGATGGATAGAAGATGGCAGCTAAGGGATAGTTTTTTGTCTTTTTTATATTGTTGCTACTCAGGTGGTCAAATCTGTTTTATTCCTTAAATCTATCTTTTATGAATGAAGGTTCTGTGTAGAAATCAGCGGTGTATTTCTTCTCATACCTCGTACGTGCTTTGTACATCAGGACAAGGTAACTTCTCACGCACTTGGTAGCGCATCACTATGTAGCAGGTAAAAGCATACATGTCACTTTCAGCCCTGTTCGTCTTGGGTCTTCCTCCATAGCAGCGTGGGGCCTTTCAGAGGCCCCCTAATCCAGCTAATCTACCACACTGAACTTTGAAGGTGGCCTGGTCTGACCTAGCATGGCCTGGAACGGGGACTAGGCCTGTAAGCCATGAGAATAGAAAAGAATAGAAAAGAATAGAAGAGAACAGAATAAGTTCAAATCACAGCGCTTTTAAAGGTGCATGGCCTTGGCTCAGTCCTAGAAGCCAGATGTGAGAAGCCACACATATTTCAACAAGTTAGGGGATTCTGGGTGTTCAGCTTTTGGGGATGGAAGGGTCAGGTGGAGAGGAAATGACTGAGGTTGGTGGAGACATGGTCCAGTGTTCACACTGGTGAACACATACACACACACACAGGCACACACACACCTTCATACAAACATTATATATGTACACCCACAGCCATGAAACCATGTCAGGGCTTGTTATGACATTTTTCACTTGCTTTTCACTTTACCAGTGCCGTAACTGTTGTGAAAGTGCCTTTAGTGGTGAAGCTAGTAAATGAATTCATATGTTGCACCCAACGGGGTGAGGTTGTTTGCTAAAATTTGAAAGATGGTGGTCGAGGTTCTCAAAAGCACCCAAATGAAAGGGTTATGGACGTGATTTAAAAGGAGTTTTTATCATTAGTGATCATTTCTTTTGTTGGTTTTTGATCATGTTGTCAACCATAGACTAATATTTCATGTTACAAAATTTCTCATGTAATAATATTACAACTCTGGTGTTGGAACCCCCTTTTCCTCATTCAAAGGAGCTTTCTTCCCAGGGTGGGAAAATTTCCGGGAACTGTCTCTTTAAGGCTGTGCGGAGCGCAGGCTGAGTGCAGGGAGAGGGTAGGGGGAATTGAAAAAGAGTGAGAAAGAGAAAGACAGAGGCAGAAAGAGAGAAAGTGGGAGGAAAAGGAGAAGAGAAACCGAGAGACTGAAAGAAGGGCAGACCGAAAAAGAAACGACAAGTCCTCCATCTGGAGCGAGCGGTGAACTGAGCAGAGCAGAGCTGAGCAGAGTAGTTGCGAGGCTCAGAGTTGGGTGGTTGGGGCCGGACCAGGGGTTGAGGAGAGAAGGCGAGAAAGAGAGCGAGAGAAGAGAGAGGACTGGCTGCCTGGGTGGTCCAGATGGGAGGAACGAGACACAAATAGCTATAATTTACTTCAGGAGGCCTGTAATTACAGGGCCAGAGTCTCTCCGAGCCACCCAGTTCCTGTTGGGATCAAAACCCCACGCTGCAGAGGTTAACATACGAAATGTCAAAAAAGGTTTAACAGATGTCAAAGAGGTCCACGAACGGAAAGGGTTCCATTTTGTAGTAGCCTTTTTTGATTAGAAATCTGTGTGGCAAGGAAACTCAAACGGAGTCATGGGGAACTGTATGTCTGAAGGACCGTTTCTACATCGAGTCAGATTCTTTGTACATGTGCTTGACAGTATGAACAAAAGTTCAATTCATCTAGCAGAATGGGTGTAAAAGGGGTTCAATAAAAGTCACATAAACTCAAAAGAACCAGTTTTGAAATCTTCATTTTAAAAATAGTTTCATTTTCTCAACCAGAAGAGTCTTCAAAAACGTTGAGAAAATGACTCATTTTACATCTTCTTGTTGTGGTTCCTTTGAAATGAGAACTTCTAGACTTGACGAGAACTTGCCCCATTTTGAGTTATTTTCTTTCTGGGATGCAATGAGCCAGGCACTTTAAAAAAGACACCCCTGACTGCAAATAAACGAGGTGTCTTGATTTTCTCAAGCCCCTGTGTAGGTAATTAAAGCCTTGAAAGTGAAGCCTAGAAATATTGGACTGTGTCTCCAAGGCCCAGAGTTCTAACCTGATCTCACACTTTCGCGGCGTAGGCTGAATAGTTTGTTTTTTCTTTTCTCCCCATCAATTATAGGAGCCTGCTCCAGGCTGGGGGGAGGTGCAGAGAGTGTGAGGGAAAGAGAGAGAGAGAAAGAAAGAAAGAAAGAGGGAGAGACAGACACAGAGGCAGGAGTAGAGAAGAGTATTAAGAGGAGGAATAGATGCTAAAAGAGGTGAAGCCTGGACTTGAGCGCAGTGCAGTGAAAGTGAGTAAAAGAGTGACGAGAGTTAGAATTAAGAAGGAGGTAGCCCTTGTTTCCAAACTTCCCCCCCACCTCCCCCTTTCCTTTCCCTCTGTTTCTCTCTCTCTCCGGGGTTGTCATGTAGTGGGACAGCGAGAGGGGCAGACGGGCCCTCTGTGATCCAGCGCGGCATGTTTCATGTCCACTTGGCACAGGCACAGATCCCCCCGGCTGGCAAACTCTTTTCAGGGCAACCTCCTGTAATTAGGGGGCTGGAGTCTACCGCACAGCACAACATAGCTCTCTCTCTCCCTCTCTCTCTCTCTGTTTTTTTTTTCATCTTCTCTCTCTTTTCTGTTCGTGACCACCTCTGACATCCATATTTCTCTCTATAAATCTCTATAAATCTATTTACTTTTATTCCCTCTATCTCCGAGCGCTTTGATGTCTTTCATTCTCAACTTGGGCATCATAACCACTGCCACTCGTTGTTCCCCCTCAACCAACTCTGCCACTGTAAAAAGTATTTAGTTTCTCCTTTTCCTCCTTCTTCTCTTCTCTTCTTTAATGATGTTGTTACGGTTGACTTTTCTGTGCTTTGACATCTAAGCTGCCTCAAAGATGAACGTAGTATATAGAAGAAGAGGAAGTCAAGTGCTCGACAAGATGATTTTCCGTATTCATAATGTCTTTGTCCATATCTGCTCCCCTGAAGTAGAGTGTTGAAGGGTTTTGGGGCATCAGAAAGCTGGTTTTCTAACAGGGCACATCTGTTTCGCAGAAGGAGCCAATGAGAAGCTGTATTACTCATTTCTCTTGGCCAGACGCTGACTTGTGTGAAGTGCCTTCAAAACCAACACTGGCGAAGGCCAAGGGCGTTGGTCGATATATGTGTGTGTTCTTGTGTAAGTGCGTGTGCATATGTACGCACGCTAGACACTTTGTTATAGGATCCAAATGTGTGTGTGTGTCTTTGTATGCGTAGCGTTGAAGAAATTCTGCATTAATGTAAGCATAATATACAGTATGTCTGTCTATCTGTCTTTAAGGATTCAGTATTCGTTAATCCTTTATTTTCTTATTTCCTTTAGCTGGCAGTCGAGTGAGCCAGGAGCTTCGCTACACCAGGGAGAAGCAGGGAGAGGAGTCAGTGTTTACCTCACAGATGCTCATCCAGACCCCCAAAGAGGAGGGCACCAATATTCTTACCCAGGAGGCTTTGCTGGTTCACATGGAGGCTGCCCTGTCAGCCAGCAAGGTCCAGGTGTCACTGTTTGGGAAGTAAGTGGAGCACGGACATGTTATATTATTAAAGAGTGTTCTTGCATTTATGTTAGTGTCAATAATAAAAAATTGTTCATTAAAAATTGTTTTCTTCCTCATAGATCATGGGATCTTAACAAAATATGCTATAAATCAGGACTCCCTATTATAGAAAATGTCATGATTGAAAGGGTAAGTTAACAAAGAAACACTTACATTTTTTTTTCATTGATTTAATATTTTCAGGAACTTCAGATTTGTGATCTTTAATCATGTTTCCCTTCTGTTTCCTGATCCCAGATGATTGACAAGCTATTCCCCTGTATGATAATTACCCCATTGGACTGTTTTTGGGAAGGGGCAAAACTACAGGGAGGCTCCGCCTATTTACCGTAAGTCTTGGAATATTTGACCCAACTTGATTTTTTTTCATATTAAAACATTTCGTAGAAACTCTTGGCTCTCTCTTTGCTGTCATTGCTTCCATCTGACGTTGCAGACTAGAGCTTTTGGAGGGGTCCATAACTTTTAACACATGCTCGATGGAGACATACAGTTGGGCTTTCAGTAGTCTGTCAGTGGGTGCTGTGACTGACAGCGGCGGTCAGTAATAGAGTTCTTTTAGGGCCCAGAGAGGGACTGGAGGGGGGTGCCCTGACAGAGAAATTCAAAGAGAGAAAGTGACGGAGAGATGCAGCCAGTGAGGGAGGGATGGAGAGAGAGGAGATGGCTGCAGCAGCAACTGGGTGGTGGGTTGGTAGAACGGAGGGCGGGGAGGCGGCGGTGGTGGTGGTGGCAGGGGAGCCCTTTGGGTCAGACAATGGTAAGCATTCTTTCAGTTTACGAGTGAGTGTCCATCAGTGCAGGGGCCCCGGAGGAGGGAGGGGGGCCGGCTTTGTCAGCTCACGGCTAACACTCGGCATTCTCATGGTAATGCCCCGGGCTCCCAGCTCCCAAGTTGTCCAACAAATAAAATGGGCAGTATTCAAGCCTCAAGTCCCCCGAGAAAGACAGAGAGAGGCTACAAGACGGTTAACAGTGGAGTCTGGGTGTATTTGGGCATTTGTGGATTCAGGTTTTTTTTTTCTTTCCTCCTTTTTTTGGGCTGAAGTTCTCTTGAGAAATTGAGTCACTGAAAGAGAGCTTTTTTTTGTCGTCAGAAGTGATATTTCAATTGAGGCCTTCGTTTATAAAAGATAGTTTAGACCATAGCAGATGTTTCTTTGCAAACAAATTATTTGTTGATATGTCTTTGCAGAGCTGACAGTGGTATGTTGCATGACAAGCCAGCACATACAGAAACAAACACAAGTTTCCCATCCTCAGCATCTCCCAGTTGGGTTGTGTGAAAGAGTGGGAGATGGGGTCTTTGATGATTCACACGTCTTCCAAGTACTCCTCTAAATCATACAAAGTGCTCAACATCTGTTGTTATTTATTAATTGTAGTTTTTTTCATAGTTTTTTTCTTGCAAAGCTGAAGAGAACTGGGGGTGGTCACTGAGGCCAGTGTCCCCCGAGTCAGCTTCCGCTTCACTTCAGCCGTGGTTTTAAATGCAAAAAAAAAAAAAAAAAAAAAAAAAAGAAGAAGAGCGAGATAGAGAGAGAGAAAGGGGAAGAGGGAGAGAGAAGAGGGAGAGAGAGGCAGATTGGGAAAGAGAATGAGGAAGAGTGAGTGAGAGAGAGAGAGAAAAAACTTGGGAGAACAAAGAGCAGCAATCTATGAAAAAACAAAAGGGCCCAGGCCCGGTTCACTCAAGCAAAAACTAGCTGATAAAGGAGTGTGTCTTTGCGAGCAGCAGCAATAGGGACCCTGGTATGTGGGAATAGGAGAGGAGATTGAGCCCAGAGTTGAGATACTTTGGGATTCTATTATTTCCCACTCTTTCTGGCTGACTTCTGTCTTACTTTGTCTCACTGCAGAAAATGTCCATCCATCCTTAAGTGTTTTCTTGCACCAAATCACAAAATCCTCCTAATAATTTAGTATATTCTTTCTTTCTTGACACTGTAAGATATTCCTGCCATTCTTTAGATAGTGAGACATCTCTTTATCAGTTCAACAGTGATTTAAAATGTTCATAAACACAGTAAAGGCTTTGCGAAGTCTTGTTTGAGCTAGTGATGTAAGCCAAAGTATGATAAACAACTAAAAATTTATGATAACTTCAAAACATTATTCACTCCAGTGGATAGACTCTAAAAGCCAAAGTTTAGTGTAGATTTATAGACCAAATTCTGAATTTAGCATAAAAAGAGGAAGGATGGTGGCCTCAGACATCCCTAAATAAACAGTATGAAAGTTCCCTCTTTGCTTCTCCTCTCATCCCTTACCTATTTCCCTCCTTTATAACCTCCCAACCTCGCCCCTTCCCTCCCTCCTTATCAAGATGTTTGGGAGGCAGAGGTAATCGTTATGACTCAGTGCAGGACATTGAGGAATGGAAGCGAGCAGGCAGCCACCGTGCCTTTTCCCTGGGCATTGTGGCAGCGTGAAACAGGATAATAAACGCTATTTTATCCTGTATCTGCCGCTATGCTCCTGCGTAGCTCAGCACAACTAGGGAGAAAGAATTAAAATGAACTGAAAGAATCATAGCTTTCTTTGCACACAGTAGCAGGAATGCAAAGCCGGCATATAGTGACATTAGAGAGCACGGTGCCCAGAGCATATTTACAGTTTCTTCTTCATGTTATGAATAGAATGTGTTTGGGTTGATGATAATCATATGTATGTCTTTGCTTTCTAGGGGTATGCCAGATATCCAGTGGATGAATCTAGATCCAGTCAAGCTAATGGAGGAATTGAGTCAGTTCACTTCACTGGAAGGATTTAAGGAGATGTTGGACAAAGCACAGGTGAGGCACAGTGATTGACTGAATGACTGATTTAGTCACTTACCTACTTTTTCCTATACTTTTTCCCGTGTACTGACGTTTTGGTTTGATTCTGTAGGTGGGCCATGCCTACATGAACAGGCCTTGTCTAGACCCCTCAGACCCCGACTGCCCTCTCAGTGCACCCAACAAGGAGCAAGGAGAGGTAAACTCACACATAAGCACGCAACTTCTGTCATTATATACACAAATCTGCAGTAAATAGGTGAATAAAGTGGCTCAAAATATACAGATTCACCTAACCTATTTCTCTGCTGCTGTCCTTCTATGCAGAGTCCTGACATTGCTGGGCGTCTCCAGGGTGGTTGCCATGGTTTCAGCCGGAAGTTCATGCACTGGCAGGAGGAGCTGATCCTGGGAGGGCGGGTAAAGAGCAGCCAGGAGACTCTGCTGAGGTGTGTTTGTATTTATTGGATGTGGATTTTAAGACATAATGTAAAGAAACAGCTTCAGGTGATTATACACAGTATGTAGTAGGTTTCCTCTTGTCTTATTGGAAAATGTAGAAAGGCGGGGGTGTGATTACTACCAGCAGAGCAGGCAGCCAGTCTGTGAGCCGCCGTGACTGTGGAATCTGTGTAACCCCTAATAACCCAACAGACACATGCTAGGAATGCCTCGTACCGAGAGGGATCAGTTTCCTGCGTGACCCTGGTCCAGGATAGACCAATTAAAGATGACTGACAGCCACATAAAGCTACCCTGCTACACATTTGTAGTGAAAGGTACTGAAGAAGAAGAAAAAAAAAAGGAGGAAAACAATCAAATTTACATTTTTCTCCTAATAAGTTTTTTTTTCTTAACTTCAACTGGATTTGAAAGCATGGCCAATACAAATGGAGTGACAAGCATTGGGTCAGAGCCCAGATCATGACCCACACAAGCCCAATAGAGCCTTGAATGAGAGAGGATTCCCGTCCCCATCTGCAGGAGCCACACTTACTCTTGGATGTGATTTATGATCATTTCTTTCACATTTTGAGCAGTACTGCTACTCGCTCTGTCTGGGCCAAGAAAACCTGAGGACATCTGGGATCCCAGCCGAGAGAACGTCAGACAGACAGATTAGATAACACCTGCTTTTAGCTGTTTACATTGGCAGAAAGACAGGCAGGCGGGCAGGCGGACAAATCCTAGAAGAAATGACACCTGCCTTTAGCCATTCACAGAAAGCCATGCTCCTATAAGGTTTAGGGGATACCAAGAACGTCTAAACAGCCAGACTGGATGATTTTTAATGTGCTAGCTTTGAGATGGATGAAGCAGTTGAGGTTTCATCTCAGCTCAACACACAATAAACCATGTTTGCAGGGTGAGGCCGACGTTTCTCATATGTCCCAAGCTTACAGTATGTGTGTGGGTGTTTTTTTCAGCGCGGAGGCTCTCCAAACCATGTTCCTGTTGATGAGTCCTAAGCAGCTATATGAGCACTTTAAAGACGACTACGAGATTCATGACATCAACTGGAATGAAGAGAAGGCCACCGCCATCCTGGAGTCTTGGCAGAGGAAGTTCGTGGAGGTACGAATGAACATATACACACACATTTAATGTACTTTTGAATACACACGCTTCGCTGAAAAGCTGCAGAAGGAGAGAATGAACAAGAAAAATGAGGTGGCTATACCTTGTTCCTATGGAGGCTTGTTTTGCTTTGGTGTACACATACATATATGCTGCATGGGACTAACTCTGCTGTGTCTGAATTCCATCAGTCTTCAGCTTCCTTGTAAAGCAAATCGCAGGGCAGTTAAGTGTGTGTGTGTGTGTGTGTGTGTGTGTGTGTGTGTGTGTGGTAGGCCAATCATCTCTCTCTGTCAGAGCACTAGTTATAGGAACAAGCTGTTGCTGTGATAGCTGACACCCACCACGGTGAGAGTAAGGAAGGAGGGAGGGAGAAAAGTGAGGGACATGAGGAAGGGGAGGGCGGGGGAATCAGAGTCAGACTGACAGAGACACAGGACCTCCTCCGCACACATTAAAGAACAAGAACAGATCTATTGGAGATTGTGAGTGATGACTAAATGCCTACAGGTAAAATAATGTCGGTCCATTCATGGCGCTGGAGTGGAGAAAGCAGCCTCCTGAGTCATGTGATCCCATCCTTTTCACCTTTGACCTCACAACCTCTGGCATCTGTGCTCATTACTCCTCAGTTGTCATACACACACACACACACACAGCTAGCACATGTAAAAACACACATTCAAGCTTACTCTCACGCACATACACATGTCAAAGGGACAGGGGGCTTTTTCTGTTTTAGGGCCTTAAAATATGAGGTGATAGGAGAGAACTGAGGAAGTACTAGTGGGACTAGAGTGTGTGATTCTGTATGGGGAAAAAAAAAACGAATGTTGTTTGACATTTTGGATGTATCCCTCAGGTGGTCCACCAGAGTATCCCAACAAACTCCAGCCAGGCCATCCACGCTTTCTCCACCACCACCCTCAATGACATCATGAAATCCTTCTCTGACGTTAGCGTCATCAGGGTGGCTGGAGGATACCTGCTCATGGTGAGCATCATAAATGATTGATCAACTATGAGTGGATAGTTAATGAAAATGTTTACAGTGTGTTCTTTATTCCATTTATTGTTAGTAGTAATAATAACTATTTTATATGTATGCGTCCTCTCTAGCTGGCCTATGCCTGTGTGACCATGCTAAGGTGGGACTGTGCCAAATCCCAGGGGGCCGTGGGACTTGCCGGGGTGCTGTTGGTGGCCTTGTCAGTGGCTGCAGGACTGGGTCTCTGCTCCCTGCTCGGCCTCTCTTTCAATGCTGCTACCACACAGGTACAAAAAAAACCCCAAATATATTATAAAGTGTACTGCAGTTTACTAGGAGGCTAGATCTTTAAGGGAGTCCTCATTTGATTTAAAGCCCAGGTTTTGATGTCACACACTTCAAATGTTCATTCTGACCCTTTGTTCTTGCTTTCCCATCGTTTCCCATCCCAGGTGCTTCCCTTCCTGGCACTAGGGATTGGTGTGGATGACATGTTTTTGTTGGCTCACTCCTTCACAGAGGCCGGAAGTAACATCCCCTTTAAGGTACCTTTAAGAGTGTCCTCTTCTCTTCTCCTCTCCTCTCTTCTGCTCTCTTCTCTTCTGACTTGTGTTTGTGTTTGCCCTCAAGGAGCGGACAGGAGACTGTTTGCGTCGTACGGGCACCAGCGTGGCTCTCACTTCCATCAACAACATGATCGCTTTCTTTATGGCTGCTCTCGTACCCATCCCGGCCTTGAGAGCTTTCTCTTTGCAGGTATGTTTTGTACGCACTCCCACGCACACACACACACATGCACGCAGACATAAACACATGTACACAATCGCACACCGAGAGGCCTGAGGCTCCTTTGAAAATGAAAGAGATAACTTAAGAGAGGTGACATTTATTCAGAGCAAGGAAAGCCTTTGTTCCCAGTTTTATTGCCGCTGCACCTACAGGGCCAACATTTTTGTGTGTGTATGTGTGTGTGTGTTAAGTGTGTGTGTGTGTGTGTGCATGTGTGTAATGTGGAATAATCAGAGCAAAGAGAGTGATGAACAGACAGAGAGAGAGCTAGAGGGAGAGGGAGGGAGGAGTGGATCAGTATATCACTGGCCCGTCAAGGCGGTTTGCTCTGATCTGTGACTAACTGTGGGTGGTCCGAAAACACACAAGCACACACACAAATACACACACATAGGCATACACACACTGGAAACCACAGCCAGTTAGAATGTCAGCTTCAGGGGCTAGGGTGAGTGGGGAGGCGGTGGTGGTGGTGAAGGGTGATGGTTTTGCTCAGACTCGCAACATATATACACCCCCCCACCCCCCAGCTTCTTTCTCTCATTCTTTCTAGCACTTCTTTCGTTCTGGCCCTCTTTTCTTTCTTTTCTCTCAGTCTCTCTATCCCTCTCCCCTCCTGGCTTGCTTAGTATTCCTGGCTGGTGATTTAGAGTAAGGCTTTTCTTTACTTTCTGGGCTGTGGTCTGAGATACTAAAAAAAAAAAAAAAAAAAAATGGAGCCCTGAATCTCCCCAGCTGGGGCAGGGTGTCTGTAATTTCACATGCTGTTCTCTGTCTCTTCTCACCTCGTTTTTTTTTCTTCTTTTTTTTTCTGTCTGCATTTCTCTCCCTAGGCGGCCATTGTGGTCGTGTTTAACTTCGCCATGGTGCTGCTCATCTTCCCCGCCATCCTCAGTTTGGACCTCCACCGGCGTGAAGACAAGCGTTTGGACGTCCTCTGCTGCCTGTACAGCCCCTGCTCTGACCGTGTCATCCACCTCTCTCCCCACGAGCTGTCGGACGCCGGAGAGCAGCCGCACACACCTACGACAGCAACAGCGCACACGCACCAGTACGCAGCGGGATCAACCATCACCACCAGCACCCAAATCACTACCACGGTGCAAGCATTCACGCAGTGCGATGCAGCCGGCCAGCATATTGTCACAATCCTACCGCCTACCTCTCAAATCTCCACCAGCCCTCCCTCCATCATCCTCTGCCCCACTTCCCAGGCTCAAGGTGAATAATGCTTCTCACATTTATGTTTTAATATAGTAATGATTCCAAAACACCAGTCTCCACTTGTACTTCTATTTATCAGCTTTTAACACTTCCTTGTGTTTACCCCCTCTAGCCATCACACCTTCCCCCACCACTACTTCTGTGCCGGACCCTTACGGCTCCCAGCTCTTCACCCCTACCTCCAGCTCCACTCGGGACCTTCTAGCCCAGGTGGAGGACTCCAAATCAGGAAAGGAGTGCGTCCCACTCCCTTTCCTGCACTGGAACCTGGCAAGCTTCGCCAGGGAGAAATATGCCCCTCTACTCCTCAAACCGAAGAGCAAAGCCATCGTGGTTGTCCTCTTCCTAGGTCTCCTGGGCCTCAGCCTGTATGGGACCACCATGGTGCACGATGGCCTCTACCTGACCGACATTGTGCCACGCGACACCAAGGAGTATGATTTCATCGACGCCCAGTTCAAATATTTCTCTTTCTACAACATGTACCTGGTGACCATGGATAGAGTCGATTATGCTAGGTCACAGCGGCTGCTCATCCAGCTGCACAATGCCTTCAACTCTGTTAAATACGTGGTCAGAGACAGCGACAACAAACTGCCCCGCATGTGGCTGCACTACTTCCAGGACTGGCTCAAAGGTAAGAATACAGGCTCAGTAATGTTTTTTTTGTTTGTTTAAGTGAGTCAGGTGATATTTTAGCCCCCCCTCCTCTGAGTATTACTGATATCTGATGATGTCAGAATCCGGTAGAGGGTGCAACAGGTTTTTTCAGGTGTGCTTGTTACTAAAGACAGGAGTGAATGGATTTGTGGGGTGGGGGTGAGAATGCAAAGGGTGACTTAAAGTTCAATCTCACTGTTTACCCTCATCCACCTGGGCTCAGGGGTGGTGCAGTAGACGGGTTGGGGTCATAGGTTATCTATGCATATGTGTGTGTGTGTCCTCAGGCTAGGACGTGTCAGACGCCCAGTCAGGAGGAAGTAATAGCTAACAGGTCAATCAGAGCCAGCTGAAAAAAAAGAGACAAAAAAGGAAACTTGATATTCCACGCTGTCGTCATCACTGCACACATAGACAGACAGCTCTCGTAATTATGATGTTATGATAAAAGTTAGTTATGATAAAAGAAAAGTTAATATTTATAAATGACAACCACAGTAATCTTTTTTCTGTTTTACCTCTCACGCAGGTCTTCAAACTGCTTTTGATGCCGACTGGCTGGCGGGGAGGATTACCTCTGACAGCTATCGTAATGGCACAGAAGACGGAGCTCTGGCATACAAGCTCCTCATCCAGACTGGTTCCAAGAAAGAGCCTTTTAACTACAGCCAGGTATGTCCATGAGCTACAGAAAACACTTTAAAACAAAATCCACATGTCACTCTTACTATATGTGGTCCTGTCTTTATCTTGAAGAGAAAAAATCTCAACAAATGAATCGTTTTTCTCCAGCTAACTTCTCGTCGGCTGGTGGATGCGGAGGGTCTGATCCCCCCGGAGGTCTTTTACATTTACCTGACAGTTTGGGTCAGTAATGATCCTCTTGGCTACGCTGCCTCTCAGGCCAACTTCTACCCCCATCCCAGAGAATGGATTCATGACAAGTACGACACCACGGGGGAGAACCTGCGCAGTAAGTGTCTCATCATATCTACATTAAGGCAAATGATTTATAGCAGCCATCTGAAGAAGCCGACTTTCTGTCACCTGCAACTTACCCTTTTCGGACCACCTCCATTTCCCTCCTTCTTTGCAGTCCCGGCAGCAGAGTCCCT
The DNA here is from genome assembly GCA_029490765.1 of Euthynnus affinis. Taxonomy (NCBI): domain Eukaryota; kingdom Metazoa; phylum Chordata; class Actinopteri; order Scombriformes; family Scombridae; genus Euthynnus; species Euthynnus affinis. The sequence goes on along the minus strand of CM055849.1, from coordinate 14,285,960 downwards.
CGAGTTTGCTCAGTTCCCTTTCTACCTGAACGGCCTTCGGCAGGCCAGCGACTTCGTGGAAGCCATCGAGAGCGTGCGTGCCATCTGTGATGAGTTCAGCCGCAAGGGTGTGTTCAACTACCCCAATGGCTACCCCTTCCTATTCTGGGAGCAGTACATCGGCCTTAGACACTGGTTCTTGTTGGCAATCAGCGTGGTGCTGGCCTGCACCTTCTTGGTCTGTGCCATTCTCCTGCTCAACCCCTGGACCGCCGGGATAATTGTAAGTCAACAGTCAGTTTCCTCTATGGTGCTTCATCATATCCTCCACTTCTTTTCCATCTTTTGCTATTTGTCGTACATTTTCCACCTCATGCTACCTCAACAACATCATTAGTCCCTTCCTCCCTCTCGTCTTCCTCTCACTTTCTTCTCACCCCTCTTAGCACAGCTCAATAACGCTGTCTAGGGGGCCCCTTTTTCTCTGCGGAGGGCCAGTGCGCGCGCTCGCACACACACACACACACACACACACACACACACAGGGACCTTTGTCATTCTAATGTAGGCTGGGCCAGCCTTAGAAAAGGAAATGCAAAGGAGCAAGAAAGGCTTTGCCCTCCTGAAGCCTCTACCTCCAACTCCCTCGCTGCTTTTGTTGGAGGGAGAGGGAGAGACTTGGGGACAGGACAGATCTGCCCAGTTGCGACCTTGGCCTGCTCAACCCATCCATCAGAGATGTGTGTGCATGTGTGTGTGTGTGTGTGTGTGAGAGAGAGAGAGAGAGAAAGAGACAGTCTGAGTGTTCAGCGGTTGGAAAACATTTCACACACAAGCTGGTGGGACCGGTGGCCCCTCAAATGCACACACATCCACATATCCACAACCATTGGGGGGGCTGAAGTGTAGCTCAACAACAGTTCCAGTTTCAGTTGGAATGTGTTTTAATTTAAGTAGCCGTCTCTAGCTGCACTGATTGAGACAGCAACACAACACAATCTCCTCAGACAGAGAGAGGCACAGCTATGTGCACGTATGGTTTCCAAGCATCAGCCTGCCTGTGAGGGTTTCACCCGGCCTGTATGCGGTCGAGCAGTAAAACGGCTTTTATCATTTCCAATTTAACCGTGCCCCAGCTCTGAGGCCCTGCTGGGATCAAACGCTCCCATTGGCCGGGAACAGCTTTCTCCTCCTTGTTCTCTAAGACTTGTTGTTGCTGTTTGTATTGCGGTTTACTGTAACATCACACATTTACTATTAAGACATTAACAAAAAGAAACACCGCATTACTCAGACGTTCCATTAAAATATCGGAAACACTAAAATAAGCGATATCGGCTGCTGTCTTGTGAAAAAATCGGAGTATTGGATTTCCACAAACAGAAAGATGTACATGCGGTGTTATGGGAGTGACAGAGTACCCGCACTCTGTTGTCTCAGGCTCTGTCAATCATTACGACCACCTCTGGGAAGGAAGAGGAGAAAAAGAAGCATGGAGGGAAAGAGGGGGGGATGGAGGGAGGGAGGGAGAAGGGGAAGGTATTAGCCTTAGGGTGGGTAATTTGATGCTATGTGGTTGAGATCCTGAGCACAGGGTCAAAGATTGTGTGGGGTGAAGAGGCAAAAGAGCTCAACTCTAGTCACTAAGGAAACACATAAATTCACTTTTACTGTTTGCATGCTTTTACTTTTATTTCACTATTTACTCGCTTCCCGCTTCCTTGTGCTGTTGTGTTCAAATATCTGCGGTTTAAAAAACCCACTTGATTTGTAACCGTTTCTTTCTGTTTCTCCCTCATCAGGTGTTTATCTTGGCCATGATGACGGTGGAGTTGTTTGGCATAATGGGTCTGATTGGCATCAAGCTGAGCGCCATCCCCGTGGTCATCCTGATCGCCTCGGTGGGCATCGGAGTGGAGTTCACCGTTCACATCGCGCTGGTAAGTCCGCAGACACGAGCTAGAACACACACATGAGTTAACTGTCAGAAGGGCTGAGCGCCAGCAAGTAAACACCTTCTTTAACTTGAAACCTGATACGTCATGTCCTCATACCTAATAACCACCAACCTGTGACTACAAAAGAGTTGCTGGTAATATGATTTAATACCACGATTGTATGGCTACTTTTATGTGGCTTAGCTCATATTCAAGAAGTGCTGTTTGCGGGAAATTTTACACTTAACTATTAATATGATTTCTTAATTATTACTTGAATGTTTTATTTTCTCAATGATTTGTTATTACCATTTTATAAAGGCAATAAGCCATATTCTGCAATCATTTTTATTAGTTTTAAAATCAGTGCAAAACACAGGCTCCTGTGGCTCTGCTTAAAACAGAAAGTGATTTACGTAAAATAAGTGTGATTAAAGATTTACTAGGAAACTTAGAATTCTGGCTTCCTGATTCATGCTGGCAGCTCCGAACTTTCTTTCTAGCCTAGTGTGCTGTCTTGTAGTACAATGTAGTGATCCCCAACAAAACCAAACAGGAATCCTGAAGCGTGCCAGGCCTCGCCGCAAGCACAAGTTTTGTGTGATCGGCAAGATTTCCAACTCATTTCTCTTCCCCACCTCCCCCTCTCCACCCACCCCTCCGCCGCAGGGTTTCCTGACAGCGATTGGCAACAGAAACAAGCGCTCTGCAGTGGCTCTGGAGCACATGTTTGCCCCAGTGGTTGACGGAGCGATCTCTACGCTGCTGGGCGTTCTCATGCTGGCGGGGTCAGAGTTTGACTTCATCATGAGGTGAGACGCAGTGCATTTGCTTCTGTGTGTGCGTGTGTGTAGCTTTGTATGTGCCTTTGACAAGTTAGGTGAAATACACATGTGCTCACTTTGTGTGTGTGTGTGTGTGTGAGTGACAGTACACACACTACCCTCCACAGCCCATATGTTACCCTCAGGAGATGCAATGTTTTGGTTTTACACCATTGGTGTTTGCGTGATTGTGTGTGTGGGGGGCAATTGTCTAGCCTCACTCAGGGGATGGGAGAAAGCCTTGTGGGGGGTCAGGGGTGCATGCAGGTGGAAATGCTATACCGCTATTTATGCACACACACACACACACACACACACACACACACACACACACACACACACACACACACACAGTGACAAATATGCACCTGGTTCTGTCAATCTGGGCACACACGCAACCGTCTCTCCAGCCTCAGAGCAAAACAAATGGGGAAAACATCAAGGGTGTGTAGCAGCTGCTCGTAAACATGGAAGTGTTCTGCTACCCACTGGGTGGTGTCTCTCGCTCGCTCTCTCTCTCACTCTCTCTCTGTCTCTTTCACACACATACACACACTCACACACACTCACACGGGGGAATCTGTAAAAATTCCTATCATCCATTTGGCATTCTCTCCTTCCATGTTGGGTGCCGTAATAAAAAATGGAGCTAAATTTGAACTGGTCAGCCAGTCAGATGGTCTGTAGCCCACCAACAGACATCACTGCCCTCTGTGCGTGTGTATACTCGCATGTGTGTGTGTGTGTGTGTGTGTGTGTGCGTGTGTGTTTTCTACCACTGTTTCATGGTCAGAGTGGAAAAAAGGCGAATAGCTCAATGTTTTTCAGCCGAATGTGGTCTCGGCCCAAACCCGAAACCACAACCTTGAGCTCACAGACTGCAGCAGTCCTCCATGACATAAAAAGCACAGTTTTTTTTTCTTCTTCTGCAGAAACAGAGACAGAAGCAGGGAGAAAGAGGAGAAGTACTCTGAGGGTGGCTTCCTTGCAATGATAGTTGAGGTCCTGGTGGGTGGGAGGATGGATGTTAGATGAATGGATCCTCCACTATGTTGGACTGGATTGATTAAGAGGTGTAAATATGTAGAAATAATGGGAAGTTGGATTGAGATTAAGAGAGTCTGAGAAAAAAAAAAAACATTTTTCAGTATTTGGTTTTTCTTCTTTTCTGCCATCGTTGTGTGAGAGATCATTTTCAGAGGACGGGGTGATAAAGGGAGACAGAGGCGTCTAGTATCTCTGTTGGAGGTCTTGTTTAGCTGTAGCTGTAGCTGTGGTCGGGTGAATGGGGCAAGCCAGAGCTGGCTAGCTGGGGAGTAGCATAAATATACTGCTGTAAACATCTCCTGGCCTTGTAATGCACTGAATAAACAGCACGCCTAATTCAGCTTTGCGCCGAGTCCTCTCACACACACACAGTTACATGCATACACACACATGCCGGGCACATATGCGTGCACACAGACACACACACATGAGGAGAAATTCACATATGTACAGGCATGTAAACACTTACGCTGTCTTTCTCACACACACACACACACACACACACACATACACACACGACTCCCCAGGCTCTGACAACGAATGGAAAAGATTACAGTTTATATAAACAACAGAATTCCTAACAGTGAGACGCTGTTGGAGGTCCCACCAATGTCTCGCTCTTTTTCTTTCTGTCTCGCTCTTCCCTCGTTTTTGTGTAGTTTTGGAGTAAGATAAGCAAGTGAAAATGCTGTTAAAAAAAAAAACAAAAAAAACAAAAAACGATGATGTCCTATTTGTGATTTCAGCGCCTGCACGTGAATGCGCTTTAATTCAATCAAGCACGCTGATTTAATATCTGTGTGTGGCTTTTAAGGCAGGCATTGGTTTGAGCGGAGAGAGTAAAAAAATGAAAATATCTCCTTGAAGTGTTTTGTCATAACTGGTTAGGATGACATGCATTATGCTTCTGATAAAGGAAGAAAACAAGGACAGCGGTTAGAGAGGGAAGGGGAAAATATGTGAGAGAAAGTAGGGGGGCTAAATTGTGTAATGGTGGTGAGGTTCCTAGAGAATGAAATCACACCCAACTTGCAAACCATGAACTTTTTCCTGAAGAGTGACCTTTGTCAAGTTAAGTAGTAGTAATAATCATTGTAGTAGTCCATTCAGAGGAGAGAGGCATGTTTCCATAACACTCCACAGCTATTATCCCTGTCCTTGTTGGCTTCCTTTTTTTTTTTTTTTCTTCATTCCAACAATCTTTTTTTTTTCTCCCCTTCTCTCTTTTCTTTAAGTCTGGCTGGTGGTTAGCATCTCACTGTCTCTCTCTTTCTGCTTTCTGTTAGTGTTTAAGTGGAGTCCTCTCTAATTTTCTTGGGGAGCTCTTTCTTGTGGCCTGCCTCCACCCCTGGCCTCCTCAGAGCTCCACTGAGATGCACGCACACGCATAAAAAAAAAAAAAAAAAAAAATCGCTCACACACACTCATGCACACGGAGTGAAAAACAGAGCAAGAGAAAGTCTTGTAGCAACAGTGGAGGCATCAAAGCATGTTTTAGTTGGACTGAGCGGGGAATCAGATTTGCCCCCCCTGCCTTTGATACACAAACACTGGGCTTTCCCTGACTTCTTCCCCTGAGCTACTTCCCTTCCTCATGTGCCAACTATGTGTGTGTTTGGGAGTCATGCACGCGCATGTGTGTATTTCTGTTCTCCTCCATATGAAACATCACTGTGATCCTTCATGTTTTTTGTCACATAAGTCAGAAATTTTGAGCAGGAAAAACCTATAAAATTGACATTTATATCAGATATTTTGCACTTTGTTACATCTGAACTTCAGGCAAATCCCTGAAAATCATTAAAATGAGATTAGGTAAATGAGAATGAATGTATTGTGGCACGTGTGTGAGTGTGAGTGTGAGTGTGTGCGTATGCATATGCGCTTTTAAATGCATGTGTGTGTAGCTGTGTGTGTGTGTGTGTGTGTGTGCGTGCGTGTGTGTGTGTGTGTGATATAGCTGATGCAAGCAATAAGCCAGAAGTGAAGAGAAGGGTTGGCAGACCTGTTCAGTGTAAACACAGAAGTGCTTTGGTATTGCCTGACCTCAGCTAAAATTCAGCAAGCAGCACCAACTGAGTTAACAATTAGCAGCTACCTGCTAGCAGCTAACAAGCAATGTGCGATTGCTGTCATTGCTCAGTAACTCATTCTTACTATAATTGCTGTTCACTTCTTATTTCAGAGAGAAAAGCGATATTAGTATTTTTTTCAGAAAGCTAACAAGATGCCAGCAGCTACTGTGTTTGTTTTTTTAGTTTTATTTTCAAACTTAACTAACTTCCATCATTACCTCTTCCCTCAGGTATTTCTTTGCTGTGCTGGCCATCTTGACTGTTTTGGGGATGCTGAATGGCTTGGTTCTCCTGCCAGTCCTCCTGTCCATGATGGGCCCTCCAGCTGAGGTCACACCAGTTGACAATGCCAGCCGCCTGCCCACACCTTCTCCAGAACCTCCTCTGCCTCCACCGATGGCCCACCATGGGTACTACACGGGTCATCACAACCCCCGGTCTGCTCGCCAACAAGCTTTTTCAGAGTCGTCGGATTCTGAGTATTACTCGGAGATGACCACCACATCAGGGATCGGGGAGGAGGATTATAAGTACTGTGACCGGAGCGCATATATAGCAACGCACACCAGCGTTCCACCTACTACATCTCACATACTGCTGGAAGCCAGCAAGAACCCCACCTTCCCCAAGCTCACGGTACGCTGCATGACCACACCGACAAAACAGAGATTTTTACATGAAGTGCTCTCCAAAGTCGTGTTTTTCTGAAAGTAAATGATGATTCTTTTTATTCGTTGTAGGTGGTGAAGCCATTCAGAGAAAACGCAGCAGGCACTGGTGGAAGGATAGAACCAGTAAATGAATCTTCACACAACACACAGTCACCTCTAAGCTGCCAGGTTATGTGCTGGGATGGAAACAAGCGGGAGCAGCAGCAGCAGAAGCAGCAGCAGGGCCAACGCTTGCCCAGCGACAGAGCTCACTTTCCTGGGAGGACTTGTCAAAGCGGCCCCAGGCCACAGAATGGCAGAGGGCCACAGCCAAACAGGACTAAAGGGCTGAGCTATAGCAATAGCAACTCCGCCCTGCCGACGCAACAAGGCTCCACTGGGGGACCTGTTACCATGGTTACGGCCACAGCTTCCGTGACGGTGGCTGTGCATCCGACCTTGCCAGGGGCAGCATACCAGGGCTACATGCATGAAGGTTTTGACACAGACAGTGAGTCGGACTGTTTTGAGGCTGCTAAGAGGACTTGTGGTGACAAAACAAACTTTTCTTCATGTAAGAGAGACTCTCTAGAGCTCCAGGACTTGGAAGCAACACAGGGCCAGACAGAGCATCAGCTCTACAAGACACAAGGTGAGTCAGCAACCAGTCAATCTTCTAAACACACATTTAACATTACAACAAATCAAGAAAAATGTAGTTTTTCATTGAGATAATACTATTTGAAGATTTTTTTTAGCTTTAATTTCTCTTTGTTTAGGTGCCTGTTCAGCAATGTCTAACACTTTTTTTCTCTTCTCTGTTTCTCTGCTACAGGTGGGTTGAGGATCCAAGCAGCCAAAGATTGCTAGACTCTCTCACACACCACGCCTTCTCTCTTTTTGAGTCTCTGGCTGCTTCCCAGAGCACCTTGGTGCCCGCATGGCGTCACATCACGTCTTGAACTCTAAACTGTACATAGACTTCACACAGAAAAAAAAGAGGAGGATTTATTTCAAGGACATATTAAGAAAATTGACTTGTTTTAAGAATTATATAAATCTATGAGTATATATTTTAATACTAAAAAAGAGGGAAGCTATTTAAAAGAGTACTGTATAACTTGGGTATACTCTCGTGTAAAAGTTCAGATGTAAAAGATTATTTTTTTTGTGGGGCGGTTGATTTTTGTCCCCCACAGTGTATAGAATAAGAAATGTGTTATATGTAAAAAGTGTCCACAAAAAGTGAGATGTTATTAAGATATTAGGCTATTGAACATACATGGTCAGTGTTTTATTTCTATTTGTATTATTATGTTTTTTGTTGTTTTTTGTTTTTTTTTTTGTTTTTTTTTTGCTGCTACACTTCAAAATAATTTTAAGTGATTTGCCTTAAAAAATGCAGTACCCCCTCTTTCTCCCCTCATGTCTATATACTTTTAACCTTGTGAGATCTTCTGCTTCTGACACACTCTCTGTTGCATCTTAAGTACAGACGTTCTCAGTCACAGTGTGCACTGTAAAGAAAAAAGCAGAGAATTACACAGCAGATACTGTTTTCTTAACAGTAGTAACCGTTGTGCCTTCAATATGTCCCCCTTTTCCTTGTTATCACAGCATTCAGAGCTCAGTATTATGTTCTTGATTTGGTGTAAATATGTTTTTACCTGTTTCGTCCCAGTCTCATTCAGACACAGAATGTTTGTCGAGAAGCACTAGTAGACTTGTGTTTGTCAGTTTTCACCATCATCATCTGTTATCTGTCTGGGTGCCCCAATGTCCTCTGCAGTTTTAAACTACTTGAAGGAGCTGTGATAAGATTTTTTTTTCTTCTGCAGTTTTTCTAAGCTCTACAGCGGGTTAAGTTCACATTTGTCAGGTTGTGTTTGACAGACGTGTTGTTCACCAGCTTGTATTATTTTCAAAGGGAATTATAAAATCCAATGCAAAGGGAGTGATTTTTAAAATGTTACTATTATTTTTTCTTTTGCTGGCTGCTTTAGGGTTGTAACATGTTAATGTTGTTGTGACCCTGTGCAATTATCAATATAATAATAATGATAATAATAATAATAATAATAGGTCTTATTTGCATTTATTACAATATACAAACCAGCTCTGGCTAACAGAGTTAGTTTAGTCTTTTTAGTGCTTCAACCTGCTCTGACTCATCTTCTCGCGCTCACTTTCTAATGTCTCACTTGTCTTTTTAATACAAACCTCATATATGCCACGTTCTCTTTCATCCTTAGGCTTTGCTTTACAAAGTTTATATTGTTCTTCAGTATTGGTCTCATCACTGCCAGGTTAAATTGCAGGGAAAATCATGCGGATCTTTTTTTTTTTATGTCATTTCTTTAAGTGGCAGCTTTGGTTTCTTTTGTAAATATGAAAGAAAGGTTAAGTAGCTACTGTTCAGTTGTGAATAATTAAGCAAAACGAACAAGAGCACCATTTACAGTTTGATCTGACCATAGACAGCCAGGAGGTGTTGTCAGACAGTGGTGAGGAGTTTAGAGGGAGGGGGTTAAGGGGGGGAGCTCCTGCATTGGTTTGTAGTTTATTTCAAAAAAATTGTTAATGTCATGCCATATAAATTATTTATATTAAAATTTTATTTTTGTAGTTTGTACAGATGTTAGTATCTAGACTGAAGTTCTATTTTTAAAGAGTAAATATATATTATATATAAATATATCTATTTGTTGCCGAGTTTGATTTTGTTTTGTTGTTTTGTTCTGTTTGCATTTTGGGATCGGGGCGAGGGGGTTCACGGGAGGGAGGGGTTGACAACACTTTAGAGCAGAGGCCTTTTTTTTTTGTTTGTTTGTTTGTTTGTTTTGGAGCAAAGGGGGCAGTTGGAGGACCATGAAGGAGAAGGTGTGTAGGAATGTGTCACTGTTACACCTTGTTTTTAAGTTTCCTCTTGGCCCTTCCTTCTTCATTGTCATTTTTTTTAATGTTCTTGTCCATGTCTAAAACACTGTGACTTCTGAAAACTATGCTCAAGAAAAACCCTTGTGTGACCGTTATGTTCCCTCACCTGCTATAGAAATTTAACTAACAAAATAAATTGAATGAAAAAAGTGCCCCTGTGGTTGTTGCCGGTCTTTTCTAGTGTGTGTGTGTGTGTGTGTGTGTGTGTGTGTGTGTGTGTGTGTGTGTGTTCGTTTGTTTGGTATGTGACCCTACATAGAGGTAAAGGGTCAGCAATGTTATCACAAATAGAAGATGTGCTAACTTACAAACTGACAGTGTTTGCTGGATAAATATCTTTAAACAGCCTATTCTAAGTTATCAAGCTGCATTGTGGGAATGTCAAACAAAAGCTTTGATTATAGTGTGCTGATAATGTAAACCCCAAGGTAGCCTCATCATTTAAGTGAATTTATATTATTTTATTATTAAGGTCTCTCAATGTCATTAATCTCAGACAAACACAACTATGTTGTTGAGCAAAAGTTGTATGGGGGTCAGTAGGTCTTTATCATTGCACCAGTATATCCTTGCAAGGAGAGCAGCAAGGGACATCTGATTATTATAAATTAAATATCAATATACACTGTTAAACACATTTAATGCCATTAAACTAAAACACAGTTTAATGTTTAGGAAAGTTTAGGAAAAAAAGAACCAAAGCTACATTATGGTCTCTTCATGGTGAATATTGCTGTGAATGAGCTGTTTTTAATGTTTTAATGCGCTGAAAACTGAATTTCTGTTCATCATATTTCGGAATCCAGGAGATCTACTGATATTCAGCACATATAATAGTAAAGTTACTCCAGAAAAATGGTTGTTCTACCCTCAAGCTTTCTGCTTTACTTTAACACCATCATCAGAAGGAGTTTGGTGTCAGGAAACAAACCACCACAGCAAAGTCCAGAGTTACATATCTCAACAGCTACAACCAGACTGCCATAATATGTGAGATAGATGTTACAATGATAAGATGATTGAAAGGGGATTTTCATGAAATCCTTCTTTGGACATTCATAGTCACCAGAAGATGAACCTGTTGCAGTTTGGACACTTTGTGACCTTTCCTATAGCACCACCCCTTGGCCAAAATAATAATCTTACACACAAGATATCTCATAGCAGATAGCCATTTAAAGTTCTGTGTATATTCATGCTCGATAAGACTTTGATTTCACTGATCCTATGACCTTTCCTCTACCTCCACCATCAAGATAAATTTGAACCTCACCACTATTCATATGACTCTTAGAATACCACGTCTGTCCTGTTCATCCAGCACTTTAATGTTTCATTTTCCAGACATACAAATCCAGACAATGTTAAGTGTATGGGCTGTACTCATGTTAAAGGATAAGGATCACTGTAATTGCAGGTATGAGGGTTTTTTTTTCCTCCTTCGGAAAAGCCAGTTGCCAGCTTTTTTTTTTGTTGTTGTTGTGTGAAAAAATGTTTTACTGACTGGAGAACTGCCCAGGAAACATCATTAAAATAATTTAGATAGGATGTAATTAAAACAGATAACTATTTTCTCATGTTTAGTTTCTGTTTTACTGTTGTGCCAGTGTTCATATTGTGCAAGCATAACATTACGCTCTACTTCCTGTCAGTCACCTGACACCCACTGAGACACATGGACTTGAGTTTGAAAATAACTCCTCATATACTGTCATATTATAACTTGTTTGACAGCATTTCTTATATATTGACAGACACAAACATTTGGTTACATGAACTGTCTTACAGAATGTTGCTGTTTAAAACATCTCTCCACTTTAATGAACAAGGAACAACTGAACTAAAGCGTTGAACCACCTGGAAAGGCTCTGGGATCACTGGCTTCCTGGATCATTGTTGTGACTCGTCTGTCCAAATCTCCACCATTGTGCACACACGCACGCACGCACACACACACACCTACACACCACAAATATCACTACTATGTTTATGTACGCTACAAATTCTTAAACACTCCAACATAAACCAAATTTTATACACATGCACACATATACACTCCCTCATCTCCCCATACACAAATATACACACACATACACACACACACACACACACATTAGGCCCACCTGTGTAGATGAAAGGTAGATGCTGTAAATTCCTTTCGCTTCCCACACAACAGCTCCTCGTTTGTCAGCCCAAGCAAAGCGGCCTATGTCTGAATCTGATACCTCAGCCTTTTGAAGTTACTGTCATGCACTTCCGCCTCTAAACCAAACCTCATACACTCTCACATACACACACACATAGAAGCAGACAGTACAAGACAATATTCAAACCCCGCCTGTGTTGCACAACACAAGGCAAAAGCTAGGATAATCTGCTATACTTCCAGGTGAGAACTGCAGTTTCATTTATTGATACATAATCTCACACACACATATACACCCAAATGTTGTAAACAGTATTGGCTAAATTCTTTTAGTTTATTAATGTGGACAAATTTTCCCTCCAAATGATGTCATCCAGGGAGCACATCTTGTATTTAATGTTACAGCTCAGTGACAAGGAAATGAAAACATGCTGTCCGGTTATGGGTCACGAGGGGGGCTGGAGCCTATCCCGGCATGCACTGGGTGAAAAGCAAGTAAACAACGATTCAAACTAATATAGACAGCTTTGAGCAAAAACATCAGCTTTTCTTATGTGTGTCTTAACAGTAAAATTACTCATTTTATGTGGTTACATAAAAGTCCTAAAAACAGCCATTAATTGTCTTAGAAATGTCCCAGAGAGAAATTAATGAAATAATCAAGAACAAATGGGATTACACTGGCTGACTGCACATGCACACACACACACATAACTTTGGGATCATTAAATTTCATAAAAGCACAAAGCAAGGTACAGGGGTGTATCTGATAAGAAAAGAGAGATAACTTTAAAGTTTATGGGACTGACTTGAACTTTTTTTTTTTTTTTTTTTTTACATTTGGGTTAGGAAGAGGATGTTCAGGTTTGTTATCGTTACGGGGCAACAGGGAGATCATCCTTTAACTGAAGAACCTGCCATTAAGCATCCACCTCTTGTGGAGAAAAATGCTAAAACCTTCCAGAGTTGCTGTTCTATATCTAAACTTGACACCTCACCCCCGGTGAAGGCATAAAGAGAATCAATCAGTTAGGACGCAGATACTGCCTGGCCCTGTTTATATTACATAAAGAACCTAGGAAATCACATGAATTTGTTTGTTTGTTATGAATGTTGTGTCATGTTGGGAAGCTCCCAAAATGTGTGTAATATGCCATCTGTATTCTCATTTCTTTAATTGTGTGTGAAATGGTTTTGATCACATTATCACATAAATCCATGGAATACATTTCTTATTATGACTGCGCAGTAATGATCTGATGTCATAGAGAAATGATCCAAATAGTGAACAAATGACTCTGTAAGCATCTGTGCTGTTTGCACATTACAGAAAGAAAAATACCTTTTCCAGATGTATTGCCTATCTTGGTATTTTTGCTCTTTATCACTTTTATCTGTCTCCTCTATCACTGGCACAGTGATTGCTAAAACAATTCAGCCAAGAAATAGAATTAGTGATGGGATTTGATGGTTGTCTAAAAGCACAAAGGGGGTGAGACGTAAAGAGCTTCTTATTCTGCCAACATTTTGAGTGGGTTGTTGTATTTCACACTCACTGAGTCTTTCCAAAATATATTATCAGACACATTTTTCAAGAGTGAAAGTATAGCAACAGAGAAAATGCAAAAAATAAAAGTTGAATATTTAGTGTATGCATACATCTGTGCAGGGATGTCCACATACAACCCTAAATCTTTTATATGTGTGCTTCCTCTCAGTAAAATGCAAAGTCTTTGGCGCTAACCGTGCTTGGATCTCACTCCCTCCTTCCTCTGCGTGAGTGCAGTGTGTGGGCCATGATAGCAGCTGATGGTCCAGATAACGCCATCTCCCAGTGCCAACTCCTGACCTGTGTGTGAAGGTGAGATCAATGGAGGAAAAGAAAACACAATGAAGGAACAAAAGACTGAACTCGTGATCTGGTGATGCTGGTGTTGGTGTGTATGCGTGTGTGCATGTGAATGTGTGTGTGTGTGTCTGTGCACTGCTTGGGTGGCCCGAGGATGAGCGCCCATTGTTGCTGGAATTCAATAGGGCTGATTAGTAAAGAAAAGTGTGTGTGTATGTGTGTGTGTGTGTGTGTGCGTGCGTGCGTGTGTGCGCAAAAACATGCACTGGCATGCGTGTCTATGTGAAGCAGGGGGTGGTGGTTGTGTTTGTACTTTTGCACTAAGCGCAGCAGAGAAGAATGGGGGAATTAGCCGTAAAGCCAGTGAGAAAGCAGACTTCAGGGTGACATACTACACAAATCTGGGGAATGGGGATTGTTTCTCTTCACGTCCGCAGCAATGCTTTGTTTCACTGAAAGAACTCTCGCGCAGCCACAATCCCAGTAATAGATTTTTTTTTTTTTTAAGTATGTTTTTTCAGAAGCAACAGTGCTCTTGAACTGAGATTTATGCAGGCTGAAGAGTTATTGCAGGGTTTGTAGATAGGTAAAGCAAGGGGGTAATTTTATCTATCACCTCCTCTTTTCATTACAAGTAAATTCAGTGTGCTTTACATTAAAATGAATGAGCAAACACAAGGACCCCACTTCCACCCCCAAGTCACAATATGTCATCATATGTAGGAAATTACAGGTTTGTCATACTTGTTTTGGATGTGTTTCAAATGAATTTGAGTTTGAGTGCAGCCTGTCAGATAAATTGCTGATACTTGTCAACATCCAATAAATATTTCACAAAACATGTACAGTTATTCAAAGCATGTTTCCAAATCCAGGGATAGGGGGAAATATAAACCTCCAAAACTGTGTCTGAAAAATGGATGAAATGCATGCAACTGAGGATGGCTTGCTACATGTTATGCAATTATCCAACCACTGGCTTGATACCAAATATGGAAGGGACCACCAGTGCTTTATTGAAAGAAAGTTTGACATTCTGGATAATATGCTTGTTCGCTTTCTTAACAAGAGTTAGATAAGGAGATCAATATCACTGTCATGCTTGTGCTAATTATGTAGCTGGGGTCAACAGCCAGTTAGTTTAGCATAGCATAAAGACCGTAAACAGGGAGGAATTGATAACCTGGCTTCTTCCAAAGTCCAAACACCCTCCTACCTACTCAAGCTAATTAACTGTTTCTCGGCCAGGTGCAGAAGTTTCATTGCTCCAGCATGTAACTCCTCATAAAACCACAATTTGTTGTCTAAACATTATTTTTGTGTATGTATTAAACAAACTGTGCAAATTACTGGGCTCTATATGTGTTGGCTGGCAGATTATTATTATTTTTATCTTTGGACAGATCCCAGGGAACTTTTCCCCTTGCCTTTATGCTACGGTGAGCTAACCATCTCCTGGCTCTGACTCAATGTACAAATACAGGAGTGGTCTAGATCTTCTCATAATCACAGCAAGAAACCCAATAAGTGTATTTTGCAATATGTCGAGCTTGTCCTTTAATGTTATTTTATCCCATTCTGTAACCATTCCTTAGTTCATATGTGATCTGATTGGTTTCTATAATGGCAATAGCTTACATTTAAGCAAGGCCATAACTCTGATACCTTTTATCCAATTATCAAACTTAGTTACATTGTATTTAGTCACTCTAATTATTGTTTATAACTATTATTGGTAACAATAAACTAAAGATACTATGACAGTAAATAATAAAACTTTCAGCCGATAATGTCAATTATTTCAGCAACCTGTCGCTTTTACCCTCAGCAGTACCGTAACTTAACTCAACTTAGGTCAACTATGCACATGTTGATTTACTTATTCATTCTCAAAATCATACAATTATTGACCCTGTTGCCATTTTGAGCCTGTTCTCTAAAATGGAAAGCTCCTCTGGGAGCAGGGTTACTTTGCTGTTGCATGTATTTATATGTGCTCCTGCACTGTGATTGCACACTGCAGCAGATTGTTGCTCTGACTGAGTTCTTCTAATCATCTCTCGCAGAAACAGAGGAAGAACGAAATCAATATTTACTGAAAAGGCTCTTCAACATAACAAATGTGTTTGTAATCTATGCCCTGTGTGTGTAAGTGTGTGTGTGTGTGTGTGTGTGTGTGTGTTTGATATACCTTGGCCGTGACCGGGTCTATTGAGGGGTGGCAGGAGGAGGAGGAGGAATACGAAGTTCCAGGCAATCATGCAGACAGGCGGGAGGGCCCGTATAGTGTAAACATGTTTTAAATAAACAGGAACCAGCGTAATGCCCTTTTAATTGATTCATTCTGTGCTTTGCTGTTTACAGAAGGGCCTAAATATGAGCCTCGTAAGGCAGAGGCCTTGTGTTTATAAGTGGTTTGTTTAGTTCAAACAATAACAGTTTGAACACCAGACGTAGTTGTGGATCAGTCGAGATGCGTTGTGCTGTAGTGCTCTGTGGCCCTGCATCTTTTTTTTGTTTTGTTTTTCATATTCTGTCTCTTTTCTCTTCATCACTCTCTTTGTACATGTGTAGAACTCCATTTTAGGGGAGAATAAAGCAGCTCTCTACAGAACTGTCTGCTCTTTACAATTTGCAGGCCAGCCAGGGTATGTTGGTGTGTGTATGTGTGACTGAAGTTTAAATTGCAGCCACAGTGTAATGATATGGTGGCATGGCATTGAGGGGTACTCCAAAGGGAGGGCGGGGGTTGGTAATTAAACATATGCAGACACAGACACATACAGAGGGTGAGACACACACACACAGTCAGACACACAGAGAGGGAGAAAAAGAGAGCAAAGCTAAACACATCCAAGTGGGGTAGTAAAAGCTAATGAAGGCTCAGCGCTAGGCTGGCACAGACAGCCATTTCATGTGGTGAAGAGGAGAGGAGGAGGACTGGGGCAGGATGGGGAGCAATAAGGCAAAGCCTTACTCCATAGCAAGTTAGGCAAACCAAAGGATAAACTGTAATTGACAGCATGCATGAATGTGGTTTTTCAATATCGTTTGTCTCAGGGTCTATCAAATAATTGTTTATGCAATGGAAAAGGCAAACAATGGCATTAGCACATTTGGGAAGCACAGACAATAAAACTAACACTACAGTGTAGCTTGGTTATTACAGTACGAGGAGTCAAGTACATCAGCTAAACAGCTTAGGTCTTTGTAGCAAAAAAAAAAAAACATCCAGAAATTATTACAAACAATGTAATAGTGAGAGTGTTAATGTTTGGCCAAAATAATCTAGGAAAGTTACTCACTAGCTCATTCAATAAAAAATCCAATTTGCATAAAAGCAACATAAAAACAGATGAGTCTATGCCTTGTTACACAACACTGTGTGTGACATGACTCTGTCACTGTGAGGTTAAAGTGGTAAAGTGCAAGATTACTACTTCCAATTTTTTGTTTTTTAAGGCTGGCGACATCTTTGATGATAAACCAAAGTTTGCTGTGGTGTTTTTAACCGCACGTCAGAGCTCACAGTGTGGCCAGCTGTGGCTTCTTTATTCCTGTGGATTTTCTGTTGAAAAAAGTCTCTGTAGGTGTTTTTTTTTTCTCTTTTGTCAGTTCAGCTCTCTTGGTCATGCAAACCACCAATCTCCCATTTGTCTCAAAACAAAGCATGTTACTGCTTTTCTTAACAAACAACACATTACTTATCATGGGCCAGAGCAATTTTACCAGAAAATACATAAATGACACTTCATGTTTTGTTTTGTAAATCAACAATACAGCCATACTTCCCAGCCTATTTGAAGAGGTGACTTCAAGCTTTGATTTCCCAACATGAAACATTATCCTGGTGTATACACTCATTTCTCAGCACTGCAAACTCAATTCTATTATTAAGTCATTTTTGCATTTTTACTGAACTACAAGTCTCTCTTTCTTAAAACAAATGACAAAATCTGGCAGTGCAATAACAATATTTCAACCAGTTTCCAAAACAAGAAATGAATGTCAGTATCTCGAAGGAAAACAGAATGATGCAAATTTCTGCACTGTAAATGACACTCAGTCTAGAAAATTCTTGACACAAGTTTATCTGTAATGGAAACTGTTTGGCATTATTGCACTGGTCGATTTTAGGACTAGGAGTAGGATTAGGTGTTATAAGATGGAAATAATTGCAGTGAGGACAGAATCAGATAGAAACAAGACGCTAAAATCAATTAAAGAAAATGTTTATCATTACAGCTCCATAAGGGAAAACCTGTGTGATATGGGACTTTCTCGTATCCAACCCATCACTGTGGTTTATCAGGGAAGGCTGTAAAACTCTGGGCGTAGGTGTAGCTTTTCTTTGAGAAGTGGGGGTCCACATTTGTACCCTGTACTATGCAAGCAAACATATGACTCCTCTGTTGTGTCCCATAAAAAGAAAAAAGAAAAGGAAACTCTCGTGGGTTTTAAGGATTAATTTCAAAAGCACACTGACACATTTCTGTGCTATTCATGGTTTGTGGTTTTGATTGGTGTTGCCCTAAAAAGGTTGTATGCAGGCCTGCTGTATCTCAATCCTCATTTTTATGGTTCATATAAAGAAACTGATTTAATTCAAGAATAGAATTTATGGGCTAATTTCACAGACATGGATTAAACCTGTTTCAGATGCATTTTATTTTATCACTAAAGTTAGTGGGGTTTAAGGGTTTAAATTGAGTTTCAAGCTGAAAACATTCTTTTGCATTGTTTCTTTTTTTTTTTAGGGGGGCAGGGGTGGGCTTCTCTTCTCTCTATAGTGTGAAATGGAAAACTGACGAAGACCAATAGGGAAATTGTGAGTGACAGAGTGGCCCTGTGGACTAGTTATTGACCAAATGGAGGAACAGGAAAACCAAGCATTGCATTCTGTGACTGTGGTGAGTGTAAAGTAATAACACTAATGGTATTCCAATATCCAGCCCACAAGACCTGCATGTAGTAAAATATCCTAAAAGTATAGCCCTATATGTCTTCTATCGCTTTAATTATAATCACTTTCAATGTCAGTATTGGTGCCACCAATTTAGCAATTATAGAGGTTTTTGTTAGATTTTACTTGTGTTGCAGATGCTGTGTATGTGCGGGGGGAAAAAAACTAAATTAGGGACACATTGTCATATACATATAAATGATAAATGTATCCATTTGTGCTTTGATCATAGAAAATCATTTCCAAATACTGGAAGTGATTTTCAAATATTGGAAGTGATTTTGGTCACATGAATCCTGGCTCAAGTGAATATCTGACTTCTCCACTAATGCTACTATGAAGGTGATATCTATGATATTGATTGAAATGTGATTGAAATGTTATAACTAGATTGAATTGCCATGAAATTTAGTGTAGACATTCATGTCTCCATTTGGAGGAGTTTAATTTTGGTAATCCCCAATTTTTTCATGTCCATCATCAAGCCAAAGTTTTAATTTGTCCAACACAAGTGACCCAATAAATGTTTGTTTGTATGCTAGTAGCAAGTGCTGTTACCACAACACAGAGGTCACAATCTGCAAGTTACTGCACACAAAAGTATTTATCACAGCTGTACAAGACAAAGTGACCAAACAAAAAGCATAGTCATCTTACACAAAAATGATCACAACAAAGTCACTGTGCAAAGTGCAAAAACTAGGGGAACAAGCTGTAGAGAATCACCCCTACCTGGTTACCAAGATGGCTAACTAGCCAGTCTAGTCTTAAATGGTTTGCTAAGCTTGAGACATCTTTCTCAATGCATAACCGAAGACCAGAAATGTACTGAAACATGTCCACACTCAGGATTACCACCAAAATTAAGAAAGACAAAGCAACAAAGTGGCAAACCCTTCAAACTTGTGCAGTACAAAGTCAGGGTGCTGAAAACTGAAATTCCAAGCTACTGAAGCAGTTACCCAGTCAACAATCAGGCAGCAACAACCACCTATAATTTAACAAAAGAGATGTCCACTTTTACCTCACCTCACGGACGTTCATATCCCAGACAAGCCCCCATTTGTTAAGTCTAAACCTTAGTCGGGCTTATGCAGTGAAAAACACTCCACCATTGACCCAAAGTAAAACAACACCTTTTAAAATACCCAAATCATGGAATTTATTAAGACATACAAAACAACCAAGACACTAAACAACAGACAGCAACACTAAACAAAATCCTAGGCTTGGAGGCAGCAAGACCAGCAGTCCACAAACCAGAAGCCTCTTTCTGCAACAGGAACCTGGAGCATTAACCACCTCCTTTCCTGGGCCAGGTGCACCTCATTTAGGATTGATCAGGTGTAGAAGACCTGGGCAGAGCAAGAGACAGGAGAGTAAAAAGGACAAACAGCACAGGGAACACATACAGCTGTAACAACCAAATACATGCAAAACTAATTACATTCTCTTTAGCCTCAGTTGCACTTTGCATTTAGAGCTAACTGGCAAATGTTAGCATGTCAATGGTGAACATGGTAAACATTATACCTGCTAAAGATCAGCATTAGCACTAGTTATTGTGTTATTAGTTATTGTGAGCATGCTAGTCTGCTGGGGAAAGCATTTTGCTCAAAGCATAAGTTTGACTAGTCTCACAGAGCAGCTAACTTGGTTTTAGACTCTTAGTCATGTTGATCAAAAATCATTACCATATTATATATACCATATTATAATATCTTCCTTTTTTGAAATACTTTGAACTGGTTTCTATCAGCAGAGTGATATGTCACTGTAGCTGTAACCAAACAGACAAACCATTCCTCTAGTGTGACTGCAGCTGTGTGTACTACTCTGACCACTCTTTGCTGCAGAGACCAAATAAATAAACAAAATTATAGTTGAAGAAACAAATAAAATTTGCCAGCTGGGCAAACTTAGGTGGCCATTGGCACTGCGCCGGGTCTGGGTGGCAGGGCTCAAAGGTAAATAAACCGCTTCTTGAACTATTTCTCTGCTTGAAATGATGTGTTTGAAGAGTATAAGCTTAGTCTATATGGCAGCTTTTCTTAAATGATGGACTGGGAACCAAAATGGGTCACTGGCATGTTTCAGTGTATCCCCACATGACAAGAATACTAATATGCTTTAATGAGTGAATGTTCCAGACTCACTCTGTATTTGCTCAGTTTGGCTCCTTGGCTGGAGAAGTTTTAAATCCCTGCTGTAGCTACGTTGGACGCACACTAAGTCCAGTTATGAAACAATAAATCAAACCACACCAAGTCAATAGAAAAGTAAACTTAGGGGATAAAAGCTCTGTTCTGATATTGGCTCACATGTCATGTAGTCTTGTTAATGCTCTTTTTTCAAGAGTATGCAGCAACTATCTGTGTATTTCTCTGTGTTTGTAGCTATATCGCTCTCTGCTGGTGACATTGTTTAATGCAACACAGACTCCAAATATTAGGGTAAGACCAAAAATACATCCTTATATTACATACATATGAGTAGGGTTGCTCTTTAAATAAGACATAAACCCCCTGAACATAGGAACTGAATATGTACATCATTTGAATGTTTTCAAGTTTCTATCTTGTAGGTATTCTTACTACACTTTCCTTACCATCCTACTGGTCTGTGGTTGAAAACACAACTCTACAGTTTATTAGTGAGTTGCCTCATGAGCCAAAATGACTAATGCTGGAATAAAATTAGCAAGAGTTTAAACTTAGCATTTCTGTTTAAATCCTCTTTTTAGACCTTTAATTTGGAGGTTGTTATAAAGACTTAAAGTATGGATGTTAAATGTTATATTTGTCAAAGACTTGCAAAACTAAAGTTATTATGAAACCACTGAAGGTATGGAAAAGGAGAGAATAACAGTGAAAGGACAGTGAATAAACCAAGGATCCAATACTCTTCTTCAGTCTCCTTTTCCTCCATTTTTGTTCCTCTCTCTGCTCTTCTCTGTCAACCTTCCTGGGTGGTTGCTCAGCTCATGTACTGTATGCATGTGTGTTTATTTAGTCTGTATAGGGGAACAGAGCCATGGCCTCTGCCAATTTTCTTTACATTGAGAAAATATGCTTTTGCACAGATGGAAAAAGGGGAGCAGTTAAACAGACTCAGGGCCAACAGATACAAGACCCCTCCTTCCTCAAATCAACCACCACCACTACCACCTCTCATAGTTACAATCCTGCAACTTCTTTTCCATGACTGCAATCTCCACACTGCATAGAAGTGACTAGGGAGACTACTGTTTAAAGAGTTTCACCAAGCTGAAGTGTTCTTGTGAAAAATAATAATTAATCCATATCAGCATGAATGAGGAACTTTGTAATAGAGTTATCTGTTAGTTGACGTGCACAGTTTGTTGAATTCACCTTATGAGTGTTGTTGTGTTGTTCTCTCCTTTTACCTGTGTATGATTTTAAATTCTTATGAAATACCTGATGAACATGCTCAAAAATATAGCACAACTGTACACACAAGTATTTTGCTGACGAGACAAACTGAAACATTCATCAAAAAGTTCAAATGTTATGCCCTCATGATTTAGACGTCATGTGAAAGGTGGCGTTATAAGATAAAGACCACCAGAATACTCAGATTAGACATGGTCTTACTAAGCACAGAGGTACACATGGAAGCACTTTAATGATTTACTTGAAACCAATAAAACAATCATGATTAATCACATAAATTCAAATACCATCGAGGTTCAAAGCAGCTTAAAAACATTCGATGCACAGCTGCTTCTTCTCTTGTTTTGCAGTCTGTAATTAAAAACAGGAAGTTTGATTTTTGGTTCCTTTTGAAATGAAAGCGGGGTATAAAAAGAGGAAAATATTATATTAAAAGCCTGAGTAAGAAAATACTTTTCTTTGATAACACCTGAGAAAAACATTGATTTTAACATTTATATGATTTAACATTTTGTACTGATCAACTGTTTTATGTGGATCTGATCATCCACCACCTGACAGCACTTAACAACTTGTGGTAAATGATGAGGTTCAATATACTGAGCTCACACGTCTACATGGCACGATTTTAAGCAATGAGATGACTACTGATGTCATCATAGAACAGACAAACACATTGACAAAAACTTTTTTTCTCTTTTACCGCAGACAGAGGTTTAAAAACTTTTTTAACCCCCTCCATCCACACATGGCCTCTCGGGAAGTGTTTAGCTCAGGACTGAGGCTGTGAGAATGGATTGACTGACTGACTGGAAGGGAGGTAAATGGGGGAGGAGCAGAGAGGCAGTAGAGAGCACTGAAGAGGAGAGGAGAGTTTGAGGGAGAGAGGAGAGGAGGGTGGAGGAGTTCGGGGGATGAGAGGAAAAGAAGGAGGAGGGGAATACCACCCACTAAGCCAGTTGTGGAGAGGTTCTGGGGGTTGGGCTGCTCACAGGAAACAGTTGTGGCTCCATCCCAGGCCTCACACCGAGCAGCCCTGGGCCACCCAGTCATCGACAGACAGACCTACCAAATGGCCTGGCCGGGCCAACCGACAGGGATTTGTTTATTTTTCATCCTTTGGTGGTGGGGGGAAAATTGTTCAGCACAAGCTGTTTATTAGACCTTTGATTTGTCATGTGTCAGCGTTCACTTGCGGGGAATGTGTATACATAAGTCCAGCTTGTGTATAGTTAGGAGGTTTGGAGGCTGAGAGGGTGCGGGTACGGAGGAGTGGGAAGGCTGGGGGGCAAAAAGAAAAGAGGAAAAATGGGAAGCCTCCCACGCTGAAGGCGAGGCTGAACTGCATTATGGGTCATTCTCCAGCTGTCCTTGATTGTTGATGTCATGGGGGACTGAACTGTTGTGCCTGATTTACAGTGGGTGTGGGGAGAGACAGAGCATGAGGACAAACACAGGATACCTGTGGTCATATGGATGAAATTCAGTAGTAAAAATGGATTAAAATTTAGAAGAACAGGGCAAAACTTTGGATTGATGATAAGAAAATAGTGTCATGTCATGGATTCAAATATATCTGAATGTGGAATATTAGTTGTTCTAATATTAGATGGGTGTGTAATGATAAATAATCACAAAAATATTAAATACCATATCAAACTCTTTATAGATAAAATAACCAGATAGAGTATGATGGGAATTTCTGCTTTTGGCTAATCTAGTGAATTACATACATGCAAAATCAGGGTACGTCATTGATGGAACAATCCTGTGAATGTAATATTGCCATAAAACAGTCCTACTCACTGTTTTGCAGCAGTGCCCACAATGATCTAATATAAGATTTTAACAGAAAGAAATGATACTGT
Source organism: Euthynnus affinis (assembly GCA_029490765.1). Lineage (NCBI taxonomy): Eukaryota > Metazoa > Chordata > Actinopteri > Scombriformes > Scombridae > Euthynnus > Euthynnus affinis. Next base: position 14,262,272 of record CM055849.1, on the reverse strand, counting down.
ACATTGATACAAAGTTAACACATTTCTATCATCTAATAGTATTTTAATATTGCCCAACCTATTAGTCATAGTCAGTAAGGATTCTCAGGGTTCTATTGTGTTAAGTATTATGAAAAACCTGAATTATGTTGGCCACATACCAAATATGTGCTTCTTCCTCACTTGACTTAAGACTATAGATATTTGATTTGACAATGTTTCAGGAAACTGGTCCCTCTCATTACAACTAAGAACACACCACAGTGAGAGCTTTGCACTTATTTTGTCAGTTTTTCACTCTAAACTCTTGTAGACTGCTGCTGCTTCCTGTTGGACTAAATCAAATATTTTGACTAATTTGTAACTAAGGAAGAATTCCACTAAGATAATATCAGCGCCAAACACCACAAATCTCCCATTTGAATCACTGTCAGTCAGTTGTTGAGAATGGGAAAAGGAAGACAGTCACCATTAAACCAGGCATGAGTAATTACCTGAATCTTTAGATAAACAGTGAAGAAATAGCATCAGACACATCCTCTTGCTGGCTAAAATTGCAGCAATTGCTGAGTGTACTTCATAGTGTGAACACCCACACCTCAGGCATGTTGTTTTACTGGAGGGAAGGGGAGGAGTTTAGTGCCAGTGCTGTCATGAGAAGTGTCATTACAATGTCCTGGGAAAATGTCTGTTATAGAACAAAAGTTTCCTTTTTTGTGTTCTTATCATATATAATGTTTTCCAGTTGAGTACAGTGTATGTGTAGTTTGCACCTGATTTGAAAACTAACTTCTTGTGAGTATTTCATGTAAGTAAGATTACAATTTAAGATAGGACCATTTCAGTCATTTATTCCAGAAAATTATTTTCCACAAAACACATTTAAATTTATATGGAACTGTCAAACTAGGTAACAGTGTTACTTGGATAGTCAGTTAATTGTAAGAAGTATGTAGTGGCCATTTGTCAAAAATCAAAATCAAATGTAAATCAAAGGGCCACTGACACACCATAGACATGTGGTGTACACAGGCAAAAGTCCATTGTCCCTGCAAAGCTTTGTGTTTCTTATGGTTTATTTCTCAAAAGCAAACAAGCAAAAAAGAGCAAAGAAATCATGGTTCCTGTTGCCTCTTTTGCTTTGGTAAAAAAAAAAAAAAAAAAAAAAAGAGAGAGAGAAAAGAAAAGAAAAAGAAAAACATAGGCCTACCCAGGTACATGCTGATTCTATACTTGCCTAGCTACCTATAGATACCCATAGTGTTATCCAATTCACGAAACTAAAGAAAAACAAAACACCAGTTACCTAGAACTAAATATGCTAAACAAGCAAATAATAATACTAAACAAATAACTAGCAAAAGAAAATACAATTGAAACCAGATCTAAATAAAGGAAATATTAGAATAATTAAACAATCAAAGAATATTGTACTCATTGTTAGTACTAGTATAGTCACTATGATACCCACTCTACCTACCAGTTATACATATTTATTTAGTTTAAAATACAAAATGTGCAATATATTTCACTCATTACTGTGGGCCTAAGTTATATTTGAACAGGTTGTATATACTGTACATAACCACCTACTGTATGAACATACAGTAACATGTTTGTTTTGTTTTTCTTTTTTCTTTTACCAATTAATATTTATCTCATCACCTTGCACCTTGCACTCTTCACTTCATTGAGCTATTTGTATCCTGTTCACAGTTCACAGAAATGGTTTCACCTGTACTCATTCCTTGTGTATATTTCTCAAAGTTGTAATGTCGTTATTTTGTGTACATTGAAAGCCACCAAACCGTATGAAAGGTTATTCTGATTCTGTTTATTACTAACAAAACAAAAAACAAACAAAGTAATGTTACGAGAAGACTACTCCATGTGAACTTATTTTGTGAACTTGTTTTACGTGTGTCACTTTTACTTACCCACTGCCTAGCTTGCGTTTTCGTTACGGAGGTCATTCCTGAAGTGATCCACTCGGTGGCGATATGACGCCACATTGGATGTTACCTAAAAAAGACGTAGAAGAAGACGCCACCAATCAGATTCTTAAACACCCGGAAATCACAATTTGAATCTTGGGCGGCGTTTGCGTTAAAATTGGTAGGCAGGTTTGATTTTATCGGTTGACAGAATAAAGCTAGATAAACAAGTAAAAAAAACGTGCAATGACGGTGCAGTCTTACAAACGTTAATTTATCGAGTAACTGTAAGAGCTACGGCAACTCATTAGCTAGAGTGCGTGTTAGCTCGTTAACGATAACTACACTTGAAAATTGTTTTCCGTTACAGAGCAGCAAGAAGGAGCTAAAATGGAAAGCAGCCTCTCCAGACTTCTAGTTGGACTCTCTGTACAGATCAGCCGCAGTGATGGTGAGCTGATGGTTGTTTTCTATGCTGAATTTTAGCTGCGAATTAACGCTACGTCGTTATCAAAGTGTGAATGTCCGTTTGTTTATGTGTAAACCAGGCCGAGTTCATCTGGCGACGGTGAAGTCTGTCGATACCGTCAAGTCCACGGTGATGGTAGAGTGGCATGAGAGGAACATCTGCCGAGGGAAGGAGGTCAGTAACTCCATGAAGTCAGAAAATACTTTTGTAACATTAGTTTTAATATGAACCAGCCATCTCTTAAATCTCAACCATAAAGGCATTTTGAAATGTAACGTATACGTCATGTTTTTTGAGCAAGGTTATCATAGCACTTCCTAAAGCTTTTCTCGTCTTAGCTTGGTGTTTTGTGTGTGTGTGTGTGTGATATAGGTTGAAGTGAGCGAGTTATGTACACTCAATCCAGAGCTTTTGGACCATATAAACGCTGTCACAAACAAAGCTGCTGAGCAACCTGTTCCTGCTCCAGAGAAGGTAACTGTTACCTACATTTCTACATTACAAGGGCGAGGAGTGTCTTCCGGTCAATGTCAACAGGTTGAATCATATTATTAAGGATTTGAACACTTTCTATATTTTTACCACTAATAAGTAAATATCATATACGTCCTGGTTTTGTATCTGCTATGGCATTGAATTGACTTATTTTCTTAATAAACTTGGGATGAAGAAATATCCACATTGTTTTTCTGTGTTGTCAGTATACTGTGGGTGGAATAAAGTGGACATTGCAACTAGAGCTGCGACGTTTAGTCGATGAACCAATTAGCTGATTGACAAAAAAAAGAATCGCCAACTATTTTGATGATAGTCTTGAGTCTCACTTTAAAAAAAAAAAAAAACTCACTTGGACACAGTCGCATAACTTGATGCCTGACGAGATGGATTCTTGCATGATCTCATGATGTCGAAGCATCTTGGGATTTTGGAAACTGTGACATTTTTCACAATTTTCTGATATTCATAGACCAAATGACTAATCGATTAATCAAAAAATGAAAATTATCGTTAGTTGCAGCTCTAAATGCAACATTACTCATGTGTTGGGTTCTGCTGGATTTAACTCTAGACCTGGATAAAATAATAATGCACACAGCCACACCTGGCCTCTTCATCAATGAGTTAAAATCTGGGCAACACTGACCAACTTCTACTTCTCTCCTCCATAGAAGTATGGGAGTCGACTGCGTTCATCCAGGATTCCTGCACCACCTACCTGTATGTAAATGAATTGTACTGTTTATTAGTTTTAGATTGCCCTGTTCTATAAGTCGTGTTTTTAATAGCTTGTTTCCTTCCAAAAGCCTCTGCTCCAGCAATCACCAAGGCTGAAGAGTCAGGTCGGCAAGGCATGTTCCTCTCTCTAAAGCAAATGATTCCCTAATCACTACTTTCTTATTGGGATCAGGGTGTAGATGCAAAAAATCCACCTTCCTGGAAGAGAGAGCTCATCACTGATTATAGAGCTTCTGCTTTACTGGCACTGGGTTGCAAATCAATAACTTCTGGCATGCAGCATTATATGTTTTTGACCATTAATCATAATTGTGAATTATGGTGTGGAAGTGAAATTGTACACTGGGCAATGAGGAAAGAGATCAGTATTGTCACTGGCATTTCTGATTTTCATCATATGATGTACTCCTTTTTTATTTTTCAGAAGTGACGGAATTTGAGTAACACTATTAGCCAGAAATATTTTCATATGCAAATGTGATTGAATTAGAAGCTGGCATCGTTTAATTTCTGCTCCAGTTTAGCTTTGCCTTTCCTGTACTTGTTTTAATCAGTTCTCTGCCACTCTGGGTCTCTGAAGAGTCTTGTTTCTTAGCAGACTTGATGCTGTTGTCACTTTGGCAAACTACAACCTTGTACAGTTCATCTTTCCATTGTGCTGGGGTTTGATTACATGATTACATTGAACTTTAGGAAAAACAAAACTAGCAATACTTAAAGGCATACTATGCAGGATTTGTCGGTAAGCAAAGTGTTTGTATGAGTCTATACATTGTTTTTTAGGAAAATCCTGCAAAGTATACCCTTTTTTTTTTTTTTTTTAAATACAGCATTCAGACACTAACACTATTATTGCAGCTGTTTGACATGGATTTGTCTTGCTTTCAGCTGCCACCCGGTCTCAGGCTAGGCAGACGTGTATGTTCCAGGCCCCTGCCCCTGTTCCTGCACCGGTTCCTACTTCTGAGACAAATCCAGAGACAATCCATCCTGATTTCCCCCCTTCATCAGTTCTTACAAACTCTGGTTGGTAGTGATCTTCTCAAAGGGTCATTGAAAAATATTTTCACAAAGTAGTACATTTACCAAAGGAGCAAACAGATACAAGCCGCACATTTATTTTATGAAACATTTGGGTATTGCTGCTCTGTGTCTTCATAAACTCAAGTGCATTCTTCTGCCTTATCTAGCGATTCCTAATCAGCAGCGTAGAAAGAATGAGGCCAAACCAGCAATGACACTGCCTTTTACCCATGATGCCATAAAGGAAAATGATGAACCTGAAAGAAACCCTCCGCCTGCTGTTAAAGGTTAGTAACGAATCTTATACTGGCACGTACCCTAATGTATAGTATTGTATCCATAAACTGCAACATCCTTGGTTAGATTCTGACCAGAGACCTGTGTTGCATGTCATTCAGCTTCTCTTTCTCATTTCCTGTTATCTCTTGTCAAAAATTCTTATAAAATCCTAAAAATAAAATAGTTTATTCCTCTGCTACAAATGTGTCTGCTAACCCTTCGACTGTAGATCTACTCACACTTTGATCTTATGAACTCCATATTCTCTTAGAAATTAGAACACATGGTGCATAATATGAGGTTTGGAGGTGTTAACTTGATTTAATAACAATGTATTCTGCATATCTGATATACCTGTATTAATGTTCTGTTTTGATCTGTTGGAAAAAAATGCTAAAACGTGTACATCATCTCTCTGTTTCAGGCAGAAGAAAATCTGTGGCTCCCCAGGAGTTCAATAAAGGCAACAAAAGGCTGTCCTGTGTTATTAAACCCACTGACATGCAAACCAAGAGGGGAAAGGTATGACGTTTTTACTCATTTTTCTATTTCTGTTTTTCAGTAGTGACTTTGTTGGAACTTTAAGACATAAGAGAGGTTTATTCTTTTTTTCTTAAATTTACATTTCAGTATGGAGAACCTTCACGACCAAATCAGAAATTCTATGATATGATCCAAGAGTTCAGAGAGACCTTGGAAATAACCCCTTTATCAACTGCTGACTTGGTAAGTTTAGACTTAAGAACCATCTGCCATGTATGAAGTGATAATATTAGTGTGCAATTTATAGTACTTATATACTTTTTTCTTTTTTTTTCTTGTGTTTTTACAGATTGAACCTCACAGAATTTGTGTGTGTGTTCGCAAACGACCCCTTAACAAGCAAGGTAATCTGACAATGACATTTAACATCCTGCGTTTATTATTATTATTATTATTATTATTATTATTATTATTATTATTATTATCATCATCATAAAATAAAAGCCTAATTAAGGGTGCATTCTTGAACAGAAATAGTAGTAAAAGTAGTAAAGCCTCATACAGAATTTTGCATCCTTGTTTATTCTAGAGGTTACTAAGAAGGAGATAGATGTGGTCTCTGTACCTGGGAAAGGTGCTCTGCTGGTCCATGAGCCAAAACAAAAAGTGGACCTGACAAAGTACTTGGACAACCAAATCTTCCAGTTTGACTACTCCTTTGATGAAACTGCCACCAACGACATGGTCTACAAGTAATGACCCCATTTGTGCTTTTATTAAGCAACAACATCAATATGTTTGTTGGTCAGCAGTAAAGTATTAAAGACACATGGTATATTTTTCATACATGCTATTATTGTCCTCAGGTTCACAGCTAAACCTTTAGTGCAGTCCATTTTTGAAGGCAGCATGGCAACATGCTTTGCCTACGGCCAGACGGGAAGTGGGAAGACTCATGTAAGTGACTCTCCTCGCTCTGTTGTGTTGAGTTGTGTTTTGTTTGTTTTCTGGTTTGTTTTTTCACTCTGACACATTTTCTACCTAGACCATGGGAGGTGATTTCACAGGGAGGCAGCAGAATAGCGCCAAAGGAATCTACGCATTGGCAGGTAAGACCCAAACCGCATCTATGCACTTCAAGGATGAGTAAATAGTTTATCCTGGTTTTTCTCATTTTCACTTTGAATAATTGCTTTACTTTCTCCCATTTTAGCCCAGGATGTTTTCGCCAATATCAATCACAGAAGATATGCTAGCCTGGATCTTTCTGCCTTCGTCAGCTTCTTTGAGATTTACAATGGCAAAGTAAGAATGTCCTCTTCTCTCACCTCCAAGAAACACATTTGTTGAAAATATTTGACAGAAAATCAATCAGCTAATGCTAAGTTAACCCTCAAATTAAATTTGCTCGTTGATTTAGGTGTATGACCTGCTGAACAAGAAGGCCAAGCTCCGTGTTCTGGAGGATGATCGGCAGCAGGTTCACGTGGTAGGCCTGGAGGAGGTCTATGTGTCCAAAGCAGAGGATGTCATCAAGATGATACAGATGGGCAGTGCATGCAGGTACTTATCTGTCAAGAGGGTGTCTGTTGAAATACATATGTACCTATGTAAAATATTTAGGGGGTAGGCTGTTTTTGGTTATTTTTTGTCTTTTTTTTTTTTTTCTTTAAACAATTTTAAAAACAAATTAAGACATTTGCTCATGAAACTTAACATTAACATGGCTGCCTTCCCTTTCCTTATTTCCTTACTGTCTCTCCAGAACATCAGGCCAGACCTCAGCCAATGCCAACTCATCCCGCTCTCATGCCATCCTCCAGATTGTCCTAAGACGCAATAACGCACTGCATGGCAAATTTTCGCTGGTCGATTTGGCTGGCAATGAACGTGGCACAGACGTCAGCAGCAATGACCGCAGCACTTTGGTTGAGACTGCTGAGATAAACCAAAGCCTCCTGGCTCTAAAGGTAGACGATGGCTGATGTTTAGGCACACACTGGGTAAAGTGAAAAGAGTTTTATCCGAGGGGAGTCTGCTCCTCTTAAGTTGACACCATTAAGTAAAGTATGATGAAATGCACCAAAAAGCTGAATTCTACTGATATTCTCAGAACTACATATGCATACACAGCACCGGACAAGATGGAAGTCGCAACATCACGCCTAACACACCTTGTGTTCACTCTTGTGTCCCCCAGGAGTGCATTCGTTCACTGGGAAAGAACAGCGATTACATCCCCTTCAGGATGAGCACTCTGACCAAGGTCCTCAGAGATTCCTTTATTGGCGAGAAGTCTAAGACCTGCATGGTATGTAAGGACATCAATGTTAGCTTAGTTTCACTTTAGCAAAACAATATCTTACAGCCCTAATTGCACAATAGTGGATAATAAAGCTACACACCAAACAAGGACAACCCTGATGTATGATTGTAGCATCGATATCGGAAAATGTCCTGGTGGTCAATCAAATCAAATATAGTGTATGTGACTGATCTAAGCAGGGTATGACTAATAAACTGGCAACTGAATGCATATATGTGTGTATAAGTGCATCTCTCCCCCTCTCTGTTCAACAGATTGCAATGGTGTCTCCAACAATGTCTTCATGTGAATATACAATGAACACACTACGTTACGCTGACAGGTAAATGTTTTGCTTATCATATTTAACTCTTGATAGTGATGGAAAAGCTCTATTCTGCTTTTATTTTTATAAAACTAATACGTTTGGAAAGGAAGCTTAATCTTTTCCCGTCTTCGGCAGAGTGAAGGAACTGAATGGGAATTCCAAAGCTGGTAAAGTAGCCAAGTCACAAGAGCCTGTAGATACGTCTTCAGAGGAGGTCAGTTTGCACAACTTCAGTCTACAAGACCAAAATTGTTAATGTTTAATATTTTAAATCATTCATAATTTGCTCTTGTGTGTTGTAGGAGTCTGTGGATACCAGTGTGTATGATGCCATATCCCAGGTGGCAGAGCTGGAGGAGAAGGTTTACACAGAGCTTCAGGTATGATGTTTCTCAATTCTGCTCTTCTTTTCAGCACATTCATTCGTTCATTTAAATAAAAATAGCTTTTTCAGTTCACACACTTTATCACTTATGTCTCCCAGAGGGCAAATGAGCTTGTCAAGGCAATGGAGCAAACCTCGTACAACATCGAGGCAGGACTTCCGGACCTGGTGGATCATTCCCAGAAGTTATTGGGTTTGTAATAGTTTCATCATCAGAGCTACTGCCACACTTTTGTTTTAGCGCTGTGCCAGTGTAGGTTTGCACAAACCACAGCTTGATTTTGGTTTTCTAATAGTTTTGCAGGACAATGTATACTCTGAATTAAATCTAGTTTAGACTTCTTGGACTGTTGAATATGACAGAAAATGTTAACATTATCCTCACTGAGATTATAGTATTAAGGCCATCCACACCAAAAGGAGATTTTGCCTTTGTGAAAAAACAGAAACTTTAACATAAATATGATTACAACCGGTCACCTTTTTATTTGACCAGTTGGAAGCTTTATGTTGTATTGGGTAGCAGTTGAATCACATAGCTTAGTCTAATCTAATATGTAATGCCTGGGACCAAAATCTATGTGGATAAATGCGCTTCCTTATCTGTCCTCAACAGACACAGTCCTGGCTTTGCAGTCTGCTGTGGATCAGGAGAGGATGGCAAGGCTGAACCACTGAGAGAAACCCACCAACCCACCCAGACGAACAGTTTGTTTATTGAAAACTTTGTTTTGAGGCAGTTATTTTTGATCTTATTGTGTATTACAGTACGCTGTGTTTAAATAAAATGAATTGAAACACTAACCCAATAAAAATGTTAAGTCTTTAAAAGATGCCACTTTCAACAATTACTGGGTGTATATTGTTGGATGCAACACTCTTCTGTTTGCTGTGGATGTTTTCAGACATCTTACTATGATTGATTCCAGTGGCAGATGCTGGATTGTTTGAACTTGTCCTTGTGCCCAAAACCATGACCAAAGTTTGATGCAACTGTGGAAGCGGCTATAAAAATTCTTAAAAATAATTGTCAAATAATGTATCACTATCCTTAAAACACATTGCACCTGTCAGTGATTAATTAATCCATAATTGAACCTTATTTGGTTTGAGAATCTGGACAATTAGAAATTAAAAGTAAAATTGGTTATGGAAACCTATAAATCCTATAAACTTTTTTTTTTTTTTTAAATTAAAATGCTCCTAGACTAAAAATTAGTATGCAGTTTATGGATTTGCATTCACCACAGGCAAAATTAAGCCAAACATTCAATCAAGTTATGACATGAGAGGAGTGAAATTTAACTTTTTGACTGGAGAATACCATTTCAACAGAGAATGTGATATATGGAGTAGAAGTAAGGCTTGATATTGGAGAAAATGTTGATCTATTTGTTATATTTCATAAGGTTGAGGGTTTGAAAATTAATACACATGAAAAGACTTATGTTAACTTCTCTAAGATTTTCAAGATAAAATGTTTTCAGTTGTTTGTATATTTTTTTACTACTTGAACATTCAATATTAGTTTTGGGTGTGAATTAATTTGTTTATTTGACAAGAAATAACTTCATGCTTAACTAAGCTCTACGATATTAATGCACTACATCTCAATCAATAATTTTGATTCCGGGGATGTCAATTAAAAATGTGAACAACACTGAGATTAGATGCATTCTCACAATATTTTTTTAAGCTTTATTTAACAATGAGAGACACAACACCATATGATATAAATTACATCATCACATCAGATGATGACCAAAAACTACTAAATATAAATGTCATATCAAAACCTTTTTTTTAAATCACAACAATGAAAATAATTATATATATATATATATATATATATATATATATATATATATATATATATATATATATATATATATATATATAATGTATGTTCAAAATATTTGCTTTTAAAATGTTTTATGAATAAAATAAAGGGACATGAATCATTACAAAAGGTATTTATAATGCTATATTATTTGATGAGAGATGAGTAATAGTTTTTCTTTCATTCAAGCAGAATACACTTATATTAGACAAATGAGATTTTGCTAAATGGGAGTTGCAAGGATATATTTAATGAAGAATATTGACTTTTTAGAGATACAATATTTGGAGGTAAAGCAAGCTAAGGACCATAATCTTTATTTACAGAAAACATGCAGTATTTAACATTAACGCCGTTGAAGTCAGTTGAACAGCCAGAGCGGTAGGTGGCGCTACCGGCGGTTGTCCGTTGTGTGTAAAACTGAAGATAAGCACGAGAGGGAAAGAAAAGACCAACCAGCAACGAAATGTACAGATTAACCTACCTCTCCGTCTGACTGTGAGGAAGCAAACCCCGGGACGGATGGCGATGAAGTGGTTGCGTTTTTCGCTCCTTGCGTTGGGGGTTATCTCACTGTGCTGCGCCACGTCTGGTGACAGCAGCGGCGTGAAGAAGATGAAGATGCAGTTTGCAACGGGACCTCTTCTCAAGTTTCAAATTTGGTGAGCAAACGAGCGAAAAATCTGGCGAGTCATTGCAAGCTAGCTGAACTCAAGCTAACAACATCGTAGGCCGAACATCGATGGACACGAACCAAAAAGAGCGTTAGCTCGTTTAAACATATCAAAGGAGATTCCGTGTTCGTGTTATAGTTGTTATTAATGAACGAAACAAATCAACAACTGTAGAAACACACGGGAAGGAATAAATGTCCGGGAAGTTCCTGATTTTAGCTAGTTCTCATGAAAACATCGTTGAAAACATGGCCCCGCTTCCGCTGAAGTTACCGTTAAATCCAGCAGTCGTCTCATATTTGCAGATTAGATAAATGTGTTTTCGTATTGTGTGGGTAATTGGATTAGCATTGTGTAAAATCCCGGCAAACTGCTCCGTCTGTCTGCAAGCGTTGCACGCTAACGTCACCTAACTTTTAACAGGTTGCATGGATGGTTTTGAGATAAGGCTGCAAAGTTAGAGCCAAATTCAAGATAATTTAAGATCAAATGAATCTCTGAGATAATGACTCAACTCTGTGTGGTAGAAGCAAATCGCAGATCTGTTAAAAAAAATAATAATAATTGGATTGTCCATGAATAATGTTACTTGTCCCATCTAAAAGCCAGTGAGTTATGCTGATAACGATTTTAAAGTAGTGTGTGCAAATAGAGCTGCAACGATTAATCAGTTAGTTGCCAACTATTAAATTAATCACTTAGTTTGAGAATATATCGACAGATTAATTTATAATAAAAAAATAAACGTTAGTTGCAGCCCTATGTGAAAGAAGTAAACAAGGAAACATAAGAGACATTTGCATTGCAAATACTGTCCTCGGTGTTGTCTGAACTAAACATACAGGATGCCTCACACAGGAGCACGTCTGTTAACAGGGGAAGTTAAAACATTCATGTGCAAAAATGCTGCTATGAGGGATTTCACACCACCACTAAAACTTTCCACTAAGAAGAAAAAAAACCTATCACAACAAACAATCTACAGATAACATTGGAATTTATATGTGCAAGATCTCAAGGCTAAGTTCACAATGTAGCTCTAAGATGACTATTGTTGTGGCTGCCCTTTGTCCCCCATTTGTTGTTTCAACTGTGCATTTTGTCTGTGTTTTTTTTTCTGTGTGTGTTTGTCTTCACACAGCATTTCCTGAGGGTACAAGCGGGTGTTTGAGGAGTACACGCAGGCCTTGTACCAGCGGTACCCAGACATCCGCATTGAAGGGGAGAACTATCTTCCTATCCCCCTCTATCGGTAAGAGAGATTAATAATAGTTATTATTTGTACCGCACGTTTCATTCATAGTGAAACTCTACAGTATTAATAACATCGAAACATAAAAGAGTCTGGGGTCTGTGCTGCCGTCAGATTGTTAGGAAGGCTGTTTCACAAGCAAGATGCGGCAGAAGGCTCCATCCTCTATGGTGCGGAGCTTAGTAATCAGGGCCCGGAGGTGCAAGCTGCTGGCAGATCTGAGGGTGCGGGTGGAGGTTTGCGGTATCCGCCTTGTAACAAGTGGATTATATCCAGCTTTATAGAAGCAGCCTGAGAGCTGCCCAGGATTAGCTGTGAAATGGAATTCTCATGCAGTTAGGCTTATCTGGCTGTGGGTTTGTCCTTGGTAGTTTTATGGGCATACTTCCACTGAAGTTCATGAAATTTGGGTCAAAAGGACATCACGTTATTCATTCATACTTCATTTGGGTTACTACCACTACATTTTCAGATGACTGTCTAAACTGAAGGTGTCAATATGGCTATTGTTATGTATTTTCAACAATGAAACAGTAAAATATATTGTGGGCTAAATTAAATCTTTGTTATTAATGTTATAAATTCTAAAAATCACAGTCACATAAATCCCCAGTTCCTTATTATAAAGCAATTGGATTATTTGATTTAGAAGTGCAACAATTTTAAACGCATATAATTTTAATATATTTAGTCAACACAGCATGTTGTTTCTATTTGACTGTATTTTCAGTGAAAGCTTTGGCTACTGTTTTGTATAAAGAAAAACAGGCTAGAGTTGAAATGAATAGTGAATGATAAACGCTTTCTTTGTCTTTAATGTCTTTTGGGTTTTGGATGATTGGACGAAAAAAATTGAAGTTCTCACCTTGGGTTTTGAGAAATTGTATTAAGCATGTTTGACAATTTCCTGACATTAATAGACCAGTATTTAATGTTCATATCTTGATAACGATACATATTGCAATATAGCACATTTTCTATAAATTCAATTAATAAATAGTTTCTTGTGAGTGTCCCCACCTGTTATTTGTCCATCTTTTTCACCAATTAAGTTTCTCTACTTGGCTTTTTATTGTACTTACAGTAACGTAACAACAAGTGTAGTTGTTGTCGTCAACTTGAGTACTTCACCTGGTTCACCGTCTCTCCTGTGTGTGCAGCACACACACGGAAGGCTCTGCCCCTACTGCAGTGAACCACAGAGTACAGTAGTGTGACCATGAATGACAGCAAAATGCAGTAGATTATGTTTGTTTATGTTGTGTCGCTGTCTGTCACTGCGGGCGGGGCAGAGCCCTTGATGTGAGTGCTGCACACAGCGCAGCAGTGAAACAGTGAAACAAAATGAGGTACGAGTTGACAGCTACACTTGTTAAATTACTGTAAGTGCAATAAAAGCTTTGAGAGTAAACAGCCAAGAAGAGTAATTCATTAATGTAATCTACACAAAAGATGGACAGACTCCAAATGACTATGACTATTTTGTGCACTGTTGCAACTACAGATTAGAATTTTAAATCTAAACAATCATTGTCTATTCTTCATGTAATAGTCAGTGGGTTTGTGACGTATCACTGGTTGTGAAATGTGTTTTATATATTTAAATCACAAGCCAAGTCTCAATGTGAGACTGCTTTGTGTAGTAAACCCAGGTGTTGTAGTTAAAAGTGTGGTGTTACTGAGCCTCTCAGGATCTCATCAGTTGAACGCTTAATAAACACTCAAGAGATTCCCTCAATTAAACACTGGAGATAGTATCATGTCTTATGCTTCCTTTTTTTTTTTCAATGGCTTAGTCATTAGAGTAAGGCGGTATCCACTGACAGTTTATTGTTCAACCATTTATACATATTAAAGTTTTTTTTTAAAGGATAGTCAAACCAGAGTAAACAGGATGCAGGCTCAAGGTGCGACAATGTGAGTCAAATCCTAGTTTATTATTTTCTTTTTTTTTCCCTGCAGAGTCATGACCGCTGTAGAAATGTTTAATAACTAGTTGTAAGTGAGCAAGCCAGGAGATTTATATTTCCTGCAGAGTCATGATCACTATTGAAATGGATAATAGTTATTTGTAAGGCAGGAAGCCGGCACATGCACTACACAGTAGACAAAGCTCGACTCTCTTGTGTCTATTCTTGCACAATAAAGCTTTATTTGTATAAATTGAGGCCACACCTTTATCTTTTCCAACTTGACATGGTAAAATTAATATGTTTTCAGAAAATTATCTCAGAAATGAAAAACTATTTTAAATATTTTTTTAGATGTCAAAATGATTTATCAGATGTGCTGCAGTGTTTGATTTGTTTAAGAGGTTTAATATGTCTTGTTTTTTTAACCTTGAAAAATATGTTGTTTATATGTTGTTTATATTCTATAAAAACATTGAATATTTTTCATACCTGTCTGCCTTAAGACAAATTGTATACAGAGTCACATCTATTGGATACGTATAATATATCAGCCGGGCTTTGGACTAATTTGATGTCTCTACTCTTTTACTTCATGATGCCATGTCCAAAAATTGTCTTTAAAGCCAGTTTCATGTTTTATTCCCTCAGACACATTGCTTCGTTCCTCTCCGTGTTCAAACTGCTGGTGATTGGGCTGATTATTATCTGCAGGGACCCATTCGCCCCCCTCGGTATGCAAGCCCCGGGCATCTGGGAATGGGGCCAGGGAAATAAGGTAAGGTTTCCTGGACCTATAAGAGTCACTACAGCTCTCAGCCCATGAGGGCACTTTCACTGTAATGTAATTGTGTGAAAGGGTGGAGTCACAGTTGTGTCTGTGTGTGTGTGTGTGTGTGTGTGTGTGTGTTGCAACTGAGAATTTGTGTTGCAAGTAATCACTGCTGATATCACACAGAGACACAGCTCGAACATAGAAATGGAGGAGAGCGGGCTTTATTTTGGCTGTGTTTCTGATACAGTTGCACACACGCTGCCAAGTACAACTCAAACCCGTGGGATTTCATTAACTGTTCATTCTGGGTCTTCAGGTCGGGGTGTTAAGTATTGTTTGGCTTGGATCAGATATCTCCAGGGTTACAGACATGCCAAAGACTCAGAGGGAGAATGGCCAATGACTGTTTACATTGGATATCTGCAGATGAAGATACCTAGGCTATTGTTGTGCTTTAACAGAAAGCTGAGGCTGATAAAGGGTATTGTGGTTTTGGTAGCCAAACGGATAACTAACAGAAAAGCCTGCAGTTGCACACAGAATAGCTAATGGTTTTACTAAGCATATGGCTTTGACTTGTTTTGCTAATAAATCTGCTTGTTTTATCTAAGCCCCAATCTGGCTGATAACAGTCTCAGAGTCTCCCGCTTTGTGTGTGCATTTAAAGTTGGCGTAGGTATATTTTCAGAGTGAATTTTTTTTTCAGTTATATTTGGTGAAATTCTCTTTACATCTTGACAGTTATTAAAGAATAAAATGGGCCAGGGCCTGTAATTTGCCACATCATAGTTTCACTGTGCACAACTGAGTCCATTTTTCTGACTGAAATGCAAACTGCAGAAAGAAAGCAAGTGTGGCCACAGAGGAAGCGACAAGAAATAAATGGAATACTTGGACCAGAAAACCTGTTTATAGGTTACTCTTTACACATTCATCACTCGGCTCTGTAAGTGGACCAGTGTTTGGTAGCTGGAGCATTGCTGCCCAGTATCTTATCTGTATGGGGGGAAAAATGTTTGACAATGTCCATTTTAAAAAAGTAGAGCCCAAATGATATGAGTTGTTTTAAATTGATCTGTATTGAGACGAAAAATGCCTGCTAATATATCAGTTGGGCTCCAATAAAAGCTGTGAAAGCTGAGATGTGCCCTGCAAATTTGGTCCATTCTAACATATTGTTTGTTGCTGTGATGGTTAATCCTAACATTTTAACGAGTGACATTTGAACTACCCGGTTTGTGTTTTTAACTAAAATGCACTGAATTTATCATGTATGTCTAAACGTCATGTTGAGTTGAGTCTCTCGTCACTTTGAAGTTTACTAAAGCAGGCTCAAGTTAACCTGTCAATAGAGTTATCACCTCGTCGTTGTAATACTGTATCTTATCTGTGAAAAGCTCTTGTGATCCATTGCATGATGCAAGAAAAAGTGGAAACATAACCAGCAAAAAAAAATGTGGCAAATTTGTTTAGTTTTTTTTTTTTTTTTGCAAAACCTTTGAACTTCTCTCATGCTTCTTTCAGATATATGCCTGCATGATGGTGTTCTTCCTCAGCAATATGATTGAAAACCAGTTAATGTCCACAGGAGCTTTTGAAATCACATTAAATGGTGAGTTTCTGTTTCACAGTTTGCACTTACAGACTGAACACTGTTTCTGGCTTTGACCTGTAATGAAGGAAATGCAGTGATGAGCAATAACATTTTCTACGACCTTTAGCGCTATCTTATGTAATTACTTCTCAGATCGAAACTACAAAGAATATTTAAATATGTTTTGTAATATTATAATGACGTGGTATAGAGAATTTGTGAATTGAGTTTTGTCTTTCTATAGATGTGCCAGTGTGGTCAAAACTGGAGTCAGGTCACCTGCCCTCCATGCAGCAGCTTGTGCAAATTCTGGACAATGAGATGAAGATGAACGTTCACATGAACACAAGACCACACCACCATTCCTAACCCTACTCTTCACTTACTGGCTGGAGCTAAAAGCCCCTCCATGTAAGTACAGTAGCGTACATAAAACAATCCACACTCCTTTTTTCTGAGTTTATTTTTTTTCTTACTTGTGAAAATTATTTGCCAGTGAAATGCTCTTCTGATGATCTGCCTTCACTCTCCTCCTGTCTAGGTTTGAGGTGGGTTTCTCACTGGGCTGTGAAGTGATGTTTATGAAGGTCTGCGCTGAAGGCAGGAAGACTGCTAGCACAGACTGGATGTCCCCATCACTCTTCATCTTGCCCCTTAGAGATGTCCCGCCCCCAACGCCAGAGTGGGATCCATGGCAACGATGCCAGACATTCTGTCATTTTTCTTGTACTATTCATACTACTGCAGATTTCATCCAGGTGACATCAGTTGGTCCCATAAGAAGATATTTAACATTGATTCTTATAGTCTTTAACTTGTTGCATATTATTGATTTATGTGAATAAAATAAACAAAATATTGTCATTTGTACCACTGAGCCAAATGTAGAATTTTAAGTTTATTGTTGTAAAAGTAGCTTAGCTATGTAGAAAATGCAACACTTAAAACCTGTCATCACTGTTGTGAAAATAACATTGGGGAATTGTGTCTTGGTATGATTTCTGAATAATTTTTATATTTACATAACTTGGAGGAAGCTAAGACAATTAATAAAACCTATTGTAACTATTTAACTGTGAAGTAGCAGTGTGGTGTTGAAGTTTACTGATACTTAGCTGTGTTGGAAATGTGATCCTAATAGATAAATACAAACATTTTACATTTTAAAAGGGATGGTGCATTGAAGTGGATAATATGACAGTTCTCATCAATTTTGCCATTATGATTTGAGACAATTCAGTTAAAGAAAAACTGCTGAATAGCTTGGAGACACTGCTGTTTTGTTTTTTCCTTTAAGCAGACAACCGGTTTGATTCTACATGAGTGCCCATCTTTGAGCCATCTGCTCAACTTAATGTTATTAGTAAGACAGGAGGCCCTACGCTGATCTGATTTTAAGAGACAAAACAGATTAAACATAAGTACAGTGAAAGTAGGGCTACATCCAATTGGTTTAATTCTGCATAGACAATGACTAAGGTAAAAAAAAAAGAACATTTTGAGAATAAAATTACATTGTATATTAGATACAGTTTTTATTTGCTTGCAAGACAAATGGCTGTTTGAAACCAGACACAGAGTTCGACAGAAATGTAAATCTGTTTTCTATTAGTGTACATACGGACAGTGCAAACAGCCAGATTCAGTATAGAGACAAATGATGGGAATATACTCACTTTGTAAATTTTGCATCTTAATATGTAATAATGGAGAGGTTTTATATTTTTATTGGGCTGCCAGGATGTGCTCTTAAATACACAGCCATCTGGGTGAAAAACATCATGAGTCTTCTAATGTTAAGTCCATTGTACCTCCCAAAATCCAATTAAGAGTCATTATGGTGCTTAGAAGGAGCTGGGTCTTTTGTTTCTTGGTGCTATGAGATAATGTTAACACACAAGTACTAGTATACTGATATCATTTCCTCTTACAGATTCCTTTAGTTACTGTAGAGCAGAAAATAATCTGACCTAGATCAAAGTCAAAAAATTAAAACTTGAAGGGTTTTTGAAGTGGAGTATGGCGTAACTTTATTCCTCCTGTGACCTCATTATGACAGCAGAGCTGCTGTCAATGTGTCACAGCGTTTCTTTATTACAAATATATCAGACACAATCCTGAAGGCACCTACAGATAAAAGCCTTTTCGCTCTCACTCATCATCACGTTAGTGCTGATTTCCAGAAGTCTTTGAGCAAAAACATGGAGGCTGGGGGCTAGTGTGGTCTTAGGCAGCCGAGGATTGGAGGGCGCCATCAGGTTCTGGTGAATATGCTGAATGACCAGGTGGATTTTAATCCTGGCTGCCAGCACTAACAGCTCCTCCTTTAATACTGATGGTCCCAAAGCCGGCCCGTCACCTGCACATTTACACTGGGGAAAAAAGTTAACTTTTCTAAAGACGTTCAAGCACATTGTGTGGCCAAGCATCATTTGAACCCAAGGGGCACAGTGTCTATTGTAAAATAATGTGATTTATTTTTTGTACCATAAAACTTTGAAGCTTCTTAATGGGACATTTAAGGAGAACATAAGAGTTGAAAAGGTTTAGAGCACAAGAGTTTATTTAAACTGTGTAGAAGGTCTGCAGAAATAAGTGTAAAATAGAAAAAAAAAATCACTATTACCTCAGCACAGCAGGTAGCCACACTGAACTTTGCCTGTTGACCTCTTGCCAGGAACGAAACAAATACTTGTTCCTTTCCCAGGACTCGGACCCCAACTGTTTTGTTGAGGGAAAGGAAGACAGGATGCAGAGGAGTGGGAGAAAGGCTCAGACTGCTCCAGCTCCACCGACGTACTCTGGCACCCGTCTCATCCAAACACTGACCGCCTGATCTATGTAAGGTCAGCCTGCAATGTGAACACACACATACACACATGCACAGATACACTGTAGGTCATTGCCATTGTGTGTGTCAGCACATGGACGGCTATGGATAATACAAATTTTACTTACACTTAAATCATTTTACGCAGAAACCATACATGAAATGCAACTTTTAGTATTAAATAGCCTAATTTTGATTCACCTAATAATGAAATACTTGAATAAAAATAGTTATGCTACTATAATACTATATTTATCACCAATATAATAATCACACATATCAAAGGTATGTATTCAAATAAGTATACATTGCTCTGTACCATATGCTTCCATTGCTGTAGTAACATGTCGCCCTGCCATCAGACTGGAACACAGCTCTGATTGGTTGGTCGACATCTTGACTGTCATCATACACGATGCAGACCCTTCCATTCTCTTTGGTGACCGCGATAACAATAGCCAAGAGGCCTGAGGGATAACTGTTGCCATGACGATAAGGATAGGAACACCCACTAAAGACTACAAATTGGACTGCACAATTCTGTATAAACCTTTAGCCTTCATGCCAAAACTCAATGAAAATCTCACCACATGACAGAAATATACAAACATTATTATAATCCATCTGACAGGATACAAGACCTGAGCAGAGCCGTCAGGGAACATGGTAAGAAATTTCATGCCATTGGAATAAAACTTCTGTAGAAATCCTCCTACATCCTGTGAACATATAAGAATATTTGTTTGTAATGTTTTGTGTGATTAATATTCAGAAATATCAGAAATAATATTTAAAATATCCAAATTGGCCACATGGGGGCAATATATATATATATATATATATATATATATATATATATATATATATATATATATATATATATATATATATATATATATATATATATATATACACACACACACACAAAGATTAACATGGTATATTATAGAACTTTATGGCTTCTATTCAAAGAAATATTATTTGTTTCTGTGTTGAATAAAATGTCAGATATTCTTAGTGCTAACTTTAATAAAACAGTTAAGTCTCATGGGTACCTGATGATGACATAAGCCAAACTGAAGTGTCTTGTGGTCACAAAAAGGAACCACAAAGTCTTCCTTTTTTATCTTCAAACTGTTTGCACAGCATCCGTTTCCTGGAGCACAAGAAAGCCGAAAGCTGAGGACCTTTGATGTCTGGGCAACTAAACAATAGCACAAAGAAAACTGTATCAGTCTCACAAAGCTATTTAAAGTCACACTTTTGTTCATAAGAATTCAGAAATTCTATGATGCTCACTTAGAAGTTACTCACAGCTGTGTGCTTTAGGAAACTGGATTAAGTACTCCTCATCCATTCTTAGCTCTGATTGTTCTCTGAGAAAAGATAAAGGTTACATTTATCTTGGCATTAATGCTATTAAGTTAAGATTACTATCTTAATGTCTTTGTTTCTCAATGTGTTAGACAGAAAGGTGAAGGCTTTTTAAAAATACTAAGTTGTACCCAAGTACACTTGCTAAGTCCACGATAAACTTGTGATCCTCCATCTCCTTTCCTTGGAGGACCAGATCCTCCATCTCTGTGGTTGAGTTTTCTTCCTCTGATGTCAGACTGCTAGTCCCCACATCACATCTCCCCTCAATCAAAAATCGCTGCTTCACCAGCATTTTACACAGCTGCTGTCGCTGGGCACAGCAGAAGAGTGGAGCTGCCTGAGATAGTGAAGAGGACACGCTGAGAGAGGAAAATGAAAAGTGTGCAGCACCACATGAGCTACTTTGGTGGGAGTCTGTTTTCATTCAGCATCTGTCCCACCTGAAACTCCTCTGCCCATGTTAGATCCAGTGAAGGTCTGGCCTTTCCCCTGCAGTACTCACATTTTACCGAGCACGTTGATGGAGGCTGGGACTGGGCAAGAGAGTTTTAAAGTCAGCTAATTAGTAATATACTGCAAATCAATATTGCTGTAGATAACAATAAGTAGAAATTCTTTGTACCGCTGGAGGAATGGTTAAGTTGTCAGACTCCCGATTGTACCTCAGGACTCCCGCTGCTCCAATACAATGGGTGGGTGGGATACTGATAGACTGTGGACATCCTTCATGTATCCTCTTACCAGTCTGAGATTTAAAAAAAAACAAACATATCAAATAAAGTAAATTCATTAATAAACTTGATGTTTCTTCATTAAAACGAATGAAAATAGATTTATTTAATTTCTTATAATGGATCTGCCTTACATGGTCATCCAGGACACTGACATCTAATGAAGCAGTGGAGGCACCTAATGTAAAACAACAGTGACTGTAGTGTATATTTAAATTGAGTCCCACTAAAAGAAGTAAGCCTGAATAATGATTTTTTTTTTCTTTATACATGCAGCAGACTCACAAGGAAAGCTCATCTTTTTCTTTGTCTTGCCAACTGCAGGTGCGAAGTTGTCTCCCAGGGCAAAATAATAGCATTCACTTGTTGTGCAAAGTTTCTCTCCTGTTAAAGAAATGAATACAGTAGATAGACATGCCTCTACACTCAAGTATATTTTCTAAAATATACAATTATCGAATAGTAAAGGAGACAGAGAAAGGCCAGTTTGACATAAAAACCCAAAAGTAATGCTTTATTTAAAATAAGAAGAAGCAATACACCTGTTAAAAGTATTTGTGTGAGAGTTCCCCTCTGAGCTTCAAGATTTGATAATAGGATACAGTAAAAATGACTCAAAAATAGCAAAAGAATCAGTAGATGGCAGGTTATGTATACACTCACCTCAATGCTGGTTAAATATTTGTCATGGCTTCACCCTTGCTGGTGTTGTCAGTAACCTTGGAGACGAAATAGTTGTCTTCAGCTATGTGGAAATGTAGTAGCTTACCTAATACTGGCTGCTGGCTGACTGCATTATGAAACACAATTATAGATACAGTGTTGACTATAAAATCCCTTAACCTGGTCTGCAGAAAGGGAGGTCCTGAAACAAACAAACAAAAAATCAGATTTTGTGAACATGGCTATCCAGTACTATTTCTTTACGCATGAATGTTCGAAAACCGGGATGCCAAAAATCAGGAATGTTTTAAGGTGAATTTGAAGACATGAAAGACAATTTATACAACCAAGAAACGGACAGAATAATCTCACCTAAATGTCAGTTTAGTGACTTTTCTCTAGTATCATCAGCAGATAGTTTGTCCAGTTGTCATGGAGTTGTAAGTGTTCAAATTTCCATTTTCTTCTGAGAGCTTGTTGAGCTTCAAAGTAAGCAGTTGACAAAACAACCTCGGCTCAATGTATATTTAGTAGCTGTTCATGAGCCCTTGACTCATATCACATAATCTTTATTACAGGTCAAGAATGAACTTTGAAGTTTAACTAAGAAATTGAAATTTTATAAAACAACAAAGCCTTCAGGGTCAGTTTTAAAGCAATGTGCTCTCTTTTACAGATTTTTAGTTCAGAGACAACATGTTGTAACACTATTTCTCCATAAGGTGGCAGAGAGGTTGTGCAGTTGAGTTTAGTTCTTTGTCGTTTTCAAAATTTACTTTCAAGGTAGTTACCTGAGTCAGAATGAAGCCTCTTTGATAGGTTACTCTAATCATTTATTAATTTACTGCATTTTTCTCCTTTTTTCATATATATATTTTTTTATTCAGTGTTTTGTTGACATTGGCTTCACTTCCTCTGTGTGGTCCCACAGACTCCACTGCTGTTTTTGTAAAAATTAAAAAAATTTAAAAAAGATTTTCAATTTCCCTTTTCATTTGACCTTATCTAAATTCAATAATTAGAACAATATTAATCCTCCCATATTCCACAATCTGGGCTTTCACATGTTATACTGAAATTATATAGATTTTTTAATGCATATATGCATTTATGCACTATGCACAAATTCATGTAAAGTTTACCAAAAAGTCATTCACAGACAACAAAGGTACATTATGTTATCCTACATAATTACTCATGTTTGAGGTGTAACCCTGTTAGACCTGTTGTAAACAAACTGTTATTACTCCAACTGTCAGTCAAACACACACATTTGGAATTCGGCAGATGTATAGCTGCATAAAAAGTAAACGCAACACCAATCACAGATATAAAGCAGATGAAAATCCATTGTATGTAACCATGTTTTTATAGCATGATCCCAACTGTAAAACGTTTTCTACAGCAGACTTCTAAAATATGTCATCAGTTCCAATATGCAACTCTTGCAAAATTATGAAAAGTCGTGAAGTATCAAGCCTATAACAATCTTTTGTGTTAAATGACCCTAAACAGAACATTGGGTTTTAAGAAAAAGAGATGAACTACTTTAAGAACAGTTTTGAAAAAATAATATGGACATTAAAATTTGCTGCCTTCAGTGTATCAACAATCAGAGACCATAAGCAAACTTCTCCTCTGCTGTCTCCTGACCTTATGGAAACCTTGCACAGGTGAAATCAATGCAAGATGATTAGGGAATATCAATTAGCCTAGCTACCTTAGCTTTTGATTGGTTGATGCAGCACCTGCTGTACCTGCTGGCAGGAAATGCTACAACACAAATAGCTGTGTCAAAGTAGCAACTCTCAGCTCTGAACATTTCCAGGAGTCTCATGCAGAACAGAATGATACGTAAAGGAAAAAGGAAAAACTCTACTTTTTACTTGGCCATAGCTGTTATTCTGACATGTTATTTGATGCAGACGATAGACTGTTATCGACTGAGGAAAATGGACAGGAGAAAAGAAGCTGATACTGCTAAAACGATAAGTGTCCAAGAGGGGAAAATTGTGTTTGGGAAAGGATCAAGCCTTGAGTCTCAAGTCATAGATCAAAGCAGGTCATTGTCAAACACTTCTGTGGAGGATGATACTGCTTATCAAGCGGACTTTACAGGTAGGAAACTAAAGAATGTGACTGTAGTGGTTTGTTTTTGTTTTGTTTGAGTCTGTGTTGCATGTGTAATCCAATTAAATATCTTGTGTGAATTTTTTTAAAAACCACATGCAAGTTCTCAATTTATAGCACACCTCCTAAACTTGCCACACTGAACTGTGTTTAGTATTCATTATACTTTTGATTTCACTTTTACTCATCAGGCTGGTCTAAAGGCCAAACACAAGATGCAAGTTCCAAAGAATCATTATGGAAGCGCATGGGATCTTCTCTGCAGTGTAGTGGGGACCAGATGAAGTTCAGAGCGGTGGGACAAGGAGCATCACAGTTTGCTGTGGAGCAAGGTAGTAACAAGGTCTATAAGGTGTACTAGAGGCATGTTCTGCAGCACACGTTTTGACTTTCCACTGTAGGAAAAATACAGGTATTGCTAATAAAGATGGCTCCATAGTGTTAAGTGTCCCTGTAAGCTGTGACAGTGAGCCAGCACTCACAATAAGATGAAACTGAAAGGGCTAAATGGCATTCAGTTTTTTAAATGGCTGTACTTTTCTTACTGGAATGCAAAAATAATTTAAGAAGACCTGTTCCTTCACAATATGTACAGTGACACACTAGTCACACCATCACTTGCACTCTCACATTTAAGAAACTTTTTTCCCCATAGGAAATGCACCTCCAATGCCTCTGTCCCAGGTCCCTTCAACTTGTGGCTACAGTATGCAGAGGAACCCACTTGCACTTGTTATGTTGGTTCCTTATGATGGCTGCAACATGGTTCAAGAGGTACATTTATTTCCTGAAATGCAAGATATTGCTACACCAGAATGTTACATACACATTCCAGTAGTATAATCTTTAACTGGTTTGACTTTTTTTTTTTTTCTTTTTTCCCTCCAAAGGGTGGAAGTTATGTGCTGCCAATGCGTTGGCAGGGAATTCCAGTCTCTCTGAGGTGCCCCAAACCTGCAGCCCC
Source organism: Euthynnus affinis (assembly GCA_029490765.1). Taxonomy (NCBI): domain Eukaryota; kingdom Metazoa; phylum Chordata; class Actinopteri; order Scombriformes; family Scombridae; genus Euthynnus; species Euthynnus affinis. Next base: position 14,237,111 of record CM055849.1, on the reverse strand, counting down.
TGCTCCTGCAACAACACAAGACCCTGCCTCCCAGACGCCCAAGAACCCGCCCTCGGTGCCTCAGGTGCCTCAGGTGCCTCAGGTGCCTCAGGTGCCTCAGGTGCCTCAGGTGCCTCAGGTGCCTCAGGTGCCTCAGGTGCCTCAGGTGCCTCAGGTGCCTCAGGTGCCTCAGGTGCCTCAGGTGCCTCAGGTGCCTCAGGTGCCTCAGGTGCCTCAGGTGCCTGATGTTTCAAATCCCCAAATTCCCCCATATTTCTTACCACCCTATATGCTTTATCCTCACTATCCTTCAGTGGTAGACCCTACAACGGCCAAGAAGCCTGAAATACCCACGTTTCCACAACCTCCTAATTTCTTCCATCACTACTTCTCTCTCCCTCTTCCAGTCATAACTCCACCAACTCCCACTACCACTGCAGAGCCAGCAGCTGCAGTTCCTCTCAAAATGTACCCTTATTTCAACTCACCATTTTTCTTCCCTCCCTTTCAATGGCGCTTTCCAGGGCCTCTGCCCACGACTGCCAAACCAGCAAGTACCACTAAACTCACTACTCGAGTGATTCCGGCTAAACAACAATTGCCACAGTTTCCACCACAAATGTCTTTCTTTCCTCCCCTTTACCAGCACCACGTCCCCTTTCCACAAGACAAAACCCCTGAGCCAGTGACACCAACAACTACAACCACAACAACTCAGAAAACTGATCCTCAAGTGATACAGGTGCCGCCACATGATCACCCACATATCCATGGTCCACCTCAATTTCGAATTATGCCTTATCCTTTTTATCCCCCTCATTCAGTTTAGCCTACCACAATCCTGAACAGTTCTAATAATAAATGGTTTGAATAACTTAAGTGGCAGTGTCCAGTCATTGATGCATTGAAATTCATTTGGTATATGGAGAGTTAACTGTGGAAAGGTTGCTGCGCTTAAAAGGGGTTTGTGTACATGAGTCCATACTGAAATCTTTGTTTATGACAGCTTGGAGGGGGGGATTAGCTTAATAATGAAAGCTTTCATGGGTCACCACTGACCTTTTGGATATCCAAAATTTAACTTGTGGCCTTTTGAAGAGCCTCTAGTTGTCTCATTGGGCAATTGAATCACACCATGGTTGGTTTGAGTCTCAAATTTAAGTAGGCACATAGATTATGATTGTGTGTGTGTGCACAAGTCTGGCTAGAAGGACTTTACTTTAAGTTAAAATTAAATTACAGAGTGAGTTGTAACACATGACAACTGAATTCAGTTAGGGGTAAATTGTCATTCCTTTTAGCTTTTGCTAAACACTAGCAGCAGTGCACCTCAACACACTTTTTTAAGTGATTGCATCTTATCTTATTCATGTTATTTTTAGAGTAACAAAGCACATGCACTGAGAGGAAATTAAGTTGTTGTGACAAGCCAGACATCAATGATGTCTTGTAGTCTGATCAAAGAATGTGGTTCCAAATAATATCCACAGGGTGCCTACAGAAATATTGATCCGCATAAAATAGAACTGAGAATTACAGTGAAAAGATACAAATAAGGCAGAAGGTACCATCACATGTGACACAAACTTTACTCCGGTGTGAAGTAAACCAGTGTGTGGCAAACTGCAAATTTGCCTTTTTCATTCACATAGTCACCAAAAACAAGCATCACCAGATACAATGATGGGAGACCGTATTTGGGGGCTGATTCATGAAAGTGAGTATAATCAAATCTCAAAAAACTACTCACTGATAAATCTTTTGTGGTCACTTTTATATAACTTTAGTATAAATACATGTTAATTTTGATTCATAGGTTGTTTTTTCTGACTTCCTGTGAACAAAAATATGTAAATTTTTCCTTATTCCCATTGGAAATTGGTACATTTCAAGGTATTGTACATGTCACAAAAACAAAGTTTGAAGGGAATATTAGCCATTTCCTATACTTTTTAGACATAAGCAATTAGGAAATAACACATACCTTACAGGCACAAAAATCATGTTACATAGTGTAATTAAATGCATTGGCAAATAAAAATATTCACATACCCTGACAGCAAAAATAACCTACAAAAATAGATGGTATGTGTCCTATTTCATGCCACATGATAAATGTTAAGAGCTGACTTTATTGGCCTGAGAACAACAGGGGAATCAGACATCAAAGGCTCCAAACTAGCCCACCTGTTATGGCCCTAATTAACACAGGTGCAAGCTGGTGATGAAATCACATCTGATTGGCTGACTACTATCTGGTGCCAGAATGTGCCCAGTATTAATAGCTGTGATTCAGTTATCCTTTTTCATAGTAAAGTGCTCTCCATCTGTTTTGGGTGTGCAGCTCCAGTATGACAGGTGAAGATGGAAGGAGATGCAGATCATGTCAATTTGTGGCAGTCATATTGCTCCTGTGCTGTTTGGCTCCAAGTTTAAATTGCTTTAGCTGGCAACGGCTGAGGAGAAAAGTCAAACAGAACAAGGTAGTTAGTGAAGCTACAGTGATGGAAGGAAGGACAGGTAGCATTCTCTTTAATGGGACAGAGATTAACTCCCTGTCTAGATCTCCCTTTGTTGCTGCCATGGGAAATGATGAATTGCTGCATGTTGATTTGGCTCAGTCAGATGGCACAGGTAAGATTCTGCTGTTGAGGTTCTGCTATTTTGACAAATTCCATTTAAGTACTGCATGATAGTCCTACTGATAATAACTACAGCATGATACTCCACTACTAATTTTCTATCTGAACTTTTTTTTTTTTTTTGTTCTTAAAGGGTTGTCTGAGCAGGCATCACAGCGGAAGGATGCCATAGTAAATGAAGCAGCATGGAGGCACCTGAACCCTTCACTACATTGTGGCCAAAACAAAATGAAATTGAAAGCCATGGGACCTGGAGCTGCTGACTTACAGCTGGACATGGGTAGAAAAATCAACTCAACAAAAATATAAATGTACAGTGTGATTTTAAAGCTGTAATCACAGAGCAAGTTGTTGTAGAATAACTGTCTTTTTCTTCCCCTCAGGCAATGCACATTCCCTGCCTTTGATCCAGGTACCTCAACCCTGTGGCTACTCAATGCGGCAGAATGCACTGGGACTTGCATTAGTTGTTCCCTATGATGGCTGCTATGTGACACAAGAGGTATACCTTTCCTCCTATTTGATTATTATATTTGGTATCTTTATTCCAAACATATATTCACTTTGGTAAAAGTTCAGGTGTTTCTAAACATTACAATTGAATGCACAGAATCAAACCCCAATTCCTCATTACCAGTTTGTTATATATTCACTTTGGTAAAAGTTCAGGTGTTTCTAAACATTACAATTGAATGCACAGAATCAAACCCCAATTCCTCATTACCAGTTTGTTGCTACTTCAAGGGTTTTTTTGTTTTTTTTTTTTAAACAGTGGGGTTTTTTTCAGATGACTTTAAAAAAAGAAGAAATTTGATCTTTGTCAAGATGATTCTAGTAAAGCAACAGTCAATGCTATCTAACTTCTAAGAAGCACTTGTGTTGTGCCTTGCTTTCTTGTCTATTCTTGTTTCAGAATGGAAATTATGTGTTGCCAATGAGTTGGCTGGAGACTCCAGTTAAATTTACCTGTCCAATATTGCCACATTCTGATGTAACGCCTACTTCCCCTGCTGTAACGCCGACTTCAACCGCTGCTAAACCTGCCCAGCAGCCGTCTTACATCTACGATCCTAGCAGTCTATATTCTCCCTCTTGGTATTACTACTACTATATGTATATGATGACTATGACACCGGCACCAACCACAGCCACTGCTACAACTACTACTAAGCCTGACATGAAAATCCCTCAAATTAAGCCTCCTGCATATCCTTACTATCCTTATTACCCCTACTACCCTTTCCCAAATCTCCCAGTGGTGACCACTGTGCCGCCACCCACTACCACCCCCAAACCCACTACTACCACTGCTAAACCTTGTAACACAAGTCCCACAACACAAACAACCGTTTCTGCTCCTACAACCACTTCAACTACTACGACGACAACTGCGTCAACAACTAAAGCATGTTCCAGTACAACCAAACCCAGCAGCAACTATCCAGGCCAGATGAGTGGGTCTGTTCCTTACAACCAGCTCCCCTTCACTCCATACGTCGCATATGAAGCCAACAGGGCTGGCGAAATCCCTGATGACCAGAAGTATGTGCCTCGAGCTGGCTACAAATCTGGACTCCAGGCTCGAGCACACCCGCATCCAAGCTTCCACTACTGGCAACATGATCCCTGGTTTCTTCTCGCAACAGGTCAAGACCATCCTCAATTTGACTGGAAAAACCTACAACCTGAAAAATGAACTCCATGGTAAGGACAGCCTGTAAATGTTTTGAATTAATGACTGAGTAATAAGGTAGTTTCTCAATCCTAGTTCTTTGCCTTTCAGGGGTTGGCATCCACTGAGTGAGCATTCAATAAATGTGTTTACTTAGAGCTTGGTCTGAGTTGTCATTCATTCATAATGCACATGTTTCTATATTTGCCCATGCCCCAGGAATATCAACATAAATGACTACAGTTGGTGGAGTCAAATGATTAAGTCTTTGATAAGTAACTAATGTCCAGCATAAACTGCAGTGGCAGGAAATATTTCACTGGCAAGTTGAGTCCAAGCTCATCTTGGGGAAATGGACTAGTGAAAATAATCAAACAATAAGTAAAGAATTGACATCTCAAACTGTACACTAAAAGCTTCACAAAGCTGCTGTTTATGCCAAGGCTTCTTTTAGACATTTTATATCCCAGGCAACATTAAACCTGAAAGGGCACCTGGGACCTTGAGTCATCTCACAGCAAACAAGGTCTGCTGCCCACCAAAAATAAGATTGTTGCTAGTGCATGCTGAAAATATTGTCCTGACATGATTCCACAGTAAATGCTGTCAACTCTTTCAGTTGCTTCCCTTATCATAAAATGTAAATATGTTGACACTCTAATAGGAGGTAGTGCAGAACATCTGGAGTAAACTGGTGCCCCCCTAAAATGGTTCTGATGGAACATTCTTCTTTAGGGGTGGAGGGACTCTAACACAATCCTGATTCAGCTGGTTGCTTCATTCAGTACTCATTTTCCTCTACATTGATTTAAATGATCTTCTACAGAGGCACTACTTATTTACCCAAGGCTCATTTCTTACTGCTTCAGTGAAGCAGCCAGAGGAAGACTAGTTGTAACTGACAGCTTGGAGGTGGGATGTTGAAGAGGGGGAAAAATCTTTTTTGGGAGGTTGTATAAATGTATTTCCCACAGTTTCCTTTTTATTCAAATTTTTCTTCTAGTTCTCTATGAAACCAATTCACTCTGATACACATGCATTTCTTACAGTGTGCACACACCCCATTCTGTCTGTTCCTATATATTTCCACATGGTGTTCTCTCCTCTGGGCGCCCTGTGATGTTACACTCATGCACATGCACACGAACGCACAAATCTACACACATCACTGAAACTAAGCCACACGTGACAACAGAGAGACGTGTTATGTTGCGCTCTCTGAAAGAAGGGATGTGCATTTGTGTTTTTTCCTTTACTACAGTTCTTGTATGTCAGCCATTTGGACTTTGCAGGGCACTGAGCTCCTAGAACTATTCTGAAGAGCAAGAAATCCTAAAATCCATTCTCGAATGATCATCTTATTGTCTCTGTCCAGAATGGGAGAAGCAGCGGTCCTTTCAGTCAATGCTGTGCTATTTAATTACTTCTTTTGCATTTTTGAATCTTAAGGAGTGTTGCATGTCTACAATGAAGGTGAGTGCTATGTACTGCATGTGCTATATACAGATATGATTTTACTTTTTTATTTGCCAGGTCATTAGAATTTAGGATAGATTTAGGATTTGAAGTTCAGTAAGTTTGGTAGAATGTTTTTTGATTTCTGTTCATATAAAATAAATTTATAAGAGTAAGACTGAACAATCACAGAATAATGGGATCAATATATTAAATATTGCTAGAATTCTGTGTTTAAGCCCTGTTGCAATTTTGTGATTTTATGATCACAGGGAACATAAAGACACCACATAAATTAAGATACGGATACTGCAAGCGTTCAAGTGGTTGATTTTGGTCAGAGATCTGTGTCCTACCTCTGATTATCTTCAGTCCATCTCTGGCCACATTCCCAGCTATATTCCCTCCCCCACTCCACACAGTTTGTCTCTATGAAGGAGGATTATGATGTGCACATGGATGAGGAGGAAGGTGAAGTATTCATGAAAGAGACAGGCCACTGGTGGATGGACTGTGAAAATGGTGGCAATGACGATGACATACAACATCAGAGAGAAGGAAATGGCCAAATGGTAAACAGCCGGAGTTGGGCTGAGAAGCTCCAGGACATCTTTGTACCACAGACAGCAGACTGTTACAGTGGAGGAAGAACCAGACTGTCCAGCATCTCTGTGAGTGGTTGTATTTATCTCTCTGTTTTTCTGTGCCACACAATCACTAAACAACTTCTTCTGAGTCCATTTAATCTCACTAATTCCACTACATCTCTTAAGAAAACAGAGTGGGACAAGACAAAAAAACCGATTCAGTACATGTCCAGGTTTCTCAAAAAAACAAACAAAAAAAAACCCAGACTTTTCAAAGAAATAGAAAAAACACAAACCATTGTAAGTCAAAAATCATGATTAAAAAGGAGATAAACAAAAAAAAGCTGATAACAATATTACAGCATTTGTAATCCCAAACTATGCATATCTGGTATACAGTATCTAAATACAGTATAAGATTATAATGGCATAGACACTGCCTGAGAGAAATGCCTGAGGACAGAGAAGCTGAGGATATTTGGCCTCTGATGCTGATGAAGGATGAAAGATGACTCAAAATGTTATGTTGTTTAATCAGCCTGCTGCACTGTGACACAGCACTGTGGGAACTAACTGTGGGTATGTGCATGCATGTATTTGTGTTTCTGTATGCATGTGTGGGCACGTGCACCCTATGGTTTCTTGTCTCTCTTAACAGCTCATCACACTCAAATCTGTGATGTGGAATGGGGCAGTGGAAAGATTCCTTTAGGAAACAAAACAAACAGATAATGTGCAATTAAAAATTCTGTGTTCTGCTTTGGGCCAACGAGCAGATGTGGATGCCATGTTGGTGTTACTCAAAAGTGCTGACATTTATTACATGAGCTGTTATTGATCAGCTGCAGCCTCTTTAATGGTTTTGTTTTCCATGGTTGCAGTCTCATTTATCAGACTATGTTTGGCTCTGCCTTTTAGTCCACCATATTGTTCACCTTGCTGTGCAAACCATTCATCTTCCCTTATTTCTTGTATATCTAGTATATGGATTGTCTCCTCTTATCAGGACACAGCTTTCTAGCAGCTACCATTTGTTCCTTTCCTTCCATTAAAAGAAAGATGAAGGGGAGAAGCCAGGAGAGAGAATGGAAGATGGTGGAAAAGATAACAGATCTGGTGAGCAGTGGCAGCACTGAGCAGCATAGCTGTCCTTCCCCTCCCTCCTCTGTTTCTCTCTCCTCCTCCACTTCCGTCTCTACCCACTCTTTCCTCTCCTGCTCCTACATTCCCCCTCCTCTCTCTGCTGCCTCTCTCCTTCCCTCCCCTCACTGTTCTCTCCTCCCTCCCTCCCTCCCTCCCTCTTTCCCTCCCACCCTCACTCTCCTGCACGGAGCTGCAGTATATGAGAGGGTCTCCTGGGTCTAGCTTCACTGCAGTGTAGAGAAGGGCAGGGCAGCTGTTCAGTACGATGCGCTGAAGGATGGTGCACCAGGAAAAACGCGTTTACCAGGTGTGTGGATTTCATGTTTGTATGTGTTAGTGCGTAATTGTGAGGTGTAGCATGTGGGAGAATATTTTCAGGTGTATATATATATAGGTATCCATCATGGGTGCACTACTGTAGATGAATCAGCCATACTGGACGAGTGGATATGTGATTGTGAGGGGAGTGGATGTGTTCATAGATGGTCTTCACCTGCTTATCTCTGTTTATACATCTCTGCAGTAAAATGTAGTAATTCCATGTCTAAATATAGATGATAATATAGTGTGCTGTCTTGAGTTTCTCATAAATACAAATGAAGTAATTCTTTATTATTTATTGTGACTACAAGGTGCTTTTGCTACACCATATACTTTTGTAAAATGGGTAAACAGTTTGTATGTGAATGTGTGTGTACGTGTGTGTGTGTATAGAGAGTCTGCTAGTAAAGAATACATCCGGCTGTCTGATGTGGATGAGCACGCAGTAGGCAGAGCGTTGGTTGGGAGAATGAAGGCAATGAACTATGATTTATGCTCTTACATCACAGCCTCATCTAATGATGCGTCATAAAAAGAGAGGGTGTAAGTGTGTGTGTCAGGCAGGGTCTAAATTTGTATTTCAAGAGAGAACGCTGACAGATAAGAGAGACATACATCATTTTGAAGGTGTTGTTCAGTGGTTGTTCGTGAGTAGAGTGTGTTTGTGTAGACAGCCTTAGGACATGAGGGCACATGGCACAGTCCGATGATATAAAAATACTTTCCCCATGGTACCAGAGTAGAAAATCATGTCGTGCTGAAGCATTTTATTCAGTAGTTCTCTGCACTGAGATAGAAATTAAAACTCCAAAACCCAAGCAGGTCAAATGGCCTAAATGTGTAAATATCAGAAAATGAGGTCAGTTATAGAGCAGAAGCTGACATTGAAAAGAACATGTACATAAATAATCTAGGGGTTGAGATAGAATGAAGAAAATGAGGAAGAGAAGAAAGGCGACACATATACATCAGTAATTTAAGTAACTGAAACAACATGTCTGCTCTAATAAAAATAAACAGAAGGAAAAAAGACGAGACAGGAAGTTGCCAAACACCAGTGCAGAATGATGAATGAATGCATTTGAACTATTTTAGGTATTAGCCTGATGATGGTTCGTTAGTGGACAAGTAAGCAGAGAAAGACTGTTATTGATGACTTACAGCAGTTAAAGTCCAGTGATTACAAATGATTACCAGAGATCTCAGAGCTTTGTTGATGGCTGTAAATGGCAAAAATGCATTAAAACATACATTAATAAATATTAAACAATAATACAATTATGCGTTTTCACACATTTTTGAGGGGACCTGAGTAAAAAGTGTGCTGTTCTGTTTTAACCCTCCATGTTGAAATAGGACGCTATCAACTGTCGGCTCATTCATCTATTCATTTTCTGTGCCAGGCTTTTCCAACAGGAAGCTGTCTATCCCAGGTTATACTGGGTAAAAGGCAATGTACATCCTAGACAGGTCACATAATAATACATACCATACCCATGCGAGTTTTCCCTTGACTTGACCCACATGTTTCTGGACTGTGGGAGTACTTCTGCCAGATGGGCTTTTTTATTTATTGTAATACCTTTATAATAGCAATGGACTGGATATTCTGTTTTCTATCATTTTAAATTGACTATTGAAACATGATATTTTGGGGGTAACTGATGTATGGAGATGGATTAGGGGAATTACAGAGCCGGTGATGTTTGTTCCTGTTATTGAAACTTTTGGTTGAGAAGAATAGGACAAAGAACAGATTTTTTACAAATATGTTAGCTTTGATAGTGTAATTAATATAAAATGATAATGACAGTGTCATCCATGAGCCCCAATGTAGCTTATTTTAAACTGTGAAAGGCAGGAAATTGGATTGCATGCTCCATTCATTCCATCTGCTTACACCTACATAATCCATATTGTTTCTTTTCCTTTCATTCTCGTCTTTCAACCAGAAAAGGCTTTCTCATTTTGGTGCCATACAAGTATATATAGCTTCAATTTAAATAGCAATCTGCCCACTCAGTTTAATATTCCTCCTGCGAGCATGTCCCACTTGCTAATCAAGCAGAGGTGGCACTACAGCAGCAGCACTTCAATTTTTCTTTATATTCATGTATTTTTCTCGGTTTTTGGCAGGCCCAGAGGAATGAGAGAGAGTCCATCAGGCAGAAACTTGCCCTTGGCAGTTTCTATGACGACGAACCAGTCATCTACACCAGCTGCAGCAAGAACGGCCCGGCCTCCCGGTGGGTTTCAATCGAGTGTGTGTATGGATGTGTTAGGGTTTGATCAATGCCGTCCTTTGAAGGCTGGCACCAATATTTTTGTGTTTTAGCTTCTGACAGCTGACACCTTTAGATCTTTTTTTTTCAGATTTTATTTTTGGATGGATGGCAGGGTAACAGTGAGATGTGCCCTAGCTTACATCAAATATTGATTTACAAAAAACATTAGTCACATAATACATATCTAATTATAGGTTTAACTATAAAGGAAGCTCCTCCTTATACTGCCTATTAATATATCAAACAGTCTAACCCATATATTAATGTATGTATGTTATAGCTTGAGATCTTATCTACATGGTGCATATAAGTCATTATCAAAAGGTAGTTTAGCATGTGACAAGCAGGAGAGGGAGCTATTCAGCAGCTCACTTTACTTATGAACTAGTAATACACAAGTTGACAGTAAATGACAGCAGGTGCTTTCTGGACGTCTTTAGAAAGTAGAAAGGTCACCATAGTGCAATAAAAGGGGTAAAATGAAAAGGTCAGTACATCATGTGTTTGTCAGACATGACAACACTGCAGAAGAAAATGAGTGAGTCATTTTACGGACAGACTGGCAAAAAGAAAGTGAAAGGTGTGCGGAAAAGTCACAGTGGTGTTTACGGTCAGTCAAATACTATCAGCAGCAGAAAAAAGAAGCACCAACATGGAAAGAGTTGGCATAGAGGGCTTGTGGAATTGTGGTTAACCTCTCTTGCGTGATGAGTTGCTTAAACAGAAACTTAGAGATGTCACAGCTTCATGAGTCACATAAGCAATTCTCACGCTGGGATATAATTAGTATTTGTCTGATTCCAATATTAAACAAAACAAAATTAGTCTTCAGTTTTTTTTACTGCCCTATTTTTTGCACTTATCTATGCAAAAGATCGGTACAAAATGTTTAATAAATAGATTTTTTAAAATAACCTTTTGTATCTTAAGTCTTTATTCCAAAATGATACAATTAGAAAATAAAGATAGAATGTAGCACACAGTAGGTTTGACATAGATCAAATAGATCAAAACGAAATTCTCATTTCTGTGACTGAGGTTTTGTATGCTTACAAACACATGCACACATACACAGTGGTAAAACTTGCATTACATCAGACACAAAATGGTTAACCAAAGCCATCTAAAACATGACCTCCACTGGACAAACAATGGGGGCGGCCCCTATGCTACGTGTTGTTTGAGGAAGTGCAGTTATGTCTGTGATCCACATACTCCTGAAAGAAGAAGTGATACTTGATATAAGTCTGTGACAGTGATTGATGGAATTGGAGCAGTGGAGGTAAAGGTGCACGCTTGGGGGATTAGTTTGGGGTGGAAATTCCACCACCACCACCATCCTGTCCAGTCTGTGAAACTCTGGATAAGTTATTGTTCTTGTCCTAGTGTGTAGGGGGAGACAGCTTTGGGTTGTTAGGTTCTTTTAGTGACAGTGTCATGATCTGGAATTCAATGAATGATGTTTCAAGCTCTCGTAAAGGCTGAGGTTGAGGTTTCAATGCCTGTTGCCTTTGTTCCTACACTCGATGTATGTATGACACTCGAGGTCCCAGCTTATGACGTTACTGACGTTGATACACAATGTGGCCAAAAATATATGAACACTGAGATATTGCATCCATATGTATTTGCTTAACATCTCATTCTAAAACCATGGCTCTTAATGTGCTGATATAACAGCCTCCAGTCTTCTGGGAAGGCTTTCAACAAGATGTTGCTGCAGGAATTTCCTGCTATTCAGCCACAAGAGTAAAGCTGCAAATAACAATCACTTTAATTTATTGATTAATCTCCTAATTATTCTCTCAATTAAGCAATTAATCTTTTGGTTTATAAAATGTCAGATAATAGTGAAAAATACTTGTTCAATCACAGCTGAAGGTGACATCTTCAAATATCTTGTTTTGTCCAACCAACATTCCAAGACCCAAAGATACTCAATTTACTATCATGTAGGACAATAAAAAGCATCAAATCACATTTGAGAAGCTGGAATCATACAATTTAGGCATTTATTTGGTTTCAAAATGACAAAAATAATTATTTGATTATTGAAATAGTAGCTGATTAATTTTCTGTCAATCAACTAATCGATTAATCATCGCAGCTCTATAAAAGAGCATTAGTGAGGTGAGGTTGGGCACTTATGTTGGGTAATAAGGCCCCAGACTGCAGTCAATGTTCCAGTTCATACATTCATACTACAAAGAAGCATACTGTCCAACATATTATTGTATGCTTTAGCATTAACATTTCATTTGAATAGAACAAAGGGGCCAAGCCCAAAACCATGAAAAGAAGATCCAAACCAAAAGGACAGAAAAGTAAAAGGTGGACAGGGGTGTCTACAAACTTTTTTTAGTGTACAATATCACTTGAAAGCAAAACATTTACACAGTAATTTTATGTCAATAAGATGTTTTAACATTGGTAATTTATCTCTCCCATTATTTCCATTGGATTTTGCTGAGCAGCTGAAAAAATGGTCAATCTCTGGAGTCATTGACTGACTGACTGTGTGATAAAGTTACACCAATGGTTTGGGACAGCCAAGTATCCCAGAATGCATTTTATACCAAATGTCGGCGATGATTGTGAGTCAGGCCAAAGGCTGTTGTAAATTTCACTATGGCCATCATGAGCACAGAAGAAATCCGGATGGGCCAGTTGCTACGTGGGCCACTTATACAAAAACAAGAGCCTCTGCTTTTTGTCTTTTCCTCCCTTGATGTCACCAAGCATAAAAATCTCTTGTTTAGATAGGCTTTTTAACTTTATTTGGAAAAATAAGCCACACAATGTAAAAAAGGAGGTTATGTCTACGTCTCTATGCTCTACAGAGCACGGTACTGTAATTAATGCACTGTCAACTGGCATTATATACTTATCACATTACTAGGTTTTGACCTAGTGTTGTTTAAAAAAATTTAACACCCATGAATTTCTTTTTAAATTAAAACTACAACATCAAGCACTCAGCTCAATCAGTGTTGTGATATAAAGCTATCCAGCTGATTTCCCATGGAATCTAACACACAATGTACAACACAGTGTAGAGGCCCACAAAACTTTTTGAAGATTGTTTTGCTTGTTTGTGGAAATTACAACAACATCACAAACAAAATGTATTTTCTAAGGATTCACTTTTTGTTTCTATTTGCTGTGTCACTGTAAATACACACTTTGTGTCATATTAGTGATTGGATCTCCTTGTTGGGGATCAATATCAAGACCTAAATCCTTACCAAGTTTCAACATCCTAGATCCTGTGATTTCTTGTATTTCTTTTGTGTGAGTGTGTGCGTGTAAACAAAATGAGACAACAATCAGTATGTTCCCTGTTCTCCCTATCGGTTTAATTTCGACTGGGAGACTTATTTAGTGTCTCTGACTGAAGATCAACATTTCCTCTCTTACTCTTTGTGTTCTTCCTCTCAGGCTGCAGAGTGGGGTGAACTTGCAGGTGTGTTTCGTTAATGACAGCAGCAGTGACAAAGACAGTGATGCTGAGGACAGCAGGACGGAGACTAGTCTGGACACGCCGCTGTCACCTGTGGTATGCACGACTTAAAGAGTCACTGTGTATTGTTATGTATGTGTTTAATGTGTATTTCTGTCTGGTCCCACTCATAATAATAAGTGATAGTACATTGAATTTGTACTGCACTTTTCATCCATAGATAAACTCAAAGTGCTACAGTATTAATACAACAGAACACACAACTTAAAGAAAATAGTAACACGAGTTAAGGACTTTGTGGTCAATCCTGAAAGGAGACAGGGAGCCAGTGCAATGAAAACAGAACTGGTGTTACATACCATACTCACTTACATACACACTCTCATCTGGATTCTGGCGGCACTGTTCTGAATGTAGAAGATGCCCCTGTCAGGGATCCCTGAGATGAGCATATTGTAGTAGTCCAGTCTTGAGGAGATAAAGGCATGGACATGTTTCTCTGTATCTCACAGGGTTCGAGAGCGGCAGAGTTAAGAGATGTTTTTGAGATGTTAGAAAGAAATTTTGCATTGATGTCTTATATGGTCATTGAAAGTAGGTCAAGAGTCAAATCTAACATCCAAATTAGTGATTTAGGAGGGAAGGGGAACGTCCTGGTTGTCAAAGGTGAGATGAGGTATGGGGGATGACTGAATCCAGTGTGGAGTGACAATAAGGAGAGCTTCAGTTTTTCTGCTGTTTAACGGGAGGAAATTTGTGCTCATCCAGGCCTTTATCGCCTTAAGACAGGTTCTTAGGCATGACATGGCTGCACGGCTTGGGGCAGTTTTGATGTACAGCTGGGTGTCGTCAGCATAGCAATAAAAAGACATCCCATGCCTGCTGATGTTATATCCAAGGAGGAGCATGTAGAGGGTAAACAGGATGGGGCCAAGAATCAATCCTTGAAGATCACCACAGGTGACAGGGAGCAATCTAGACCTGCATCCTCCCAGTGAGACAAACACAGTCCTACCAGAGAGGTAGAAATGAAACCACTTAAGTGCAGAGTCTGACAGTCCAGTGTCAGTGTGAATAGTGTGATCCATGGTGTTAAATGCAGTGATCAGGTAAAGGAGAATCAGGAGAGATGGAGGCCCTGCATCAGCTGCCATTAGCAGGTCATTCACAACCCTGAGAAGAACTGTTTAAGTGCTGTGTGCTGAATGAAAACCTGACTGAAATTTTTCAAATAAGTTGTTGTGTTAAAGGTAGTCCTGTAGCTCAGAAGCAACCACCTTCTCCAGTACTTTGGATAGGAAAGGGAGGTTGTAGAGGCCTGTAGCTGGCAAGAACTTCTGGCTCAAGGGTGGGCTTCATGAGAAGAGGGCAGATGACTGCAATCTTGAGGACAGATGGAACACTACCGCTTTGAAGGGAGAGGTTGACAGTTCACGGGGCTGAGAATGGGCATGTAGGATTTGAGCAGAGCTGTGGCAATAGGGTACAGAGTTTCATTTTCCTTACTCAATGTTGCTCTGACTGACGCCAGTGAAATGGATTAGAGATGGCGAGATCCCAGACAGAGGGTGGATGAGAGGAGGAGGCAGAGAGGAAGAGCTGGACATCAGAGAGCAGATGTTTGTTGTTCTTGGCTCTGAAAAAGGCAATGAAGCTGTTATATTGCTCTTCTGTAGCCTCAATTGGGAAAGATGATTGTGGCTTCAGGAGATGATTTATTGTGGAAAACAGACACTTGGGGTTGTCAGGTTTGTTATTAATTATGTTGGAGTAGAACTGTGGCCAAGCATCTTTAAGGGACTTTGGGTAAGTTCTTGTCATTCACGAAAGGCCAGTTTACAGACAGTGAGCCCTGGTTCTCTGAAGCATTGTTCCAGGACACATCCAGCTATTTTCCACAGGTCATGAGTGCACCAGGGGGCAGAGCATGAAAAAATTGACCTCATGTGTATTGATATTGGCATAAAGATTAAAGACACTGCTCAGAGATATATTGTAGAGTGCTACTAGTTCATCCACTAATGCAGAAGCAGGGCAGGTGATGTGCTGGAGGTCAATACTTTTCCAGTTCCAAAAAAAGATTTGACACAATTTAGTAGGGGGTAACAGGAACATCAAATCAAGTGAGACCACCTGGTGGTCAGTCACACCCTTATCATAGACCTATAGGTTATTGATGGGGTTGAGGTCATTACACTTTGTAAGGACCACATGTGAGAACCATATTGGCTGTTACATCCTGAAATCATTCTATACCACTTTCTCTCCAGAGCAAGCAAAGCTCATCTTTATCAGATCGAGACACAGCAGAGGAGGACTCAGACCCGTTAGATGACTGCGGTGGGTTCTGGCGAGTTCAGCGGAGGCTCCAGGAGGAGGCCCGGGTGGCACTGGCTCTGGCAAGACCCATGGCCCGCATGCAGGTGGAGGTGGAGAGGCAAATCCAACTGCACAGACGTTCACCTGTGGCGGACTTGGTTAGTCAGAGAGATCTTTTTACCCCCTCTTCTATGAAAAAGGCATTTTATGAAATGATCCAGAACAATGAAATATCCATACAATATGGGGAAAAACAAAGTGAAAATAGAATTACTGACCATAAGTTGCTGTTACAGTGACATAACACAATAAAAAAACAAAAGAGCAGAAAATTAGACAGATGGACAAATCTGAGTCATGTTGCACAATGTGACATGCAATAACTGACTGTGTCTTGTGTTTTTGGGTGTGTGCGTGTACGTACATAGCTTCCCCATCTGCCTCACATCAGCGAGGGATTGATGAAGAGGAATCTGAGGAGAGGGGACATGAGGGACATGAGTCTTGGCCAGCTGCAAGTCATCACAAATGACTTACACTCACAGATTCAGAGTGAGTAGAAGAGATACGCACAAGTACAAACACAGACACACACTTGCTTCATTATGGGTGCAAGGCCAGACTGAGATACAAGAACAAGCCTCCTGCAACTGAGAACACAGGAAATTAAGTTTTCAGTTAACAACGACAAAATCAAATGAATATCAAAACATCAAAAAGGCTTTATTCTAGTAATCAATGAGCATCAATACTGACAAAGAAGTATAAAATGACAACACAAAGTTCAACATATGGGTATTTTTAAACCATTTTTACCCCATAGTGACCTCCTCAACAATGCATTGTACATCTAATCTCATGCAGGTCTAAATGAGGAGCTGGTGCAGTTGCTGTTGATGAGGGATGAACTGCATGTGGAGCAGGACGCCATGCTGGTGGACATAGAGGACCTCACCAGGTGAACATCCCTGCCTTTCTATCTACCAACCTCTATATCTATATTGCAGAGATGCTTGCTATGTCTCATTTTCATATATTTGGACATGTACAGTATGTTCTGTGCTCAGACTAATTTTTTTTTGTAACAGGCACGCTCACAGCCATCAGCGGCATCAGGCAGAGAAAGCCATCTCTAAATAAACTCCCTGTCTTCACATGTGTCCGTCTGCACGCCACCCAACACACCTCTCCATGGACTGTCACTAATGTTACTAATGAAACTCCATCTGTGCTGACTGTCTCTGGAGAGCTGAATAGGCCATATAGTATTAACACACACACTCATAATGTATTGCACTACTGAATGTTGTCAGAGGACCCGTTAAAAGAACATCAAAAAGAAGCTGAGTGATCACGGTTTTCAATATGGACATAGTAAAGTTCGTGCAGGCTTTTCACGTCCACTCAGCGTGATTAATAATGCCATATTTCATAGAATTAGGGGAATCCTCTTGACTTAATTCCATCCCTAGCCCTGATTTACCTGCTCATGATTTTGCACGGTACACTTATGGTATGTTCATGCTGGACTGGAGGGAGCACCTCCCTTGTCTCAAAAAGGGTAATGACCTCTGCAAATGGGCCCCATCTCACTGAAACCCATGATCTATAAGTTATTTGTCTCTATACTAATCAAGATGGAGTGATCAGACTCTCCTGTCCAGCCATGTCTTTATTCGTTCTTTCACTAAGGGCCCTGTGTCATTGCTGTTTAACACGGTAATTTACTCTCAAGCTATCTAAGCTGTTGCAATAGAAAATGATAAACACTACCTGTATCTGTGCACATTTGCAGCTTAGCTTCACAATGGTGTTTAAATGCTGCACCAGCTTCACCGAGGTCTTGTCAGGATCATTAAGACACAAAATTGGATGTAAGTCAGTAGCTGCTATTTAAAGATGCATTAAGAGCTGTAATGAACATCATTTTTAACTTTATGTGGACAAACTTGTATTTGTCATATGCATCTGTACAATAGATAAAATGAGAAGATATAAGTTATAAAATTATTTTGGGTTAATATGTAGGGAAAAAGCAAAAGTAGAGGCATGTTGAGCAGCCTCTAAATAAAAATATGCAATGTGATTTTTGTGATGCTCAGTTTACAAATGCTAAAAAAGGGGGAACATAAAAAAGTAAAACTATTAACTATTAACAAACCTAAACATATATCTATTTTATCTGTTAAAAAGATTTATGGGCATATTTTATGTAAATGTTAAAGGTACAATGTGTAAAATTTAGTGGCATCTAGCAGAATGGAATATAATATTCACAAGTATGTTTAATCAGTGTATAATCCCCTGAAAATAAGAATTGTTGTGTTTTTGTTACTTTAGAATGAGCCCTTTATATCGAAAGTGAGGGCGGATCCTCTTCCATGGAGTCCGCCATGTTGCACCGCCATGTTTCTACAGTAACCCAGAACGGACAAACACTGGCTGTAGAAAGGGCCTTTTGTGTTTTTCGTGAGTGGGGGTTGGGGGGGCGGGGGGGGGTGTTACATGCCACTAAATCCTACACACTGATTCTTTAAAAGAGAATTTATTAAAAGGATGACGACTATGCCTTGTTGTCTGGCTGTCTTTAACAGTGTTTTCACCCTCAGCTTTTTAAGAATGTCATTTAACATAAAGTTAATTTTCTTTTTTTATTGTATGCTTCGTTAATAAATGTACTGTATATTGATTGTACAAAAAAAGAAAAAAAGAGAGAGAAATAATAAATGTTTCAAGTGTGTGATCTATGTCTTTATTTGACTGGTTTTCATGAAATTTATTTTGCATTCAGCACCCCAGCTAAAGAAGCATGGGTTAATGATACGTACTGTGAAACCAAAAAAACAACAGAGAAAGGTGAGTCTCCTCTCATTCACATATTCAGTCTCAGTGTTGCACAGAACGTCATAGTTTCTCGTCATTCACACCTCTGTTGACACTTATGTAAATGGCTTTTGGGACAGCTTTCCGCAAGCAAGAGGGGAACAACTCACCACAGTGTGAGGACAAAAAAAAGCACAGTCAAGTTACAGTCATCAGTATATTTAGCTGACACTAGGTTATTGTTATTATTATAATTGAAAAGTAACAAAAAATACTAATTACTCTGATTAAAACATACATTTTACACATAATGTAACTTCAACACACATGAACTACAGGATTCAGTAAATCATTTGCTCCTCAGATGGCTGCTCAGAAGTAAGTTAAATAAAAATAAATAAATACTTTTTCATTAGAAGCCAAATTCTTGTACATACAAGAAAAAAAAATCCAAATAACACTCTGATTTGAGTTATTAAAGGACAACCAAAATAGGCAGGTACCCAAATTACATGACACGTTTTTCTTGCCATAATCATTCCTCTGTTCATACTGGTCATTATGAAATCCCTTAGTCCTGTGTAAAAATGTATTTCAAAGTTTATTTGAAGCCAATATGAGGCTTTAGCCAACCAAATTGGTCAAATCAAGTCAATATCTTTCAAAACTGTTGTCTTATTAGTGCCAAATTCCCTTGTTTTGTTACAATCATTCCACTGTACAGGAAATCACTGCCCGTCCAGACACAGAGGGGTTTTTTACTAGAAAGACTGTAAACTTTATGTGGAACTTGATTTGACTAACTCAGACAGCTGAAGACTCATAGCAGCTTCAGATAGACTTTTAAATACATTTTTGCTCAAAACAAAGACTGTAGATCATCATTTACGTTGTAAGCACATTAAGGGAGAATCTTCTATTGGTCAGTATGAACAGGAGGAATGATTACAGTGAGCAAAACCTGTTTGGATGTTCATTTGGGCTTCTGAATATCATTTTAAGACAGACTTGAAAACTTGTGAACGTATTCTTTAAATACTTTTTTCCCCCTGTAAACACATAATAAATTAATTTAAAATCATTCTACATGTGTTTGTCAATCAATATTTTTTTATTGTCTTACATAGTAGACATGGCTGTAATTGGACAGATGTTGAACATGAACATGCAATAACATATTACATCATGCTTTCACTGAACCTCAAAACTATTTCATCATTTCATGTTAATTCCAGTTTTCACCAAACAAAAGAGGAAATAACACAACCTTTATTCTTTCAATGCACAGTCAGTTGTTAGGGATGGAAATCCCTGTATCACCCTATAAAATACTTAGGGATGTCTGAGTTCAGTCAGTTACAACAAAGAATCGAAATCAACACTCAATACTTAGAATCAACACAGTCTTATTCAAGATGACATTCATCAAGCTCTGTGAGTATTATATCCACTGACTGAACAATGCTGTGTCTTTGAAAGAAAATCTAAGACTTTAGATTTACATGTGGGACTCTATTTTCTCTTTTTCTTGCCAGACCTTACTCCTGCACTGCTGCTTCTAGTGCTCAGCTGTCCTGTGTGGCAGGTCAGCCAGTCTCTGCCAGTGAATTCACCGATGACGGACTCCTGCGTTTTCTATGCAAGAACACTTCTAGGGAACATCACTGATACACTCACACAGGTATGACCACACAGCTACACCGCAGGTTTACACTTCATCTTTAATC
Source organism: Euthynnus affinis (assembly GCA_029490765.1). NCBI lineage: Eukaryota > Metazoa > Chordata > Actinopteri > Scombriformes > Scombridae > Euthynnus > Euthynnus affinis. Next base: position 14,216,698 of record CM055849.1, on the reverse strand, counting down.
TGTCTTTAATTTACAGTTATGGTTTTAAATTTCTCTCTCCTCATCACAGAACAACCTGTTCACTGGAATTGACTGTACAAAGCAGGGTGTGGAGCTGCATACGGAGACTAACACGCCATTTGTGTGTGCACCAAAGGTATATTAGGAAGCCTTTTTCATACAGATGTACTTTAGTTGTGAGATAGGGAAAACCTAACCTTAACCCCCGTTTTATGCCAAGATACATTCAACTTTCTATAATTCTTTTGTAAGTGTACCTCTAAGATGTAACTTTTGTCATGTTTGTCACATAGGAACCAACATGCTCTGGATTTGCTAAATCTGAATTTGATCAGGTATGTTAAGCTTTGTCTCTCTGACGACTTTTTTAATTTTTATTTTTCTTCTTTTATCTCTCTTTTAAGAGATTATGAAAGTGTGCATATTAAATACAAGCAGGAAGAAATAACACGCATTCATCTACTGTATTTTGCTGCCCGATAGTTTATATGTGTACATGTGATTAGAATTGTCTTTGCTGTGTTTCAATCTAGGACTCATGTCTGAAAAGCATTGGGAAGGATCTGCAGTACTACTACAAATTTCTTGCTGCTCAGCCGGACTCTGATCATTTACTCGAGCGTACTGTTCTGTTCAGCCTCAGAGAACTCATGGAGGTAACTGATTTCACACAATACACATATAGCTTCAGTGGTGTTGCTACTATTTACGAATATAGAATGAAAATTCTCACAAGGGGCACAAGAGGCTACTGTTCTAGATATTACATATGTTAAAATTGCATGTTAAACATTAAAGAGAAATGTGAAGAGGTAAAGGGGGAGGTTTAAAGAACTTAAGTATTAACATTATTAACTGCATCTTGAGTACCACTGAATTAAGAAATGAATTAACAGTTAATCTTTTGCTCTCAACAGAACTGCTTCACATCGTCTCTTCCCACGGACTTGGCCTCAAGGAAGGTAAGAAATATTTCAGTGTGTGCCATGACCATGATTCATGATACAATTATGTGTTTGTTTTATTTTAGATTTCAAATTTGAAGATGGTACAAAAATAGATTTAACAAAAAGAAATATTGTAATGGTAAAGAAATCATTTCAAAACATTTACTCCAAACATATTCTTCTTTTGGAAGAACAGTTATACTCTAATTGTAAAATCTTTCATGATGCCTTAAACCTAATTTGTTTTATGTTTTTTTAAAGGCTTCAGACCAGCAGAGCACTTACGATGAAAGACTCAGCCTTTGCAAAGTTCTGAAGGGCTTCCAGGTCCGCACCATCACCATCAACAGAGCCATCGGCTACATGAAGTCTGGCGAACACACTAAATAAATCCTTGAGCTCTAACAGATCAGTAGATTAGAAAGCTACATTCAGAACCAATCTACATATAACATCCATTGAACTACAGTGACAGTTTATGTTATCTAATGTGGCAGCAAACACTTAAGTCTACTTGATAACTTTTACAGACACATATTTATTATTTTTTGTAGTCATGTGACTTATATTTAACATCAGTGATGTGTTGAAGTACTTTTTAGAAAGTGTATTTACAGGGTATTTATTATTATTTATTGGTATTTAAAATTTTTATCTGGACTATTTATTTTCAGTTATTTATTCTCATGTCATTGGTTCTAAGAATCATCAAATAAATATTTTTCCTGCATTAATTATGCTGATTTGTCATTTATTTATTCAATGTTGTTTAATTTTTTATTGTTTTAACTGCCAAAAACATATATGAGACAAGTATTTTTCCCTTGTTGAAGAGAATCTCCAGTGACACCTCACAATCGTGATTTTCTGGCGATGATGGCATTTGCAAATTGTCTTTACTACACATCTGACTGTATGGTACAGTATATTCCTGTAATCAACTCTGCACTAACTCAGCCTTTGATAATTTTTTAAGTATTATCAGAAGACAAAGTGGTATTTGACCTCACTTGATTTGGAAAGTCCACTGTTGATAATTAACTTACTATCATGTGACCATAATAATTTCAGTAAAAAGTTTTTTGATATTCACAAGGATGTGAAAGCCAGAGTCTGTATTATTGTTTAAATTTTAAGTGGAGTCAGAGTTAGGATTGGGGCTATATTATATTGTCATGGTTGGAGTCTACAGAAATACAGCAAATGGTCAGATGTCATTGTGTTGAACATCTAGAATGAGTTTACAAATAGCTGAGAATTAATAGTGGAATGTCCAGATAAAGTTTTCAGTCATCTGAAGATGCAGACGCTTTCATGATTACACTCGCTGAGCTGAATTGGTAAACTCACTTATCTCAGTGCCCAACTGATCGAATAATGTTCTGAAAATGAAAGTAAGTTATGTTGGTTATTTATAAAACTTCTCTGAAAGTGACATCTATCCATTTTGTTTCAATTTGCATCCCTTCCGTGTTCAGTGGAACTGACATACTGAGATTTGTGGGTGTTGGGGTTGAGAGAGACCTATGATGTAGTCACCACAGATAACATGTGAAACCATTTACTAAAACTCACACAAAAGAAAGTATGAGCACATTGTCTGACTATATGTGACAATGATAAAAGTAAAACCTTTGTACCGTACTGACCTATAGAAACAATTAACCTTGCTGCAAGGCCTCATTCACAAAATCCACGACAGAGGGACAAGTTGAAATGAGGCTGCATAAATCTCTCTCATAACTTCCTGCTACAGTGGAGCAACAGTGACACTGCTATCCACAGATATTGCAAAAAATAGTGTAAGATAAAATATTATAGAAAAACGTCAAAAGAAAATCTGTGATACAGGTTACATTTTCTTAAAACAAAGCTAACAGTTATTGAACATATTTAAATATATATACACACATATTTAAATATATATATATATATATATATATATATATATATATATATATATATATATATATATATATATATATATATATATATATACACATACATAATATATAAATCAAACAGACTATTTTTAGTTTCAGTTAGACCTTACATTTCTGCATTGGACAAGAGTGCTCTACAGTATTATGCTTTTGTCATTTCAGTTTGTTAAAATTAAATATCTACACATATCAATATTCTCTATGAAACTGCACTTTTCTGCACCAGGAGGGCAGAGCACATTTTGTCACATTGGAACTTTCACTTCTGATATTTTGTATTTAAATTAGTCTCATGAATAATAACTAAAAAAAAAAAAAGGGTAGTCTTCAACATCTGTATGGAGAGGTTGTTTGTTTGTTTGCTTGTTTGAATGATTTTTTTAATGTAATTAAACCAAAAGGTCTTTTCACTACTGAAAAACGGATGCTAAAACTGAACTGTGAGGTTTCTTAGCATTGGAAAAGCCTCAAGGCAAAATCAGTCATACAAACCTAAACTGAAAACAAGTTATAAACAACTATTCAGTTCAAATATAATACTGTAAGTTTATTCGGTTACATCCATTTATGAATATTGCAGCAAACAGACCAAATTTATATCTGCAGTTGTAGTGCCACCTACTGGATGAATTAGTGTATAGCATATACAGATTAGCTAAAGGACCAAGCTGCCAACATGCAAACATGGGCTAGAAAAATATTTTTTAATGTTATTGATAAAACGCATAGACTATAAATGTACCTTTACATGTACATTTTTTAAAAATGCAATCTAGGTTGCTGTATACATTTTTGGTTACATACCCTCCTGATTAACACTCAGGCTTGTGGTTAAACAGGTGTGTGTCAGGAGGTCAAATCACGGAAGATTACTTACATCTGTGTCGATATTTTCAGCGGTGGTGGGGCCCCGCCACTCCTTCCAAAACCTGAGGCCAAGAATGGACCGCAACCTGCAGCGAACCTCTGCCTGGTGGATCATTGTCTTTCTCTCAGTTTCCACATTCACAGAAAGCAGGTTAATTGACAGGCGAGGCTCCTCCGGTACAGCAAACCCTCACATCCCGAGCAGGACTATTCGGCCTCAAATTCAACAAAGCGCGGAGCTCAGTGCGCGGCCTCGACCTTTAATGGTCAAGTGCCACCCGGATTCAATGGAGGTTGTGGTGCAGGCTGATCTATTTGATACAGGCCTTGTGTTGGACGGCAATCATCTGCGCCTTGGCTCAGATCCAGTGAGAGAAGGGAGTGCATGCCGAGCAGTCCCATCAGGAGAGGCGGAATTCACCATCCAGGCCCACCTGACGGACTGTGGAACCAAACTCTCTGTAAGCATTGTATTATATTTGTCATGGAAGTCGTGCAAAATGTGTTAGTAGGAAAGTATTTAATATTGGGATCTTTCTTTTGAGGTGTTCCGAATGTATGATTAAGAGCTTGTTATATTACTGTGTAGCATGGTACACGTTGAAAGACTCACTCTTCCCTTCTAGTCGACAAAAGAGAAGATTATCTATTCTACTGTGCTGGTCTACTCACCTGAACCTTCATCTGATGGTTTGTTAAGACTGGATGGAGCAACTATCCCTGTTGAATGCCATTATGACAAGTAGGTTCTGAGCATTTTTGAGATAATGTACTGTACTTTTAAGTGTGTAATGAATAAGTGGATTTTGAGCTTTGATTTTATTTGTGCATTTTGGTTGTTTTTGTCTATAAAATGCCAGAATGTGGGGTAAAAATATCATTCACCATTTCCCAAAATGCAAAATTAAATGTCCACAAACCAAAGACATTCAGTTCACTATAATAGTGGACTAAAGAAACTCAAATGTTCATATTTAAGGAGCTTGAAACAGAATCGACTAATCATTGCATGCACTGTTGTTAAACACTACAAGGACTGGAGTAGTAATGCTGCTACATTATTGCTGTTTTCAGGAGATATGCTGTTGATGGCATTTCTCTGCACCCTGCCTGGGTTCCTTTCATCACCACGGCTACAGTTGACGATCAGATAGACTTCAATCTGCAACTCATGACGGGTAACAAGAGGAGAACTATTGATAGAGAATCCTGTTCTATTGTATCTTCAGAGAGGTGTTATGCTATATTTTTATGGTCACTGATGATACCTTTTGTACACTAGAATATTCAAATTCAGAATTATTTCTTGCATGTTTTGATTTGTAATTTTGATCTAATCTTTGTAGACAACTGGCAGTTTGAGAGAGGATCTTACACATACTTTCTGGGCGACCCAATTCATTTCAAAGTGTCTGTCATCATGGGTAACCACATGCCCTTACGAGTTTATGTTGACCATTGTGTTGCCACAGCAACACCTGACGCAGAGGCAACATTAAGATATGACTTTATTGAACATTATGGGTGAGTTCCTCCAGTTAAGACATGACGAAACCAAATCACACCATCCCACATCTTTTTAAAATCAGTGTAAATGATCATTCTTGTTTTGGTTGCCATTTGTTTGATTTTCTGATATCTGCATTCTCAGTATTTGTCTTATTTTGCTACTCTAACAGATGTCTCGCTGATGCTTATCTGACAAACTCCACCTCTCACTTCCTACCGAGAGCTGCAGAGCACACGCTTAGATTTCAGCTAGATGCATTCAGGTTCCATCAGGAGCCCGACAGTCAGGTTGGTTACTTTTCCTGTCTTTGTTTCACTGTTAAAGGTTTATTGTGCAAACTGTTTGACATCGTGAAACTCCCTCCCATGTAATATTATTTTGAAATGACTTGAAAGAAGAGTTTGACTGTATTGCACATTAAAATCTCCCACAGGTCTACATCACCTGCTACCTGAAGGCCGTTCCAGTCGCATCACCTGTAAACTCTCAAAACAGGGCGTGTTCATTTATTGAGAACAGGTATTCTCATAATGCAGCAATTTTAAAATCATTATTAAGTTTTACTATCAGAAAACCAGAGTTGAGTTCCCATAACTTTGAAAACTCTCCTTATCCAGATGGCTGTCAGTTGACGGTAATGACCAGGTGTGTAGAAGCTGCGACATCTCTCAGCGGGATGAGGAGCCTCCATCCACAGAGCCTCCTATAACAACCATCAGCACCGACACCTGGCCTGACATGACCTCACAGGAGAGTTTTGATCAGAACAGTCCTCATCACCCGGCCAGTTATTTCCGTGTCCGCCCTGGAATGCACCAGAGCCAATACGACAGATCTCATCAGTCCACTGCTAAATTGATGAAGAGAGAAGCAGATCACAAAGCAGGCAAGTACAAGAAATGAGTAATTATACTGTGTGTGTTTCCAACTTCAGACACAGATTTACTGACAGGATATTTTTAAATATAAACTAAATGGTTAAATCCAAGTCTTTTACACCACTATTTTTAATTGATAAAAGTAAAACAGATTTATGATCAGTTGAGAAATGGAAAAATAATCCAAAGGTTGAACTGTGTTATTTATGTGGCTCAATCACCCATTGGACCTTTTTTTCTAATGCAGCTGAAAGAGAACCTTTTTTAATGTTTTTAAATAAAATCCCATGTGGTTGTTTTTTTACAGAGAGAACAGTCCAGCTTGGACCACTTATTGTCACATTACCAACAGATTCCACAACAACACTTTCACCTGAGAAAAAGACCACCTGAGACTCAAGACTGCACTCTGGCTGAGACTCAGGATTGCACTCTGGAGACTGCTGAGATTGGGAAGGGGAAAAAAACAGCAACTTCACTGCTGTCACTTTCAAAGTCAAAAAAATATAATGGCATCCTGGAAACCTCACACACAGGACACACACAACCGTTTTGGACAAAACTGACTTTCCTCTAAATACAGAGATTAATCTTGTTGTTCTAAATGTCATCTCACTTGACGTTTTCTTGCCGGCTTTAACCCTCCAAGGGAAAGTATTTTCCATTTACTTCAGATGTAATTTTGTTACAGTTCTTGTACTTTATGCACAAATGACAAACTTTTTTTCCATTAAATATTTTACGAGATTATCTTACGCCTTTTATGTTGTTAGCAACTGCTGTTGTTGCCACACCTACCTCCATACAAAAACACCCAAGGATTGCCATTTTCTTTTTATTTGATAGATGATCTTTACAAAAATCAACTTCCTGTAAATTCTTGGTGCTAGAACTCAATATGGCTTCAGCAAACAATTTAATTAACATTGTTTTAACAGCATTTTAAGCACTCAAACTCATTAGGCCCAAAGCAACAGAAGTGGATGTCGAAAGGATGCATTTTGTGTTGGTGTACTTTTTAACACAGACACACAATGCATCCCTTTTGACTGTGAGATTCATCTAACATAAAACCAGTTACATGCTATTAGGGAGCACTTCCCTCCATTACCACCCACAACCGCCTCATCACTAGTCACTTTATTGATTGATTGTTGTGAGGGGTATGTGATGTAATATAAAATGCTGGCTTTGTTTGCTACATCCTGTAAAATGATTAGTCACATCTGTCTCTAGAAATGGCTTCCTTTTATCAACTTTCATCAAAATGATACAGTTTTGTAACATTTTTGCTCACTCAATTGAGTTATCATGATCTATCTATTAGAAGATCAGTAGTTTGATCCCTGGCTCCTCCAGTCTGCATGTCCAAGTGTCCTTGGGCAAGATAATGTGCCCCGTGTTTATGAATGCACTATATAAATGCACTCTGTTTACCACTTGTATTTAAATAAGTGGATAAAAAAATAATTGTATTTGTAAGTGGTGTTCTTAGGTATGTTGTGGCAGTTTACCCAAGAGATGAGATCTACCAATCAGCCTTTTAAGGAAAGACCCGACGTGACCCCCTAAATGTATACGAGGCACTATTGATATTGCAAATGGAAAACTGCTGTGCTTTTGCCAACTAGAACATTTAGTTATTTGGGTTTAGTTGTGTCAGCACCTCGAACAGCGCCTCTCATTGTTTTCCGAAGTGGGCGTGTTTAAGAGCTGTCCATGGTTCTAAAACCTCAACAGTGGCTTCTTCAGGCCGCTTTTTATTTGATGTCCCATCTTCGTGATTTAATCATTGGGCATTTCTCCATACTTCCGACACGACTGGTCGATTTCCTGGGCGTCTGTTTACTTTCACATCAGATGAATGAGCCATTGTATGGTATGTAAGACTGTTTGCGATGCAAGACACATCAATATACTCGCTAAGTGCATAATAAATCAGGGGTACAGTAAAGTACACTTGGGCCTATTAGTATATTCATGTTGCGAGATTATATGTGCACATTCAGCTGTCTGAGTAGCAGCCCTAGTAGGGCTCTGGATGATTTATTTTTCTTGTTTTTTCTTTGTTTTCCCCCTAACATTTACTCTGGACATGATGACTCTGCGACAGCGTTTCAACCAGCGCATCCCACATTGTGTTATCTATGAGTGACTCCTCTCTCCTGCATCCTGTTTCCCATACTTTACCATCGAGGTTCACTGGATCATTCTGTCCCGTGGAAAACAACAATGTTTTTATACAAATGCCAAATGATCGCAGTGTTCACTCTTTGCTGTTTTCTTCGCTCAGTGGTTTATTCCATCCGAACATGTGGACAGGACATCTGTCGGGATGACCAGATCTGCTGCGCACAGGGAAACGACACCACTGCAGTCACCTGTTGCAAGCAATTCGTGAACAATACTTACTACAGCATCGCCATGGTCACCCGAAAACTTTCTGGGGTTCTTATTATGCTCCTTCTCTTCGCTGTGGGATACTTTGTCCAGAGAGTGTTGTGTTCCAGATCCAGGCAGCTTACCCCGCCACCCAACGGACACCCAGCTGCTACGACATCACAAGAACCGCTGATGGAGAGCAGCAGACCGGACAACCTGATGGATCTAGCCCCAAGTGCTCAGCTGCCCGCCTACGACGAATGCAAACGTCTGCCGACATATGAGGAGACAGTGCGGGATGAGTGCAGAGGACAGCCCATGTCCTTTATGGGACAAGCTACATAACAAGGACATCAATTGGGTAGAGTGGGGCATCACTATACGACCACGGAGTTCATATTTAATATTGTATTTTATATTGTTAAAATCAACATTAAAGTAAAAGATCCAACGCCCAAGAAGTTTTCCCGGCAGCGAAAACTGCGTGATATCTTTTGACCGGTTAACTAACTTATTGCTCTATTTGCTCCAAAGATCAGCAAGTGTCCACGTTTGGTATCACGTTCTAATGTTGTGACTAATGACTCTGCTAATATTAAATAACAAAATAATGTATACATCACTTATTGATGCTTTATAAATCAGTCATAAACAAACAAGAACGACATTAAGGTTGTCAAGTCATAAAAAGTGCATTTGGCTGGTGTATTATGCATGATATTTGCTTTGTCTTTCTAGCTCTTTAATTCATTGACAATTGTTAACATTGACTTGGTACGAATGAAACTATATTGTAAAACACTAATGATTTATCAACATGTAATGTAGACTCATTGGCTTGTTAATTTTTTTTTTTTTAAAAGCTGGAGCATTTATAAATGGAATATATTTATAAATGCATTACAAACACCTGCCAAACACAACCAAGAATAAATCTCCATATCGGTAAAACATACACCGTATGCACTTGTTACTTATCTCGCTGATATCGATGTCTTATCAGTGAAATGTGAATCCAAGAGTTAAAACGTAGCTACATGAGATAATGCATTTATGTTTAATAGATGAAAGACGATATGCATACACCAATTAAACAGTTCTAAAGTTACTTCTAACTTACAGTAATGCACTTCATGCTGTGTTGTGTTTCTTCTTAACCATTTAAGTATATTTTTTCACTCATTCTGCATTAGCTTGCTAAATTCTGCAGTTTCAGTGGGGGTGTATGAGCACAGGAGTCATTGTGCATAAAATGAATTTATAGACTTAACCAACTTTTCACATTATTTAGATTTATATATAGGCTATATAAAAAAAAAATTGAAAACAAAACAAAAAAACAAACAAAAAACATTTGAAACATTCCCAACTAAAACTAATGTCGAGTGCTGGCTTTGAAGTAATGCACTCTTTCCCTGATACTGTGTTTCATCGCCCCGGAGTCTGATGAGAGTTTGATCATTTGGACAACTTGTCTGAAGGCCTCTTGAACTCCAACGCCCGTCGATGCGGAACAAGGTTGAACGAACCAGTCCCGATCTGAGCAAGTCTTAATCAGGTTAAACTGATCCTTGATTTCAGTACCAGTCAGTGCGTCGTTGACGTCCTGTTTGTTGGCGAGAAGAATGAGCGGTCGGCCCCGCAGTTGTTCGCTCCTCAGCGTGTTGTCCAGCTCCCGACGCGCCTCCTCCAGACGTTGCCGGTCAGAACTGTCCACAATAAACACGATGGCCGCTGTGTCCTGGTGGAAATTCTTCCAATGTTGCCGCATCTTCCCTTGTCCGCCGATATCCCACAAGGTTAAGGCCATGTTCTTCCCGTTCTTTTTCGCCTCCAGCGTTTCCACGTTGAAACCGATTGTTGGAACTGTGCTGACACACCACCCGTTATGTTTCAGTTTGTACAGGAGCGTTGATTTCCCAGCGTTGTCCAGACCCAGAAGGAGAATTCTGGCCTCCGGTACCTTAGATCCTCGCTGGCCCATGGCGACGTGGAGAGATAATGACAGTCAACTCAAGTGGGACTTTAAAGGACTCTCTTGACTCAATGTTTGCTTAGTGCGTTGCCTGGAGTTTAACAGATAAGCCATTAGCTACATGCATAGTTGTAACTTACTGGGCACAGATAAGGCGCCACACCAGGGGCAAAGTTTGTTTCTGAGCAAAACTCTGGTTTGTTTATTCGCTGAATCAGTGGAGTCAGTTGTAGCAACGACTAAACCAAATAAGTCAGTTTATAAGTATTTACAAGTTGAAGCTGTAAGGGCTTTATTAGGATTAACAAATACTCAGTTATTAAGCCATCAATAAGATTACATTTTTGGGGGTTGCAAGGTTGTGAATTTCCCTTTGACTTTATCATTTCTATTATTTTTTAAAGGCAATCTATTCATTGGTAATCTATTAATTAATGCTCAAGTAGTTGTGAATAAATTGATTTGGTCAGATCTTTTTATTAAAAATATATACTGTCTTTTATCTCTTTTACCTCTCTTTATCTTTCATCATCCTGTCTTCTCTTTACTGTGTCTTTTGTCTTCTTGTTTTAACTTTAACTTAACTTTACCTTCTGTTTTTACATTGCTCATCCTGCTTTTGTTTTGTCTGTTCTGTCTGCTTTTTATGGTGCTGTATAAATAAGTTATATAAGTTATTATTATTACTCAAAGAGATCTCGATCGATAAAAGTTGTTCGTGAATGGCTTACTACTGATCTGTAAAGCTTTTACTAAATGGTTTATTAAGATTGACTAAAGTTACAATTTAGTTATTGGTTACAACCTATAAGCCTTTTTTTTTTTTTTTTAAAGGGAGAAAGTGGCCGACTGTACATCCACGTTTAAGCGATGTGTTTATCTTAACATGCATTGATTTATGAAATGGTATTTTACTGTAAGTTCTGCTGCTTCTGCTGTGTTCTAAGTCTCAAAGGGATATTGGAAGGATAGCAAGGTACTTTCTTACTCTTGACACATATTTTTTATTCATGGTAGGCTGATTAGTTCCTACAAAAAAGAAAACTCACTCACTCAATTAAAAGCACCATTAAGGTGTGAAATATTTGTTTTATTACCAACAGTATATGGCCATGGTGCACATTGGTGTACACTTTCAGATAAAGTAATTATAAAATAATTCAGAGCCAGTTTGGGAAATGTTATCATATAATTAACTTAATGATCACTACAGTTAACTTGTTTCACAACACCGTAGTCTCAGTGTGAGTGACAATGGGCAAACATGATGCACAATAATGATGAACAATATCCAGACTTCGTCAGACAAAGAAAGAAACACAGTTTCACTTTTAACCAGTGCTGGCCTATACTCTGTATGGTACAATAAAGAATATATTGAGTTTAAAGTATCTGTATCTTGAATTAATTTCTAAACAGTCCAAACATCCCCTTGACAGATGTGTGAAATGTCAGTTGGGTGTTAAAACCTTCAAACAAAACATCACTTTCCTTAAACTTCCTTAAAGTTCCAGAGCTTCTCAAAAACAAATACAGCCATAAACAACTCCTATATTAAGCTGTTTGGTCATGATTCAGTTATTGAAAGACAATCTGGATAAATATCCAGTCCAAAACTCAACTATATGACCACCAGTCCATCACATCCAAACTACCATCAATATAACAAAACTCCATTGTATTTTTAAAGCATTTAATTGTGCTTTGGTTTTACATTTATTACCAAATTAAGTCTAAACAGGAGGATTCAAATAGAAAAGAAGGAAAAAATAAATGAAGGTTGGTCAGCCATGTTTATAAACAGCAGGTTGATGGCTAACTGTCAACTCAAGTCCCCCTCTTTTATTTAACCTACTCTACAGAACTCCGAAAAGAGAGAAAATGCAACCTCCCAAATAAATAAACAGCCTCCAGACATGTTGGAAACAAAGTAGAAAATACACGACGCTCTTCATCTCCTCTCATGGTTTCTTGTTCCTCTGCATTCCAATCCTGGACACTGAACATGTGAATGTCTCATATAGACTAAATCAATAAATCACAATGATCAGTCCGGTCAACTTTCCATGTGGACTAGACGACTTCAATCCACTGAAATTCCACAAGCTGCAGTGTGGATGCGCATGGAGGCGCAGATCAGCGCAGATGCCCAAATCGACACCCTGCTGCCCGGAAGATGCCAAAGCTTAGGGACACACAGAGTGCACCCCAATCATGGTGTGCTTGACTTTATTCCACCGAAGAATTCGTTTGCATTTCACAAATAGATTTATTTTGACATCTATCAGGATCTTGTCCGTATGTCTCTGGGCTTCATCCACACGCCGCCGGTTGGATCATCCATCACGTACACCAGTCCCCCGGTGTCACCGCGGCTCTGGAGCCAGGGATGGGGTGTTGACCTGTTGAGTGCCCAGTCGGAAGAGTGAAGGCATGCCGAGTGACTAGTCACCTTCTTCTGAATGCGGGCAACAGAGGCAGGAGTCGAACATGCGTCAGTTTTCTGAAACATGTCCGCTGAGCCACCGCGCTGGAAAAGCACTCGCGCTTGTATGGAGGATTTGGAGCTATGCTGTCCCATATTGTTTGCCCTCAAAACACTCTTGAAAAGAATCCAAAGAAAGTTGATAGTGTTTATGATAATTTCTAAGTTGGTTAAATGACAACTTGCTGCTACTGGTGCCTGAGCGCCTTTATCTCACTTATAAAGAGTCAAATGCATATAGAATGGGCCAAATAGTTCCCGTAATGCTGTAGTGTGACGCACTTGACTTTATGGTTATGAGACACTTGCAGCATGTTGCTACTGGAATTTGGCTCGAGCTATTCTGAGTGCCTCCACCTGGCACAAACCATCACCGAACTTGGCATCAGCATGCACTTCCGAGCTGTCTGCACTCCTGCAGACGACTGATATTTGCGGTCAAGCAGACAGACGCATCCCAGAAGCACTCAGAAGACGTCACTCGTGTTTCTATAACCTCACTCTGATCTCAACACGTCTTTTTTGTGATTGTTGGTCGCTGAATGATTTACAACAGTCAGGTGACCCGGTGGGGACAAGAACATAACTGGTCCAAATTCCTGGAAAGGTGATAAAACGCAGTAGATGGGAAGAAAATGAGTCACCTACTTTCACCTTGCCTGCACTTGTTGAGTCCTAGTAGCAGCTGCGAATATGTGGAATTGGACTCACATGTGTTATGTGGATAAATAAAAGTAGAGTATAATGAGAATGAATGGATAATTGAATGCACAACATGGATGAGTGGTGAAAGGTCTTCAAGATAAGTAAGTCTTGTTTTTAGTACTACATAGCAGAAATTATATTATGATGTATATGATGTTAAATTTAAAACTTGAATTCACTTGAATTGAATTGACAAAAAAATACCCCGAGCTTACTGCTGAGAATATTATTTGCAAAAAGGTCAATGGTCATGCTGTGAGCATGCTTGGCCAGAGAGATAATAAAGACTGAAGGAGACAGCACATTTCAGATGAAATAGTTTAATACTGATAGTTTACATACAGAAGGTTTTTACAGTTGTTGTTTTTTTACACTGAGCATCAGCTCAACAATTGTGAATCATGAACTGCCTTTCAAATTAAAGCAATGGATATCTATTTTATTATAAACTTCTGCTCATTTGCAGAAGGACAAAAAAAATGAATATAAAGTATATAGATCTGACAATCTGCCAGACACATCCCAAAACTCAATAAATAAGGCATTAGGTAAACTGTTAAATTAAAAAAAAGGCTTGTCACTTCTCCCATTTAATGCAAAGGTCATGAAACACAGTGGTAAAAAGTAGTTGAACTTAAAACAGTAGTAAATCAAGTATGGTTTACTGTAACTTTCCTTGTTGCGATCAATGACACCAGTTGTATTGCTTCGGGAGCATATCATATTACTAGCATTACGGCTGCGGCTGTACAGTACATGATGTGTCATCTCGGTCAGTTTCTCATGGCAACGGAGGAGTCCTGTTTCGTGTGCTTCCCAAGTCAAAGGCAGCCACCAGTGTCTGTATGCATTTTGTTCATGAATTTGGATAAGCCAAAGCACATGCCCTGATACAGATGGTGTAAAACCACTTCATAGGAACGCCTCGCATTAGCTCCATAAAATTGCACTACCAAGAGGTGAAGGCCTTGAACTAAATTAGGTTCTACATACATTAAAACCCTCTTGCATTACTGAGGATATACAGTGTTTACATTGGCTGATATGTAAGAATTTACCATCCCCAGCCCCCAAAAAAATAAACATCTGAAAAGTGCATTTATTTCAGAACTGTGTATGTGTCTGTGTAGTATGTTTAAGTACTCCACCCAAAATCTATTTTATAGTATCACTCACCTCCTGCAGACTTGACAGTTGGTTTGCTGTTTCACCCTTTACATAAAACAGTGGCTGTGCTCTGGACTATTTTTCACACATCTATAGAAACATCTCAAGCCTAAGGAACCTACCTACGAGTCATTCATTGTTTTGAATACCTAACTGATTGGCTGCTGAAAGTCATGCTTAAGAAAGACAGTTATCCTCTTAACCAAATGTGCACAAACCAATGAGAGTTGTACATTTAACAGGCTGCAGAAGTTTTGTATTCAGTCATATTTTGGCAAAAATGTGTTAGGAATATACTGAGCATACAAATGAACAGTGGAGAAGTAAATTATGTATGGTACACGTTTTCCCCCACTGAAATAGTTCACTTTTAGAATCCACTGTAACCAGTAAGTCTACATGGGGTGAGTGTTTGATACACAAAAGTTAAGATTTTTGGTGTAGCATTTAAGTTAAATACAGGTACGGATCCACTGGAATTTTTTTTCTAAGTTTGACTATTTTCTCCTGATCAACAATGTAACAGACACAAAATTTGAGAGCATCATCAAAATGCAGCAAGCAGGGTGGTGATTTTCGCAAATACATTTTCATGAGCTTCCTGTAGTTGCACAGTAATTTAGATTAGGCACTAGTTGTAGCCTCCACCGTAGAAGCCTCCAGTGGAGCGGTACCATTCGTGTGCATGTACAGTAAACAGTAGTAAATCAATCACAGTCTAATGTGTGCTGGTTAAGAGAGATCCTGTTTGGTGTTTGTTTAGTACCTGTGTACTTCTGTATTTTAATGTATTCCTCGTTCTGTTAGCAGATGGTTATGAGATCTGTGTTGTGTTTAAATGCCCTTGTCGCAATCAAAAATCTACAAACTACAACAAAATCTCATTTTGTATGTTTGCATACAAAATTTTCGTATATTTGTCTGTGTATAAGTTTGCGTGTGTGCACTTGTCCAAAATACAGTTCTCAGTGTCCAACCATCATCTTGTCTCAATACTCCTGTGATATCATGCTTGCTGCTCCATCCAGAAGATGGGGAAGATCACAGAAAAAACTGATGACAATGTGTCCTCTAAACTTGACCTACTCCCCTGCCTTGCTACTCCCCCCGGCCCCACTTTTGAACTTCACCACCATGACAGTGATGTTGTCGGGGCAACCGCGGTAGAAAGACTGGAGGACAATGCTCTTGGCACCAAAGTGAGGCTCATCCAGACGCTCGCGGACGAACCGGACAGCCTCCTCATTACTGAAGGCATCCCACAGGCCATCGGATGCCAGGATCATGAATTCTGGCTGCAGTTTGTCCAGGTCAAAGGTCATGATATCAGGATCAGGGATGACTACGTTGAGGTTCTTTAGCGGGTAGTCCCCGAGAGATCTGGACATCGCCAGAATTCCCTGGACTCTCCAGGATCCATTAAAACTGATGAAGCCTCCTGGAAAAGGTAAGATGAAATGGAAAATGTATTTAGTCATTAGAGCTTAAGCACAGTTTGATGATCAGGTAATGAAATAAAATGCTTGATGACTAGCTGAGTCTGTGATTTGACCCACAAACATACACGTACAGTGTGAGAATCCTTTAATCACCCAGCTTTAATGTCTATTTGTGACACAGTTCTATGTTTAACACAATGCTGTTGCAAAATAGACCAACAGATGGCAGCCAAGGACTCCAAATTCAAATTGCAACCACCGGACAGTAAATTTATTATGCTTTGTATTTTACAATTGTTGCTCTCTTATCTACCTGCCCTCTTGATCCTCTTGCGCTCTTTGAGCTGATATGGTTTGTGGTCATGTGACAGTGCAACAGCATTCCCATCTTTGTCACACAACACACCACGCGAGTCTCCAACGTTGGCCACTGTGAGCTCTCTGTCTGACAGCAGGGCTACAAGACAGGTTGTTCCTGTACAGGAGATTAAAGGGGGAAGAGAAAAGGAAACAGCTGAGGAGGCTGGAAGATTTGAAATTTATGTGAATGCCCCAGAAATGTCTAACTTGGCCTGATATGTGTATATATTTTCACCATCTGGCGGTAACAGATGCTTCATTGTAGTTAATAGTGGTGGTGTGTGGTAATTCACAGGATAATGTAGCTACTCATTTGTTTTTATGTGTATAAACATTATTGAAAACCAACCAAGTCAAATGAAACCATAAAAAGCATTTGCAAATACTATTTGTGCCAGATTTTATGTATTACACAAAACATAGTTCAGCTGATGGTAGCTCTAAAGATCAAATGACAGAAAGAAAGCCGACATTTGGGGAATGTGATATTGCACCTTAGTGATAGAATATTTCAGTCGTACAACATTGTTGAACCAAGTCCAAAATTTCAGTAGATACCCTCCATCTCCAGGGGATGAAAATGTGGAGAAATCTGACAGCTGTTCTCCAGAATGATATCTGCCACTATTATATTTATTTTATTTATTGACATTGTCCATTATAATAATGATTTATGAGGTTTAATCATTTCTGAAATTTCTAAAGTATGATGACATACAATATCTTCTACAGATTTTTGAAAGAAAAGGGCATTAAATCAATTGTGCAAACTGCAGAGTCAATAGTGGGTCGATAGTGAGACAAGCATAATGAATACAACTAAAAATGAGTCATTAGTGTATCTTTGTGTCATTCATATGCCAAGTTGTAAGAATCTCATCTAGTCACCAAACAAATCATTCAATAATGTAGCTGAACAATAAAATGAGGAATAGTGTATTGACATATTTGTTACCAAGTGCCACCAACTGTTCACTCTGAACTGTTGCTTAAAATCTACTTTAGAGTATCAACAACGCTGATGTCAATGGGTAGTCTCACTCTTCTCAGTCAGTATTACAAGTGGAGTGCACAGAACAAACCCATCACAGAGGTAAATGTCAGCCGGGAAACATTATGCTGAGAAGATATTATACAGGAAATTGTGAAATTTTCTTTGATAGATGAGGTGATGTGTCCTATAAGAGGAAGACAGCCCGAAAGTCGAATGAAGAAACACTTGAAGGCATCGTTTTACATCACTGCTTCCACCAAAGCTTAGCAGGCGATGGCAGACAAAACATGTCAAATAATACTTTGTGTTCAAGTTTTTCCTCTGTTTACATCACTGTGTCAATGTCACCCTCCCACCTTCCTCCACCCTCTCCTGACCTGCTTCGTCATGGTTGGCAGAGAGCTTGTCCAGCATCTCGCGATCCACAGTCAGGATGCGCTGCTCGAGAATGCTGGCATAAGAGAGGGAGCTCTCTCTCTTCTCCCTCTCAAAGGCCTGCAGCTGCTGCTTCAGGGTCTCTGGCAGGTGGACTTTCACATAGTCAGCTGCAGCCTAGGAGAGGGAGGAGAGAGGTGGTGTGACGGGGAGGAGGTCAGGAGGGAAAAGACACAGCAAGCATTAGACAGGGGTGAATAAGTACAGGTGGAGCTCAGAACTGTCAGTTATTTCAGATCTGTTTATAAGTTCATAAATATTGAGCTACATATGACTATGTGTACACATTTAAAATTAGTGCAACTTTAAAGCTCCATGAGATGACTTTCTCAGAGTATAATATTTCAATTTTCACCAGTTTGTAAACTCCTACAGGCCATAAAACATTTTACTTCGCTTGAGACTGATTAGAATAGATGTTTCTGATGTGACACAGGAAGTGATGTGTTTTTATTTCTAATTAATAGGAATGTTTCTGCATCTGATCTCTAAGCACGAGATAGTACGTTTGTCTAATTTAGTTCAACTGACTGTGCCTCTGATTTCTGCACACAGTGGTGTTTTCTTCTTAATGTCAACCAATTCTATTAATAGATCAAAACTACCAATGAATTGATCATACTGACAGGTATTTCCTGTATGGCCGCAACCTGATATAACTTATTCCTCTTTGCCACAGAGCTCCTTTGTTGTCCAAAAACTATTTAAGACACTTCAATATCCCACACTGCTTGCACTGGGTAACATGTTCCTTCATAACGATGAACATGGACACTGTAGTTTGAGTCAATCCCACATAGAAAAATCTTGCTGCCATAAATACCCACTAGTGCACCAAATATATATCACTCCACAGATTAAAACAGTACCCCAACAAATGCAAAATGTTCTCCTTTTTGAGCAACTTTTGGGAACTTTTTAAGAAATAACCTAAGCTTTTGTAAATCAACACTACAGATTTGTGACCCATTTTTCAAAGATTTGGGAATGAATGTGAGAGTGCCACAGACAGACAGACACTGAGACAATTAAGACAATGAGTCTTGGGTTATTATTGGCATTTTTATTTTGGACAAAACAAGCCAACAAAAGCTTGGTCTTCTTTTTCATATAAGTGGTGGTTCTGTACCTCATAGATTTAATTTCATCATATTTTTTCATGAATAATCCTCAGTTTAGCAGGTTACCAACACTGAATAAATCATATTATGATTTTGTTACTATTGCAAGTTTTTTCCTCACTGTGGCTGCCAGGTAATATCTGTCTAATTTGACTTTAATTTAGAGTATTGCTTTTTGCGTTTCATTTTACAGTTACATACAGCAGGTGCTCTGTGCTGAATTATTGAACACCCTCCTCATCCTCCAGCTCACTTACTCTCCTCCTCCTCATCTTACTTATCTGCTTCTCCTTCCCTCATTTTCTCTGCCAAGATTTCCATTATGCTAATACTATTGAATCAGTTCTAAAATGGGAAAATTTTATTCCATCTTAATGACTTGGTTGATATAAAGAACATATTTCATTTTCACAGCTTATATGGAAATGAGGATACTTTCAGCCATACATGCTTCAGTGTATCACTTTCTGATGTGCTGACACAAGTATGAACCTGTATGTGAATCTAATTTTGATCCTTCACTAATAAAACTTTTCATAGATATGATTACACATTTTAGTTTTAATTTATACTGAGCAACATACAGCAGGAAACAACTGATAACTTTGAATATGTGGTGCAAGAGTTCTTTAAACCTAACAGCTCCATTTATACATGTATAAATACAAAAACAAAACTGGTGAGATTTGCCAGTTCAAGCAAAACTAAAAAATTCACCCAAAGTTTATCATGATATTGATGGAATTAGGAGTGAAATACAGAGAAGGAACCTGATGTGAAAATGAAATATTCCTCATAATTAGTAGAGGAAACCATCTATTTTGGCTGCCCCCTCTTCCCTTCTCTTTTTCCCTTTTCCAGGGAGAGTTTACTCAGTCATTCGTTTAATTGGAGAGGGAGGCACTCAGTGAGCCTTGCTCAGGAAAAGCGAATCGAGTGTAAATTTCCATTCGCTGCAAACAACTGCGAATGCCAAAGCCAGTGCAGATTCCATTAATGACTCAAATACTTTTCAGTCTGAGGATTTAATGACTGATTGTGAAACACTGGACTTACTTTATTAAAATTTGATTAATCTCCAGTCTGAATCTCTGTGGTGTTTAATGAAATGCCATTTGCTGCTTGAGCATGTGGCAGTAAATGCAATTTCATGCAGCAAAGTAGTGTGAAAAGACTGTGAAAGCAGAGTTGTAAACTAGTCAAACGTCCTGCTTCAACAGCAAATAGTCTCAGTGAATCACATTAAAAGAGGAGCAGCAGAATATGCTGACTTGTATGATTCTGGGCCATAACTCATTGCCATGATGAAAACTTTAAAAAAAAAAAAAAAAAACAGAGACGTGTTTGAGAAATGTCCTGCATATTTTCTGGGCCAGAACACACAGCACTGTCAGAGCCTGTTCTATCTGCCCATATTTGGTTTGGCGGCATCGCTTCATTTGGTATTGGTAATGTGTGTGTGTGTGTGTGTGTAGGAGGGTGATTACAGTTGTGCCAAACTACATATAAAATGCACTAGCAAATAAATGACCCTGCATATCCGCACATGCAGTGATTTTCCAGACAACATCATTAGAGAGAGTCCCAGAAGGTAAAAACCTCTTTCACAAATGAGCCTCAACATTAGATGCATCTCCCATTGATTTACTATTTGCACTTACTGGTAGTGCAGTGCTTAGTTTTTAAACTGGAATTTTAGAGAGTGTCTTCATATCTCAGTATGTCTGCATATTGATGTGATTGACCACATAAGAGCTGAAGTTCATGTCAGAGTGACCCATTCTCTACTTTTCTCCATAAATCCTATTCGACCAATGAGAGATAAAAGGATGACAACAAAATATAAAAGAAAAAAAGAAAGGAAAAGCAAGAAAACACAAGATACACATTTAAAGAGAGGAAGGAAGGAAACCACAGATAGTAAGAGAGAAAGAGTGAAAAATAGTGAGGGATGTTGAGACAGACAGGAAGGGTAAATATTTGTTTATGCGACAGGAATAGAGAGAGCGGTCCAGATGGG
Organism: Euthynnus affinis; assembly: GCA_029490765.1. NCBI lineage: Eukaryota > Metazoa > Chordata > Actinopteri > Scombriformes > Scombridae > Euthynnus > Euthynnus affinis. Next base: position 14,195,470 of record CM055849.1, on the reverse strand, counting down.
TAAACAACCTCTACTCTCTGTTTGTTCTATGATTGAACACCACTCAACGGAAACTCTTGCAACTGATGTTTTTAAGAGCGGAATGGGTAGTCTTGGTATTTTTTAATTATAAGATCCATACAAAATGTGGATGAACATCATGTCAGACAAAGGGATAAATAAATATTGTTGTGACTTGATGGTAGACCAGGAGGATAATATTTAGTTTGAGAGACAGAGATCGGAACTGTGATAGCATCACTGTAAACTCACATTGGTTTCATTTTCATGTATGAATGTTTAAAGGCTTGCCTAATTTAGTCCTTAGAAGCTTCAGTCAAATTGTTTGTTTATGTAACCAGCAGTGTTGTTGTAGACATTGCTGGAACTTATTAGGTCTATTTGACCATATCAGTCACCTTTTAGTTATGTGTAGCACTTTATATACAGAGCTTGCAAAAAAGAAGAGGGACTTAAAAATTAACACAATCAAAATCCTTGGATTGATGAATGTGCATTAAAATAATCAGACTCAATCTGGAACACCTCATCCTCCTGGTTAAACTGCATTGAGCCTCTTTACTCAAGAGCAAATCTCTTGTAATCAGTGAAAACCAAACAAACTTAAAGAATAGAGCTGAAAAGATTGGTTAAAATGACAGGAAATTATCCTGCAATTATTTTTTATTGACTGATAAATTGTTTCATTCATTTTATATAGGAAAAAAAGCCAAAATTTCACTGCTCCCAGCCTCTATAATGTGAATAGTTGATGGTTTTCTCTGCTGTTTGGGATTTGGGTTGCTGATTGGACAAAAAAAAAAGCAACTTAAAGACATCATCTTGAGCTCTGGGAAATTATGATGGTCATTTTTTGAATATCTTTGATGTTTTTTTGCAACTGATCAAGAAAATTATCTGCAAATGAATCAATAATGAAAACAAGTTTTAGCTGCAGTCCTATAAAAATAGGGAAGTGGCTGTAAAAGTCTAAAGCCAGAGCTCAGTGTAGCTATCCTTTGCACTACACACATCAGATTAATAACACCTCTAACTCCAACAGTATGACTCAAATTTGAAGATATGTATAATCCATTGCAAATACCAACATGCAGAGAGAGACAAAGGAAAATAATGACACTTTGGTGTCTGCATAGATTTTCTTGCACTTTGTGTGTTTTGTTGCACTGCGTTAAATCCAGTAATATAATAACAATACAAGATCTGAAAGAGCAAGCGCAGGCTCTAAATAAGGAACATAAGTACTAGTATCATTCTGTGAAATATGTCATACAGTGGTGGAGATATGTGACAGATGGCCACCAGGACACGTGGTCTGAAGGCAGCCATGAGAAACAACTGACCCTTGACAAGGGAGTGGAGGAAAGACAGACAAAACCTACACACACACCACTAACTCTCATGCACACACACACACACACACACAGAGGGAGAGAGAGGGAGAGAGGGAGAGAGAGAGAGAGAGAGAGAGAGAGAGACAGACACAAGTTCTTTGTGGTGAATCCCTGATTGGCAGTGGGCTGGAGGAGGTATTCACACAAAGGAATACAATGCTGAAGTGGGGAGGGGGGCTGCCTGCACTGTTTGAGAATGGGGTGAGTATGAAGTGAGTAACACTATGTCTGTCCCCCACTTCAAATAATTGTGTTCCCATAGAAACCTGGCATCTCCATTGTGGTCAACAGAGAGCTTATTGCCCTTTTTCTGACTATTGTTATTTATAACTTCTTATAATAAAAATGTAATGTTACTATATTTCATATGATTATTGGCTACAGTTTAGAATTTAGTTTACAACAGCATCTTCCTAAATGTTATCATAGCAATAAAACTGGTCTTTTTGAGAGGAGCTCTTGAAAAACATGCCCCAAAACAGTTTGTTTCCAAAAAAGTCTGTCTGTATCTAAGTGATGCAAGGGACTTGCAGCAGCAGGTCTTTAGATCTGAATGAAATGCACTAGCTGTGTTGTAATGGGCCTGTGCAGCCTTTCCCTATCAGCCTACCTCTCCACCGTGACCGTCAAATATCCCGAATATGGACGGGTGGGTCTTGTTGGTGATGTCCGTGAGCACCTCGAAACGGTCCTCCATGTGATCTCGCCTCCCCTGTATGGAGTACACGGCTACGTTGTTATTCTTGAACTCCCAGGTCTTGGAAAACTCTGCATCCAGAACACTGAGGCCTCCCAGCCGGTCATTCTGCATCATCTCCGCCACTTTCCCCTTCACCATCTTCACGGCATCCCGGCTGGACTTGACGATGGTTTTCACCTCGTCCGTGTGGAAGAAATAACTCCACAGCGCCAGGCTTATGCACAACAAAAACAATGTCTCCGGCCTGAGGAGAAAATAACGCATGATCCGACCTAGAAGAGACAAGAGCGTCATTGTGTCTCCTATCATCACACGCAACCAAACTGCGGTCTGTCTCAGTCCCCTTTTGCACAATTCACTCCATCCGCCCAGCGGAGCTATGAAAAAACGCGATGCAGTACCACGATGTCTGACAAAGACTGAATATCAACATTTAAAGTGTTCCTCGGAGGCCTGTCTTCTCTACTCTGAGCGCATTTACGCACTGTGCACGGCTGGCTGCCAAACACCGGGCCGAGAGGAGCAGGACAAAAGCGGACAGGCCACCCTCATTTGACTTAGTCTGATGTCTTGGTCCTATCCGCGCTCCTCTAAGCAGCTGCAAGAGGACTCTGGACCTGAGCTGATCTCTCGCAGTCCATTGTAGGATGACGGATTTTTGGGGTTAGACCCACCCCGGAGAGAATCATGAGTCACCGGGGGGCGAATGTCGACTTGGAGGTGTCCTCCTTTTCCGCCGTTGACCCCGTTTCTTCTCTCGGGTGTGTGTCTGTTCAATCTCTGCATCAACATTGCATTTTTCACATACACACACCTCCGATATATGAGCTTTGTCAAACTAGCAAGTGCGAACCAGAATAAGATCGGAAGTCGGCGATGTTTGTTTTAATAAAGCACTGAGCTATACTTGGTACACACACGGTTTTGAAAATTCTGGCTCTATTTTGAAAGGCGTAAGCGGATCTAGATTACTGTGATAGTGGGCAACTTGACATCGATACGTTCTTGAAATGTGGCCGGCGCTGACATGAGTGCGCAGCTGCAAACTCATAGGACTGACAAGCCAAACATCGGAACCAATGGCGGTAGCTGCGGTATCAAATGATGATGTCATCCAGTATAATATGACAGTATGATACTTATAAAATTATTAAATATAGACACACATCCACTTTTACTTTTAATTCTCGTAATCTCACATTGGATCATGAATTACTTTTCATGAGCCTATAATAATTATAGACCTATAATAAAATACAAAATATGAGTAGAACAAACCACTTGAACACGTACACCTGACATTACATTGACTTACATTAATTTACTGGAGACTTACCCTAACCCTAACCATATCCACTTGCCTAACCCTAACCCTAACCCTAACACTAACTTAACCTAACACTAACTTTACCTTAACCTTAAACCAAGTCGAAAGCTTAATGATTTGTGGGGATTCGTTTTGTGTCCCCAAAAGAGAGGTGAGTCCCCACATGAACAGATCTAGGTCCCTTCAACATGAGAAATACCTGATACACTAGCTGTCTACAATACATATGTAACACACTTTAAATAATAACTGATATTGCCCAATGATGTGACAGTCTTTGTTCAGATGTTTGTTGCAATAGTCGTTGCACTGAATGAACACTGCCCCCTTGTGGTACTTTGGAGGAGTACACCTTTGATAGTACCAACAGTCTCATCATTCACATCAAGCTGAGGTGTTTAATTAAACTTTATTTCATCATAAAAAAAAATTACATAAAGCTAGTGGCAAATATCAAGTTGATTATCAGCACTGACTGACTTTAAATTATTTCATTTTTTTCTTGTGTTTCAAACTTTCCTCATGTATAGCACATATTGCATGAAAAAGTATGTATTAATTTGCAGTGCATTCGCTCAGTTTGTGAGGATATATTGTCAGGATATCTATCAACATGTAAAACAAAATAAAAGTAAATAAAGTGTGTTGTGATCGTTTTTGATGAAAAATAAATACAGCCCATATGACCACACATCACTTAGCTCAGTGCTGGCTAAATTTACTGAATTCATATGTGTCACTGCTCTTGTCGCAGCACTTTTGAACCGGTATTCTGTCATTAATAACCTTGAACTTCTTGGGTGCTGTTGTGGTACTCTTTTGTGCTTGATTTTACCAGAGGTCACATGGCTCCTCATCAGATTTTGTGTAAAATCTGGGTAGCAAAGCAGGAATAATTCAGTGTTAAAAGGTTGAAACTACAGCTTGGTTCAGTGGTGCCAGGTTTCCATGACGTTTGCTGGGTTTTCTGGGCTCTTTGGGTTTGTTAGATCAAGGACATGAATGGTTTGATCAGTGTTAGTGTACCGCCTGTTTTTGGACATTGATCCTTCCCTCATTGGCTTTATGGTGATCAACTTTCTGCTTTGAGGTACTGCCAAATGGTGTGAACACTACAAGGTGTTGCACTCGGTAACTCTCATATGAGATGTTATTCACTACCCTCAATGTGTTACAGTTTGTGTGTATACAGTGATGTGTGTCTGTGTATGTAGCCATTTCTTCCTGTTTGTGTACAAAGCAAGTGAACAATACATTAGCGATGTGTGTACTCTTGGGCCCAGGAATCATATCCCATATCACAAAGAATAAAGTCTTGCCTTGTATACAACCAGCTTTATTTCACATCCCTTAGGAGTCATGTAATCTGTTCTCGCCAGCCCACCTACCTCCTAATAACCCCAGGTGTTTTCTGTCCCTTGTTCTCTCACTGGCTTGGTGGTGCAGAAGTTGGGCAACCAGGGGCAATATAAGGGAGGACGTAGGCTGCATCAGTCACTCGCTGGAAGGGATGGAGTGAAGAGTCTAAATCATCTACATCATACAACAGGTAAGATTGGCTTTTTGTTATACATCGTCATTGTGTTGCGCTTTTGATAAAACCATAATAATTTACTGTAGTTGTTGATTCTTTTTAAGTCAACAATAAAATAGACCTTTTCTAACATGCTGCTCCTCTATCAGTCTTCTCTCTTACAGATCATTGTGTCAAGCACTCAGTATGTCTTTAATGCGCCTGCTCCTCCTGACCACTGTCCTTGTGGTCCTGATGGCTGCGTTGACCTCCGGTGCCCGAACCACACGCTGGCCCAGACCTCAGAGCACCAAGAAGCCCCCTCGAGCTGGTAGCAGCGGTGGAGGTGGACGGACCACCACCAGGACCCCATCGCCTTACAGCAGCCTGCACACAGAAGAGACAACTGAGGTTATGTTGGATGCTTATTCTCTCTCCCCTACAGACAGCACCACATACTCCAGTGATACTTACTCCACTGATTTCCACACTGACGCCATAGCGCCCCCTGGGAACAACCATGGAAACTATACCCTCGACTACAATGAATGCTTCTTCAACTTTTGCGAGTGTTGTCCACCAGAGAGAGGCCCTGTAGGACCCATGGGAGAGAGAGGCCCTCCCGGGCTACAAGGACCAAGAGGCCTTCCAGGTAAGACGTTGTTATTGCTTTCAGAAGAATTATCTTTAAAGGGTCAAATTTGTGCTTCTTCCTTCGATTCTGTTTTCCAGGGTTACCAGGAGAGAAGGGAGAAACAGGGCTCAGAGGTCCTCCAGGCCCAGCAGGACTACCTGGAGCCAATGGACTCAATGGCGACATAGGTACAGCGGGGCTTAACAGCAGGAGAGCTTTTGATTGTCTCTCTGTTTCTCTCTCTCTATTACTCTCACCTTTTTTGCAAAACACTCTCCTTTATAAATTCGTTATGGATGTCATTTTCTACGCTTTATTTATCAAAACTACCACAGGTGATAAAGGTGATCAAGGACCTGTGGGTCTTCCTGGTGCACCTGGGATCCCTGGAAAACCAGGAGAAAAAGGTGTGTAGTTTTCTATGAGAACTTAAGCAGAAATTGTGTAAAATTTCTTGTTTTGATCATACGAAATCAATTTAGACTAAAATATGTGTAAATGTAGCCTATGCATTTGTGCAAATGTACATAACCCTTTGAAAATCAAAAAGTATTTTAAAAATGTGTCCTCCTATATGAAAATATCCTGTCCCTTCCATGTACTATAGGTGACCCAGGCCCCAGAGGAGAGAAAGGTGAACGAGGCTTCAACGGTTTGAAAGGGGACCCGGGAGAAAGAGGAGAGCCCGGTCTGAATGGGACTAAGGGCAGCACTGGGCGAGAGGGGCCTATGGGTCCCCCAGGGGTTGGTGGGACAAAGGGTCAGAAAGGTGAACAGGGACTTACAGGCGAGTGTTTACCAGGTGAGAAAGGTGATGTGGGTGTGCGTGGGCCCCCTGGACAGAGAGGTGAAATGGGCCCGCCAGGAGTGAATGGAACTGATGGTGCAAGGGGACAGAGAGGGGAGCCAGGGCCTCCGGGAGGAAAGGGGGATACTGGTGCCAGAGGGCCCCCTGGACCTCCAGGAGGGAGGGGCATGACAGGGCTGAGGGGGGAAAGAGGAGCTAAAGGTGGAAGAGGGCCTCGGGGCCCTAAAGGCCCTCCAGGTGACAGTGTTGAACAGGTTCGCTCTGCCTTCAGTGTGGGCTTGTTCCCCAGCAGGTCCTTCCCTCCACCAGGCCTGCCTGTGAAGTTTGATAAAGTGTTTTACAATGGGGAGGGGCACTGGGACCCAACTCTCAACAAGTTCAACGTCACCCACCCTGGGGTCTACTTATTCAGTTACCACATCACTGTGCGTAATCGGCCTGTGCGTGCTGCTCTGGTGGTAAATGGAATAAGGAAGCTGCGGACACGGGACTCGCTGTACGGCCAGGACATCGACCAGGCTTCCAACCTCGCACTGATGCAGCTGAACGAAGGCGACCAAGTGTGGCTAGAAACTCTGAGAGACTGGAACGGTGTTTACTCCAGCAGTGAGGATGACAGCACTTTCTCTGGCTTCCTGCTCTACCCAGACTCAAAGAGCAAACCCACTACTATGGTAAACCTGTAAACCTATGACTTTGACCTCGATTGACCTGATTTGACCTGATTTTTACTTCTTGTAGACTCTACACAGCCTTCAGCCTGTTGCACTGCTCTGTCAAATTGATGTGATTTAGCAAAACACTGCTGCTTTGTTATCTGCTTGCTACTGTCGCACCAATCAAACCAAATGCTTTGCTTGCCTTGCTGTACTTGGAGATGGATGAGGCTTGGTTAAATTGCCGTATGCAACACTTCAATTCTTTGTAACACTGCATTAAAAATGACTAAGCTTGAAATGGATGACCTTTGAGTTTTATTTATTCGGAAATGGAACCAGAAGCTAATTTATAAGCCATTAGTCCTTGCAATGAGGGAAGATAAGCTCAGGGAGGCCAGTACAAATTTGGAAACAATTTAAGTGAATAATTGCATTTGGTTTCCACTAGAGGGCGTAATGTGCTCAGGTTTTGTAAAGAAGCAATCTTCTATGCAGATATTAGTACTGAGAAAGTAATAAAAGGGTTGCAGACAAAGAATAACAAGGTGATGTTTCTAACAACAATATATGGAACACATTGGATTTTCTGAAAGAAATAGTATAAAGACATAAAAACCGAAGCAAGATTCAACACATTCTTGTCCACTTAAAGACTGCAAGCCTGCAAGTCAGATCCCATTCAAACAGCAGGGTGATAAAGATAATTCTTGTGGATTATTGTTATGTCTGAGTTCTGTTCATCACCAAACTTTATTACTGGCTTTGTAAAGCATTCGGGTAGATAAGAGATGTGACAGTGACATTCCTTTTTTCTCTCCTAATTATCAGTAAAAAAAAAAAAATTGAAGACAATAGTGAAGGTAAATCAAATCCAGAGGGACACAGCAGACTGATATGGGTTTAAAAAGCTTCACTCAGAAGCTGATATGAGTAAAAAATAATGCCTCATTGACATTACAGAGCCATAACAATAGATTAGCTGCCTTAGCACAGAGCAGGGTGGATAACCCTCTGCAGCACAGAGAGACTAATGCACCATAAATTATGATCTCGTTTACCCACACTGTACAGTGAAAAATGGCATTGGCTTTTCAAAATGCTATATCTTATTAAGCTCTAAACAGTCAAGACCTCTCACCAGATTAAAATAGATAATAACTCATTCATCTGTACATAACTGTAATCTGTTTAGAAGACAAAATGCATTTCATATTTTTACTTCACTAAGAGGTTCCACTGAGTACTTTTATGCTGTGATGTATTTGTTTGTGTGTGAGAGAGATAGAGTAGACAAATTATATTATCTTTTAAAGGCTTTCAGTTTATATGTACTATTAAGATGCATTTAGTATATGTTATTGCTGACTCTCACATGCTTTCATGTTGACTCAGGATTGAAAAATATTAAATTGACGCCCTAAATCTAATATTTATAGGGACACTGAGTAGAGACATTTACTCCTTAAAAGTCACAATGGTCAGTCTTTCTCTGGCTTTGACTGCAATCTTCGGTAATTTGGATAGAAATGGTTAATCACTTACAATCTCCATCATGTCTTAAATAAAAGACAGCTAAATCTTGTAAGAAAGATTTTGATACTGCTAATGTAAATATCATCTAGTTTTGTCGTTTTTTCCTTTTGTTTTGTTTTTTGAGAAGAAAGCATCACAAGTTTGGTTTAGCAGGTTTGAGTATTCCATGCAATAAAATGTCCCCTTTTCCTCTCTCTTTACTTTTTTCTCACACAGAAAAATGTAATATTGTGGGTAATTTTTTGCAGGTTAGGCGCATATTTGGCTCATAAAAGATATTTGACTGATTAAAGAATCAGAAGAAAGAATCCCTATTCAGCCCACATGTTACCATTTTGAGAAATACCTTTCTTTCTGTAATGAGTTGGGTGCCTACTCTATCGGTCATTCACTATATATCTCTAGCGCTGTGGCAGGGTACGCCTTCACCCTCTTAAGCTTGGACTTTTAAATCATAATACCTTCAGTTTAATATTATGTATCAAATATCTTACAGTTAGAATGTTAAATTCCACCGGAGTAATAACCTACATAATTTAGTTGAGAATGTAATTATCTATTATCAGTTATCAATGCTATATGCTATAGATTTATTTTCATATGTGCATCTCTCATACAGTTTTTTATACAAATTACAAAATTTGCAGCTTTTCCATGTGGAATCTGCTCACACAGAACATTTATATTCCTTCTGTCTTCCTGGGGGACACACATAAGACAGTACATTTTTACATTATTACATTAAATAATGTGACATAAAAAACACTAAATTGTCATAATATTTCCAACCATGTCCTAATTATCATCATGAAAAACAACCTGCATTTCTGCTCATTTGTATCCTTTAATTAATAATTAATAATTGATTCATAATTAAGTAGCAGGTGCTTTTTTCTTCAAAACCCAACATATGAACTGATACTGTAATGGTATGTAACCATAAATTCCAAATTCAATACTCTGAGTAAAGATGGCACCAATCACATCATTTTCTATCACTTTGCCAAATGTCTAAGTCAAATCAGAATGTGATGACACTTGTGAAAGAGTTGTATACTGCGACTCAATTAGTCATTTATTACAAATATTTACATTGCTAACTTATTGTAGGCGTCAATCTTGGCTTTGTGAATTCGAATTCAGGAAGTTATTATTTTAGTCATATTATTATAGTTACCAAACTGATTTATTCATAAATATTGATGTTGGTTTTCATCAGATCATGATTAGAAGGGTTTTATTTTTCAGCTGAGTTTGGGTCCTGTAAGCTAAAGTTTCCCTCAGTTGAAGAGTCTTAACTAAAAAAAACTATTTCTAGATTCACTGAAAGTTAACTTTAACTAAGTGCAAATGTGATTTAAAAAGAAACATAAACATTAAACTGAAATCTGTTAAAGAGGAAAACCTAGAATGACATCTCCATCTATTGGTGAAGGACATACATTTACCTCAAATTTCCACAATATTTATACTGCTGTTGTTGTTGTTGGTGGTGGTGGTGGTGTTTGTGTGTGTGTGTGTGTGAGAGTGTGAGTGTGTGTGTGTGTGTGTGTGTGTGTGTGTGTGTGTGTGTGTGTGTGTGTGTGTGTGTGTTTGTGTGTGTATGTTAAAATGTTATTCTGCTTGTTTGTTTATAGGCCTATCTGTGGATGCGTGTGTGTGCATTTATGTATTTTCTACTACTCTGTGTGAAAATATAAATAACTACCTTGGCGGTGTGTGCAGTGTAATCTGTTCCCAGCAGGCTGGATTCCCACTGAGAGAAAGACAGTATATTGTTCCTGCAGCACCACAGATAACAACTCATTAGCATACTGAATCATTTGGCTGCAAGAGCCACTCTGCCACCCATCTGCACTGAGCTGATAAACACACACACGCCAGCTCACACACACACACACACAGAGAGAGAGAGAGAGAGAGAGAGAGAGCTAGAAAGAGAAAGAGAGAGAGAGAGAGAGAGAGAGAGAGAGAGATCTATGCAGAGAACACACATACACATGCACACAAACTAGCTCACACAAACACACAGACACAAACAAGCCTCTTCTCGTTCCCTCCCTTTCAATCCCTCATATACTCTCCCTATATCCCTCTCTTTTTGTGAGTCTGTGTCTTTTTGGAGAGTCAGGAACACTGAAGCAGGTAAATGTTTGGCAGGAATTAACCCAGAGAGCCCCTCAGTGGAGTCCCAGCACAGCCAGAGCAGAGCACAGGAGAGGTCTCCAAACACCTGGTTGTCTCTGATGCTCTCTGGAAGCAATTATAGTTTTTTTTTTAGAAATGTCTAAGTGCTGCCTCTGTTGTTGTAGTAGTGGTACTAGTGGCAAAGTTACAGAATATTGGAAAGAAGACTTCGAAACATTTAAGTGGCAAAAAGCTACCCCTACAGAATTTCTCTTTCCAGTAACAACCCTGAATGAACACAACTTTTCAATTGCATAAGTAAATAACTTGCGGGCAGCGAGATTCTTGATCAGAATGGCTGTTTCACAAAGTGTGCAGACACAACAGCGCGCAAACGAGTGCAGCGGAGGCTGTCAAAACCACTTTCACAATGGCAGGATATCCTGTAGGTCACCGAGCCACGTTAACCTCTACAGGAAGTTGTCACTTGTTGGGAGGAAGTGAGGATTCCAGCATCCATTGAGGGAGTTTCATAAGGAGGTTGCGGTTTTAACTATACACTCTGTATAGATAAGATGGGAAACAGTTGCATGGTATGCCTGTCAGCCTCTAGGGATTACTCAATTAGATTATGCAATTATGAATAGGAGTGTAAAGGGTATCAAATGACTCATATATGATGCAATGTGACACAAAAGTATGTATGATAAAGGAAATAAATTGAATTGAACAAGAGCCACAACATGCTTGAGTGAGATCAAATACAAGGCTTTTCCTCTGCATGTTTTATTCAGGGGTTTTGTATAAAATTCATCGATTTAACATTGGATATATTTATAGATACAGCTATCATACAACAAATATGTCATTACCAAACGTACAATGTCCCTTTACTGCAATTCATAAAATACCATAGTTACCAAAGGTACCAATATAGGCTACTAAGTCCTGCTAAAAAAGCAGAATAACCAACAACAGTGAGCAATACTTAACTCTTCAGAAAACTGCTGGTGTTGTTATGATATTAACACTGTGATGTGTGCGAGTGTGTGGGACTCTATGAATGTGTCTATGTGTGTGTGTGTGTGTGTGTGTGTGTGCGTGCGTATGTATGTGTGTCAAATGTGGTAACAAAGGGATTTATGAGTGTACCTTACTAAACTACAACTGCATTACAGTTTAAAAAAAAAGAAAAGAAAACACTGAAACAGACATTCATATCAAAAGGACTGCATGAGTCATTTCCATGATTTTCATATGACCCATATTTTGTACACTTTAAGAATCACTGCATGTCTTGTACCTCCACAGCAAATTCAAATAATTAAATTCATCTTCAGGCAGTGAAACTGTTTGACTGTCTGTTGCCGTATTTGGTGTCATTTTATCATCACCAAAGTGTAACAGAAGTAAAAGGTACCACATTTGATGTACTACGTTCAGCTGTTTGTTTTTACATTTTGAGTTTCTCTCATCTCTTCTCTCCGTTCTTCTAGTTTCCTGTCTCCTAAAAGACCATTTTGCAAGTAAACCCATCAACAAACACACTACGGTACATCTTAAACCACATTACTTGAGTCACTGTTATTACATTGTGCAGTGAAAATATAATGCTATTTACAATACATAACTGCGTGGGTACAATTAGCGTCCAGTCCGTTTATTTACGGCCTCCAACTGAGGCAAACTTACTTTTGTGTCATTATTCTAACACATCAAATTTGTTGGGCAAAAATCTCGCCAGGTTGTCTGGCTATTCTGGCTACTCCTTGTAACCAAAAGTATCATCACTGCAGCATTGGTAAAAACTTCAATATTACATCGTTGTCATCATTGATTGTTTCTTTTGTTTGGTCTTGTTTTGTTTTGCTTTGATTGCTTGTTCTATCTTTTTTAGTTTTTTTTTTTAATTTTTTAATTTTTTTTTTAGAATATCCAGTCTTTGGACTTTCAAAACACGGAAAGTTATGATCCGCAGGTCAGTCAAAGACATGAGACATGCAGAATTTACAAGTCTTTTGTTGGATCAAATTCAATCGATCACCAATCAAACCAAGCTATTCGTCAGTGCTGTCTCAGATGTTGTGTGGAGACAGGTACTTGTGATCCATGTTGGACAACACTATCTCACTACATGGTGCTTGATTCTGCTTCCTATAACCAATGTCTCAATGTTAACGGGGTCCTGAGCATATCCATCTCTTTTTTAGTCTCTCTCATTGTTCTCTTTCAGTCTCAGGTGTTGTGTCCATGGTCTATTGGCAGAGCATCATCGGCGACTGGAGCCATCTAATGGGCGTCCATTGCGCCTCAGATCCCTAGCAGCTAGATGGAGCGGTGGTCCGCGTGAAGCCGGTAGAGTCCTTGGAGCCGGAGGTGAGTCCTGGTCCTCCATAAAGCTCTCAGGACTGCCCTCTGCGTCACCATCAGGCAGGCTTCCACAGCTGGAGCCTGGTGACATTGTCTCCAGAAGATCGTCCCTGGCCAAGCCTACCACTGTGTCCTGATGTGGTCCACCCTGAGGGCCTCCCTCATGGGCCCCGACCAGCAGCCCAGTTTCCCCATCAGTTGTGCTGCCAACATTCCTCCCTCCATCCTGGTCCTCCAGGAGGTTGGAGAGGAAGCTGATGTACTTCATAGCAAGCCGCAGGATCTCGTTCTTGCTCAGCTTCTTGTCCGGAGGGTGAGTGGGGATGAGTTTACGGAGCTCTGCAAATGCTCCGTTTACATTCTGCTGCCGCCAACGTTCACGGCTATTTGTGAAGATACGACGTACAATCTTTGGCTGGCCAGCTAGCAGAGAAGCGGGGAGGAGAAAAGACAGGCATGGAGAGGGTAAGAAGAGGAGGCATCGCTAGAAGACAGTAACACAAATAACATGAGATGCAGAGCTAAAACAGATAATGCAGTTGGTAAAAGAAATACAAAGGCATAAATAAAAAATGGAAGAAGAAAATAGTTAAGAAAGACATGAGAAATTTTAAAAGAGGAGGCAGCAGAAGAACAGATTCACAGGTTTTAAGAGAAATTTGCTCGAAGGGAAAAGAAACATAATCTCAAATGTTTTCGTTTAACTATGAAACTGCAACATTGTCCTCCGTATAATCAAGGATGTTTAAATGATGAAGCAGAAGCTATAGAGACTTGCAAAAGTATATATGCTGTATAAATGCTGTGTGCTACTGTATGCAACAGAACAAAACAAGAGAAAAGGCTGGTTTGGCATGCCAAACACCAGGAAATGGTGTTAGGGAGACTGTGTGCTTCCAATTTAATATTCTACGTACTTTTTTTTTTATTTATTTCAGTATGAAATATAAAATGTTCCACTGCAGGTAGTCACATCCTCCCACCCCCCAACAATGGTGTCTTCCAGGCTTTTGTCGCCCTTGGAACACACCCAGTCTATCTTAATCCTTCAGCCCACTCTGCAGTAAAACCTTGGCATGGAGGCAGCAGCACCCCCATCCTCCACCCCTGTATATGGCAGTGAGTGGGCAGTGGTGGAAAGGATGTTTTCAAATGAAATAAACCTCAAATCCGCCTGAAAAGCATATACTCTAAAGGCACACAGGTACATGTATTTGACATTCAGATTAGCTGCATTCATTTGTGCCATGAATTATGAGTTAAACACTTAGTATTTTCTTTTTGCAAGGCATCTTCTGCAGCACTTAGATTAGGTACAGATCCATGTCAGTGGATGAATGACAATGGGGATGAGGAGGGAACGTTTAGGGGACTAATTGGCAGAGGGAGGACACAGCAGAAGTGCGTCTTACCATACTTATAAAGATCTAAAATGCGCCTACCCTCGTCGAGTTCAACCTCATAAGGCGCAGGGCGGCGCTTTACCCTGTTGCTTGGGTACATGCTGTACTGCTCCGACTCCCCTCCGAGACTACAACAACAAAAAGCAGACAAAAGGTGCACAGGTATATGAGAAGACATCAAATCAGCATACTGTACATCATTTCCTTCAATGCATTTAACCCCATTTTACACCCCCACTCCTTGCACCAGGAATACACACACACACACACATACATTTAAGCCTACTCTCTGTACACATGCTAAATAGTCTTAGACTTAATCATCATTGCACTACAAGCATCCTTTGACCCTATACAGTACCCTATTCATACAGGCCATAATAGGGCAACATCTAAAATCCATGAAACTTTCTATAGTGATTATTCACAATGATAAAATGAATAAAATGAAACGTGCATTCGTAAGACTATATTTTTTTGTTTTACTCTCTCCACCTTTACCTGTTGATGGCGGCGAGAGGCTGCGCCAGGTTGTAGAGCATCGCCCGGGCCGGGACAGGAAACGCGTTTGGGCTCAGCTGGACCATTCGAGCGTCGTCTCGTTGCGGCGGCGGCAGCGGCAGCGGTGGAGGTCTGCGAAGTTCTGTGATCGGCACCAAATGGCTTTCAGTCCTCTGCTCCACCGCTTTTATAGCGTCCCTCCTGGAGAGCTCGATCACCGGCACTTCCCTTTTCAGGTCAAGGGCGTTGTGAGAGGCAGTTTCCTTGGCAACGCCGTTGATGATGACGCTGATGCTGGTCCCGTTGCTGGAGTTCTGCAGAGGAACGTCATCCGTCTCCTCAGCCCCCTTGAAGCTCCCTCCCCTCTCCACCTCCTCCTCCTCCTCCTCCCGCTCCTTTCTCCTCGGCTCCTCGTCCTCCTTGCATCCGTTTTGTCTGGAGATGATGGAGGAGTCCTCCCGCTTTCCAGGACCGGACTCTGCATCGGGACTTCCAGGACAAAGCTCCGGCTGCCGTTTTTCCATCATTTTTATAGGCTACCGTCACCACTCGCTCGAGTCCACTACGTCCTAAATAAGATTTCTTTCGATTAATTGATGCTCAAAATATTATTTGTCAGTCATATTATACCAGATAAAACCACGCATTCGCCTTCAATGCAAGCACAAGGAATTTTAATCAATTATTACTGTTATTAAAATTATTAAGATTATTGCTATCACTATAATTATAATCAATTGCTTGCATTAGGCTACATTTCCAAATAGTATCAAAAAGGTAATTAATTGGCTCGTAATTGCTAGCTAGATTTTTCTTTTTCCTAATTAACAGGTTACATGTTTTCACGATATTTTTACAAAGATAAAAAGCTCAAATGCAGCTTTTTTTCCACAATGGAAGATACTATTATAGTCTTTACTATTATTGACAATTGAAATATGTTTTAATTTTCCAGGACTCAACATTATTTGTACATTTTGATGGTTTAAAGCTTTACTTAAAGTTGAACTGCTAGGATATAATGTAAAGGCTATTGTAGGCTCCACTTATGTATTCGCCTCAAATGAACAATTTGTGAATGTGGTGTGTTGTGTTATTTTTCAAACGTTATCATTTAAGAAGAGTTTTATCTTGTGGTGCATGCATGTGTGTTTTTTTCTTGCCCGTGAGCCGTTTATCTAACGCTTGGCCTTCAGCATATTCAAAGTTAATGTACTCATGCATGTTAACATATTTGAGCTGTGTCTAAAATTTACATTAGTAGATTTTAAAAGCTCATTTTGGCTGTTGTTTATTTACAGGTGAAATCATGGTCTGTAATGAGGCTATGGAAAGATTACAGCTGCCAAAAACCAGAAGAGCTGGTATATTCTTCGTCGATATATAAAAAACCCTCCTGTTCTCTGCCCTCAGCAAATCAAGAAATAGCCTCGAGAAAGCTTCAAAAAATACTTGAATCAGATCATATTCATAACCACAGATGTCAGAAAAGCTTGTGTATTTGTTAGCTCATTTTATCGCGGCATATAGGCCATAATGCTGTTGTTGTTACACCCGAACATCAAAGGGTTGTCATACTGGATACACCACAATAGTTTTTTGGTGTTTGCTCGATTATTAATTTGGTAAATATCCTCTGAATATTATTACAAACGAACATCAGACCGCCAATGAAAAAGCGCACTTTTATAACTGGGAATTCTCCAACAGGCCTCGCATCCGTTATTACATCCCGTACAGCCATCGGAGCGGACAATGGCAGAAAATATTGGTCAAATATTTCGCACATAGCACCAATAAAATGTAGACGATCTAACAGTCCAATTACAGCCTTTTCGGAACAACGAATATGGTGGTTTAAATAAAGATATGTCATTTCTGCACTTACCGTTCCAGCCGTGTTGTTGATGTTACTGTGTAAGTGGAGCCATTTTGTGAGTGGGTCATCCATGTCTGAGGTTTTTTTCTTTTTTTTTTTTTTTTTTTCTTTCTGCCAGTTGTGGAGCAGTGTGTGTGTGTGTGTGTGTGTGTGTGTGTGTGTGTGTGTGTGTGTGTGTGTGTGTGTGTGTGTGTGTGTGTAGCTGAGTTATTCCTCGCCGCATCCAGTGCGCTCCCTCAGTGTGGGGAGCGGAACACAGGCCGCAATGTGGCCGAGCGAGATAAGCGCACGGCAGCGGCCTCTTCATTCCCGATAAGCCCCTAAACCCATTATTTATGAAATGATTCATTATTATTTGGCTGTCGTGGGCTATATAGGCTTGTGGAGGGCAAAGCATTAAAAAAAGCAAACAGGCACAGCTCCTGTAACAACGTGAGGTATATACAGTAGCCTGAGCTATAGTTGAGGTGTTTTAATTTTTTTTTTTTTTTTTTTTTTTTTTTTGATGAAAGAAACAAAAGCTCAGGTTAAGCTTTTGACCTATTTATATTTTCAACAAAAGGGTTTTTCGCTAAGCCCATTTATCCTGAAATAAGATAACTGGTAATAGCAGAGGGTCGACTAGTTTTTGTGTGTGTGTGTGTGTGTGTGTGTGTGGTTTTTTTTTTTCCCTAAAAAGAGTAACAACATATCCATTAATCCATATCCATTACTGCGCCCTGAGCCTGGATGTGCTACTGATAGGAATAGATTGCTAAAATGATGCGGCTCCAATTATGATAAGGATGTCTTAATTGAATGGGAAACAAGTCTTTATTGATATATAAATAAATACATAGATAGATTAATAAATAAATGGTCTATTGCGTGTCATTGTTTGCGTTGGGGGCCTCGGACGGCGGTTCCCGGGGTCCGTGGGGAGTCATGGCTGGAGTAGATAAAAGCGCATCGGCTTCTGGCCGCATCAGATAGAAGAGCAGAAGCATCAACAGTGACACGCTATCAGAGCACATTCAGAACAGCCTAAATGGTAGCAGGTACATCCTAATAACGGATTTTTCACACAGCTTTCTTTTCCTGTTTAGTCAAATAAATGTATATATTTAAATAAGCAAATAGGCCTAAATCTATAGTCAGATAAACCCGTGAAGTGGAGAGCGCAGGCTGGGTTATTGGATATAAGGATACAGTAGATATTTAGAACTATGAAACATGTGTTTAGAAAAAAAAATGCGAGAGCCACAATCAGTCACGACCTTTAAACAGACCTGTTGAAGCAGCAGTCACGACCACCATCCCACATCCTGCTTAACAGCATAGCTTGACATAATCCCTTTAAACTTTTGTGTAAGCACCTTCTAATGAAATCGCGATTGTGCCAAGATTTTTGGGGTGGTGAGGGGAGAGGGGGGCAGCACTACTTCAGCTGCAAATTAATCATTTTAATAGTGCAGAAAAGACCTATATTAGAACCTGCAAAGAGTAATGGCTGACTACAGTTTTAAGTTTCATGAGCTGTACTTTCAACACAAGAATAGGATATAACATTATAAATTCCTGTACGAAACGACACTCTAAAAGTTTAAATATTTCAAATATGTTGATGCTAAGTCAATGTAACAGAATCTGATATTATAGATTATATATATATATATTTTAGTTGTTTTATGTGACTTAAGTGAGTATAATTAATTCATGTGGAAATCAAGAATAAAAAAGTTTGACAAAATAAATAATCTTTATTTTGAAGCAAACCAGTATTAATCTCATTGAGGAATAGGCAATACAGCACATGATTGAAAAGAAGTATTTGCTTTTTTGTTCAGATATGTTTGTGATCCACTGGATGCTGCCATATTGCTTTTTTAAAAAATGAATTATTGTTGTTGAAATAGCTCTTGGCTTGAGGGGTTTTTTATGAGCAAAGATAAAATGTGTGGCATATCCTGATCAGCTGAAATAATCACACAAGATTATTGAGGATGTATAAAACTGAAAACATGTGACACAACATGGTTCCACACCCACTCACTGAACAGTATGGTGTCTCACTCTGTGTGTTGTAACTATCAAAAAGCTAAATAAATCACAATTAGAGCATCACATGAGAAAAAGGACAGTTTTAAAACAACTTTTACACATTTTTTGATTCAAAACGCAGACCATGGTAGTCCCTTTGTTTTACTAATTAAAATGTGTCAGTTTTATTATTTTGGAGAGAGTTTGATTTGGGGAGATTTTAGGATGGGGATATATGTATATATACATATATATAGATTAGATTAAATTACTCCTAATAATCCAAATATGACAATGAAACACAAAAGTCATGCTCAGAAACAAGTCATGCTGGGTTTTAATCAGTATCATTGATGTTACTTTTGAAATATCCTCTAATCCAGTTTCTAACTAGTCCATAGTGCATTTGTTTGAATTTAGATTTGTTATTTTTAACCACTTGCCATTTTAATCCAAAGTCCCTTGTAGTGTCATATTGTTCAAGTTACATTCATGTGAAATGAACCTCTAATCCCGTTATCACATGTGGCTGTTTTGCTATATGAAACTGCACTGAAATATACACTGACTATCTACAATACTTTATAGTCCATCAGCAGTGTTTGCAGTGGCCAATTACAATCCATGGCTACCGGAGAAATGGCTGTGTGCCATGCCCGTCTTCCCAGTCAGCGCTGGTTACGTCGAGCCGGCATTATTCGTAGAGAAGCAGTGCTTTCCCGTGTCATGAGCCGTGTCACCTGGTCCAGACTGAGTCCAGCCACAGCCTCTCCGTTTACCTGTAGAATTTCATCGCCGATGCCCAGGAGACCTACATAAGGGCCTTCGCCACTACTGTCAACCACTTTCTCGACATAAACACCTGGAGGAGGGAGCAAAAAGAAGGACAGATGAAAGGAAGGTGAAGAAATGGTTGGATAGTGAATGAATGGAGCGAGGAAGTGCAATTTGGAAAGTGGAGGAAAAGAGGTGGAAGCAGAAAACAGATAGGATACATTCGAGTTTAGTGAATCATACAACATATTCAGTGTATGCAAAATTGAATTCAGTATAATCAACATAAGCAGCTTTGATGAAAAGTATTGTTACACATTTTACAAATAATATGTTTTGACATGCTTGATTATATATCTGATTATGTTTGATTACCAATTTTACCTAGTTTACTTTTAACAGTAAAGACCCAAAGGTAAATTTATATCTAAACTATGACATTTTGATCATATTGTCTTTCTATTTCTATTTTCAAGATACACAACATATCATTGAAGAACACTCTAGCAGTTACCTCAGGCAAATAAAGTAACCACCATAATTAACAAAATAACTAAAAAACCAAGCTCTACATTTAAGACAGTAGCTATTAAAGAGAATGTAGATTAGAGCAAGTTACCTGTGTCAGGTCGACCTTTGCCCCTTGAGATGACGAAACCAAAAGGACCGTTTGGGGGTCTGATGAGCTCCAGGAGGAGGGTCCCATCAGGAAAAGCCTGAGTGACCCGGCCTACTGGACGCACCATTCTGGAGGCAAGTATGTCTTCAACACTCAGGGCCCTGTGAAGCTCCAGCTGAGGGCTATCAGGGCTGTAACAGCCGAAATTTAGTTATTTCAGTAAAACTATTTACTTGGATCTCTGCATCTCTCTTTTTCTTTGAAACCTACCTGGGTGCCAGGCCGTATGGTATCTGTACTTCTCCCAGTATTGTTGTACGTTCTGTTCTCCTCTCTAAACTCTGAACAGAGGAAGCTTTGCGCAGTTGGGCCAGTGGCAGCACCTAGTGGCAGATAAATGGCATTGTAACAAATTCTGTATTTGATATTGCAAAGATTCACCATATCAGCTTTTGGCAGAGTCCTTTATATCTGTTTAGAGTGGCTACCACAGAAAGTAGAAGGAAACACAGACAACTTGGAATACATTATTTGTGCTCCCAGTGTCAGGCAAGAAGATTGGTAATAATTCAAAGTCTTGGTGGTTCCACTATGACCATAAAATAGTGAAAGGTACTTCAAAAAGGCAACTGGAACTTTACAGACATGTAAATAAGATGTTTTCTCCTTTTGGCCTACTAGTTTGAGGTGAAAAAAAAATCACATCAGCAGCCCTGAACATGAGTTCACATGGCAGGAAATCTGCAATTGCATTGCTCACCGTGTTCAGGGTCTGCAGAGAGGGCGTCCTCTGTATGCGGATGGAGGGCTGTGGTCTGCGTGTGGGGCTCGGGGAAGCAGAGCTGGCCCTGGGTGCAGTGGGGATACTAAGCTGTTCCATACTACTGGAGCGGCCTCCTTTCACTAGTCTACCAACACTGTTCAGACCGATGGAGGAAAAGAAGCGACGCAGGAAGAGCTTTGGCCGTCCATCCAGTTTTCTGTAAAGGGGAGGTTATAAGCATTTTACTGTACAGTGATATAATTTCAAACAGAAATCTAGACCTGACTGCAACACCAACTAAACTAAACTACCAATCAACACAATTGTTAATGAACTGTTGCAAAGAGTGTAGTTGTTTTATCATTCTGCTAATACTTTTAACTTCCAGAAGAGGGCAGGATTGTCTTGATATAACAAAGTATTCCTGAACAATAACATCCTGTGGATTGTAGGTCAGGGTTTTAATCTCCTAACTGCTACCACTGGCACGCTCAAGTAGTTTGGGAGCAGCACTGGTGGGGGCAAGGGATTTATTTTCTAAGCTATGACAAGAACGTTGTTATCTTGGCTTACCTGGACCCATCAGCATTTTCCTCCCATATGGCCTCAGCTTTCAGATGCTCTGCTCTCAACAGCTCGGCTCGAAGATCCTCAGCCCGAGACATGGCCAGGCCGCGCAGAGCAGAACGACACTCCGAACCAGAGCCAGGGTCTCCACTCAGACCTGCTAAGAGAAAACAATTTACAATCTGAGTGCCAAAGAATCATTCTTTTCTATTCTATATAACCCACAAGATGTGATGGCGTGGATACCATAAACAGATTTCAGAAATTATATCTTAATCTTTGTAAAAAAAAAAAAAAAAAAGTGCAGTTCTCTAGCAGAATTTGTCTGCACTTTTCCACAAGTAACTAGTACATTTACACAAGTACTGTACTTACAATATTTACTTGAGAAGTATAAAGTGACACAAAAATCTGCTTCATACTTCCACTCCACTGCATTTCAGAGGGAAGTATTGTACTTTTTATTCCATTACATTTCACATATCTAACGGTTGTATTCACAAGATACTTTGCAGATAAAGACTTTTCATGCAAAATATCTAACCAGTTTATAAATATGATACATTTCTGGTGATGAAAGTACCCAAATTAATCTACAACACTAAAATGCGGATTACATTTTAATGCATCAATACAATGATATAAATGTATCCATATAATATGTGTGATGCAATATCCTCTGAAAGGTTGTGTTTACTTTTGATGCTGGTAATACCTCTTTACTTTTACTAAAACATGAATGTAGGACTTGAAACATACATTTACACTGTTATATTACTACTTTTACTAAAGTAAAGAGAGGAGTTTTTCTCCAGTACTTTTCCAGAATAATAGATCATTTCATAAAAAGGTACAGTGTCACTCCATAGCATATAAACAGCAGAAACTAAAGGTCCTCAACTCTCTACTATTTTACACAGGCTCTGCTAATCCTCACTGATCACTCACCTGCTCCATCTGGAGTGGCATCCCAGACTTCAGCAGCTGGCAGATCTGTGGTGAGCCGGGCTGGTGAGTACCTCAGAGTGGATGGCCTGATACAGGGCACTGGGCTGTTTGCTGAAGGGGTCCCTTGGGTTGACGACACTGGTGACTCTCTTCTAGCTTCTGGCGAGTCCAGGAGGGCTGAATGCTGAGACGCGCCTTCACCTCCCTGACTTGAGGTAATCTGGAACTGCACTGTGGACTGACCTGCAGCAGAGCGATTCCTTGAGCTTGACTTCAGAGCTGACTTTATAGGAAGAGAAGGGGGAGGCGATTCTCTTGTTCCACCAGATGCCTCTAGCAAATGTGGCTCCAGAGTGATGGGGCTGCCAGGGGCGAAGGAAACAGCTCTGCTCAAATTGACTCTGTTCCTTGGATTAGAGTTACGCCGCTGAGCCCATGACGGACCATAAGGGCCATGGCCAGACTCTAGCCTGCTTTCTCCTTTCCTGCTCCTTCTTCTAAGTTTCCCAAACCCTGAAGGTTTCCATCCTGTACTACTCTCTTTATTTTCCCCCAGCACATAAGCTCCTGCAAAAGTGACAGTTAGAGGAGCTTTAGGACGAGCACTCACTTCTGGTTTATTTGGAGGCACCCAGCGAGGAACTGCTTTTCCCCGTGGGTCCTCCGGATTGCCCACCTGTTGCTCAATGTTCTGTGGATCTGACAGTGATGAGGCTGGTTGAGGTTCCCTTACTACAGATCCACACGCCTCACATTTCTTCACCAGCACTATTATCTCTTTAATTACTGTTGTGGTCTCACCACTGGCACTCACATCTTCTTGCTTCTGTGCAGGAGGCATGGAGATACTTCTATGGCTTCTACTCCTCTCTGAACCACTACTGCTTGAATCAGTGTTACTTTCCTTACTCTTGGACTTCATCCCAGGTCTGCCACGCTGTCTCACCCTGTCTAAGTACCGAGACTCTGCTTCTTTCTCTGATTCATCCTCAAAGCGTACCCGTGTGGGTGAACAACCATACCGTCTGGATCGACTGCCCTGATCAGGGGAAATGTCTTTTTGGTCAGGGACGAGGAGGGGACCAGATACAGTTTGAGCTGTAACATCTTCTTTGGTTTGAACAGCTTTCTGTACTGACGCTGGACTTGGAGAGTCAACTTGCTGCTTCTTACTGCAAGAAACAGACATATTACAGACATTCAGTGGACTATATATTTTGTCTATAGGAGTTACTCTTGTGTTGAACTCAGTTTGTATGATAGTATCCTATGAAGGATATGAAGGACTAGAGTAAAAGTGAACATGAAAATGAAACTTAATCTCAGTCGAATAGAATAGCTTATCACAAGCCGATAGGCTTCTCTGGGTATCTTCATATATGCCTGATAATGACCCTCAAGATCAAAACTTTGTCTTGCACATTTTTTGGGAGCTTGCAATATTCTATGTGTGGGATACCTCTCTTATCCCCTTATATGGTGCTCATTTCAGAGTAAGTGGTTTCTTTTGATAGAATAAACCAAAGACAGGTTATATTGTAATATCAAATAGAGTATACAGTATGCAGTGTGTACAGATAGTCTAACAACAGGTTTGTTGTGCAGTCAAGATTGTAAATGTTCCTAATTCTAAATTAGGCTGCTGATTTAAGGGGATTCTAGGAACAAAACTATGTGACGTATATGCGATTACATAAACAGAATGACACCAAACATTTTTGCGACATAGTCCGCTCTGTATTTGTAATTACATAGTCAGGTTGCAAAGCTTTAACTTATTTTTTCAGTTATGCAACATTAGCTTTGCCAAAACAGGCCGAGTGCAAGAGAGGGATATAAAGCAGGGAGAAAGAACATGAATAGATAAAGGACACAAAAATAAAGATTTTGAGGATGCCAAGGAAGTCCTTGCCAACATATAGTACTGTGTAAATCTATTAGGCACTTTAAATGTTTAGTTTCTTATCCATAATGCAATACCATCAGGGAGGTGTCTGATTGGTCCCAAATTTGAAAGTGACCCCAAACATATAGCCAAAATCATAAAGAACCATCATCAGCAACTAGGAGAACAAGGAGTCCTGCAACAGATGGTATGGCCCCCACAAAGACCTCATCTCATCACCATTGAGTTAGTCTGGGATTACATCAGGAGACAGAAGCACAGCAAGAACTGTGGCGAGTTCTCCAAGACGCTTGGAACCTACCTGCCTGTGAAAAACTGAACTTTGTATGAAGTTAACTGATAAATACAAACTATTCATGGCAATATTTTTGAAAGCATCCTCACTTTGATTTTAGCACTTAAAATGTTTGCACGGTACTGTAGATAGATGTGATTGACTTACGCTGTGGATCTCTGATCAGAATGGGAGCGTCTGCAGGGCCGATCTCCTTTAACATGACTGGAGCGAGCTTTGAGTCGTGCTCGCTCCAGGAGACGCTTGGCTTGCTCATGTCTTGGGCTCAGAGGAAGGTCATCATTGATTACAAGAAGAGACCTGAACATCAACAGAGACAGATAGATGCAAATTAGGACCAAAAGACATCATTTTGGTCACGAAAACAATAAAGAAGTGAACGAAATTGAGCATTAAAGTATTTAAATGTGCAACACTATGACATATCCAGCAACATCATATCCTCCATAGATTGACTTAACATAGAGTAAATCAAGCTGCGCCTTCCTAAGCTGCCTTATGTAATATCAGATAGATAGAATGGGGCGTGGCACTGGTGGTGAGCAGCAGAGAGACACGTCATCCATCCATCTCTCCTTATGCCCAGCAGCTAAGCTGCTCTGCATTGTGCTTCATCGTCTGTACTTGTCTTTATCCCCTGGCCCTGCGATAAAGATAGCATGATACATCAGCCATGTGGATTATCCTTGTCATGGAGTGAGTGTGATTCATTTTCCCCTGTGTGTCAAGAGGAGAACATGTTGTGATTCAATAGATTACAGTTTGTCATGTCAATCTTTTATCCCAACATTGGCAAACATGGAATAATTAGCAGTCTGTTTTGGTATCCCATATGTGTCTGTTCCAATCTGCAGTTTATGATGATAATAATAATAATCTCTATAATAATAATGACCTCTAAAATATTGGCAGTGCTGTACATTATGTGCTCAAGCTAACATGTTGGCAAGAAAATACTACATGTGTTCAGACCCTGTTAAAATATGTCTCTTTTGAGCATATTGCACTCCACTCTATACTTCCCCCTTGTGGGACAAGTTTAAAAAAGTGAGCATGGTTGCCTATGATGACTGTATGCAGCTATTACTTAAAAAGACCTGCATTGTGCAACTTCTTTGTAATGCAGGTGTCACCCCTTTCCAGGCTCTATTGAGAAATCTGACTGAATGATTCTCAGGAAGGCATTATCATGCTGTTGACAA
Organism: Euthynnus affinis; assembly: GCA_029490765.1. Lineage (NCBI taxonomy): Eukaryota > Metazoa > Chordata > Actinopteri > Scombriformes > Scombridae > Euthynnus > Euthynnus affinis. Next base: position 14,169,529 of record CM055849.1, on the reverse strand, counting down.
ATCCTGGTTTTAGTGTTGTAAAAAAACAGTCACCCCTGTGGAAACATTAGTATAACTATCTTTTATTTGTTTTAATGTTTTTCTTTTTAATTTAATGTATATATTGTACCTTGTTTGTTTTGTTTTTTCTAATGAATCTGACAATAAAGTTGCAATTGGCATCATTGCTGAAGTTGAATTATAAAGCCAAAGTTATTTTTTTTATATTGAAATATGTGTTCAGTTTATTGCTCAGTTGCACAAAATATTCAAATGGTTGGTTTCTTTTGCTTTTATGTCAAGTATTTCTTCTTCAAGAATGAACTTTTTGTTTTGTCTGATGTCTCAATTACAGAGACAAAGACTACATTTATCCCTATTGTGTCACAATGCAATTAAGAGATGTATTTCATAATTTCATTTGAGTAAACAGCTTTGTCAATATATCAAATTGAACATTTATGTTTCTTTCTAAGCACATTATATTTCATATTTTCATACCTGCATTACCTCTTGAAAAACTGTTGTCACAATGGTTATTTTTCTCACATAGTTTGTTTGGCACTCTAACTGCTTCAATCCAGAGGAAACAAAGTGACACAAGTGGATCTATGAGAGTGGAATTTATGCAGAGGGGATATACATAGTGCACAGGAGTTGTATGTCACCACCCCTGCCAAGCACGTAAAGCGGCATTGCATTACTCACCTCAAATAGGGTTCAAGTTCCTGGGCAAGAATGGCTGAGTCTGAGATGTCCAAATCCCCAGGAGCACCTGGCATGAAACAGAGGGAAAAAGTACAAATATTAAGCAGATCTGGAAATGTTAGATGGTGTGATTGTGGCAGCAACGATGTTACACTTTATGGTTCAGCCATTTTAACACCATGAATATGATTACTGCTACAAAGTTTTCTATTTACAAAACATCAGTTTGTTCCAATCTGTTTTCCTCTACATTTAACCTGCTGGTGTACTGTATTTAATTCCTATTCAGTGTTCATTTCTTATACAGTGTCTTAGTGTTTGCCTTGTCCAAACATGGAACCATCAGCCATAATGTGCCCTACAGAGACATGTTGGTATTAAAGTAATTGGGTCTTTATATAATCATAAGGATTTACATAAACCTTCATACCATTAGATTCAGCGACAGTCATAGGTTATCCCTGACTGACCCTTAATGTCACTCAAAAAAAACGGAGGTTATGCAATCAGTGAGGGGCAGACATCCCAGAGGGAAGAGGAAAAAAAAATCACCTGATCATCATGGATTTACTCGTACGTCTTGCACTGACCATCTATCTGGTATTGACACATTCAAACACACACACACACACACACACACACAGAAGACATACACAGTATTACACATACCTAGCATGGGAAAATACGTAATGTCACCCGGCATGCATACAAAGACATTCATTAGCACAGACAGAGATACAAAATCAGGGACACTTCCCCCACCACTGTTCCGACTGCTAATAATAGCAACATCCTCATGCACATCTGCACATCTGACATCTGCTCAACACTGGGAATCAGCCAGGTTACATATTGTATTTCCATACAACATCAGACAGATAAAGGCTTGTTGAAGGCACAGAATTTGTCAATTTGAATACAATTTTTTAAAATGTTATAGTGTTTAGATTGTTTTTGGGAGAATATGCAAATACAACAGTCATCTGAATATTGTGTCTCCGCTGCTGAGCTACAGTAGATCCCCTGAGCCGTTTTACTGCTAAAAAATACAACGGTTGCAAAAGTCAGCTGACAGCATTTACCTATACTGCACAAGGAAGCTGTGAATGATAATCACTGAACCATGACTGAGTCACTTCTTTAAAAAGAACAGGCACAAGCCATTCATCTTTTATGCTGTCCTGTTGTGGGAATTATGTCAATGTATGCCACCTGTTTTTGCTTTGTTTGTTGAGCAGAGTCAGTCGTTGTCCAAAAACCCAATAAAAGTTACGAGTCAGAGGCTTTACAACAGTTTGTCAAGACAAGTAATACAATCCATTCAACAACAAACTAAAAATAACCACCTTAAAATGGGAAGAGGGATCTCATCTATGACTCATAGTCTCAAATTGAGATCTCAAAACCACAAGTAAAGCTTTTTGCTCATTAATGCTTACACTCGGTTTTCACACAGATTGTTGTTTTTAAGTGTGACATTAAATACATCTAGTTTCCCTCAGGAGGCTTACCTTTACAATCCGCTCTGTTTGTTGCTTCTCCATGCTGACTGGTGCTTTCTTCACCACTTTGTTCTCTCTCCTCCCTGTAGTTTTGTTGTCTTTCCCTTAACTTTGCGTAAGCCCTCTGCTTCACCTTCAGCTTCTCATCCACCAAGAGCATCCCGCTTTGTGATGACGTGCTCTCCCAGCTGTCTGAACTGCACAGCTCTTTGCCTGGGTCAGTTGTGTCTGTCTCTTTCTGCTCATACCTGTCCAGGTAGCACTCCACACTGTCCGAGTGCTTGAATTCTGAGGATGCATCACTGTCATCCGGTGCACTTCCCATGGTGCTTCTGGTACCTGCCTCTGCTGCAGGTTTTGATTTCCTCTGAGGCTCTGCTGGTGCTTCTGTCGGATTATACTCCTTTGAAGGTAAAGTGGTGGGTGTGTTTGGGCCAACTCCATTTAGAAGCAATGTTTCTGGACGAGCTACTCTCCAGAAACCTTTTGGAGGTGCCCAGTGTCTGGTTGTTGTGGTAGATGTGGAGGAAGATGTTGTAGAAGCAGAGGAGATGGAAGGAGAAGAGGAGAGCAAAGGTAGTGGAGGAAGAGGGGATGGCTCGTCCTTACTACTGCTCGAGTTATCAGACAGAAGGCTCTCCAGACTGGTGCCCTCCCCAAGCCCACAAGGCTGACCTGTCAGAAAACTGACTTGAGCCTCATTTCTTTCTGTCTTCTCTTCTTCAGTTTTCAACACCTCCTGGAATGCCTGCTGCCTTTGTGCTTCAGCTGGAGGGCTGTGGATCTCCAGTCTGACTTGCACCTCTACTTCCTCCTCTTCATCGCTACTGCTCAAGTTCTTCGCAGCACCTGAACGCCAGGAGGTTACAGGCAGTGGTACCGGACCTTTTCCTCTGGGCCTCTGTCTGAGAAGGACTTCGGATGAAATCTGGCCCACTGGACTGCTTAACAGCACCTCTGCATCCAATCTCTCTCTTTCCTTCTCTCTGTCTCTCGCTCTTGTCCTTCTCTGTGTGAGTGATCGCACCTTGGTCTGTAGAGCGTGCACGGCTGAACTCTGAGGAGGGGGAAGTGAGGTGCCCAAAGAGGATGCTGGGAAAACAGGCTCAGGGACAGGGCCGGTAATGAGCCCCCAGTTAATGGGAAGCCCAGCGGGTAAAGGGGAAGTGGATTTTGCTTTGATATCATCCACCACCTTCTCTTCCTCCATTGGCTGGTCATGCACAGTAAAGTCCAGATAGATCCTATTGATAAAGAACAAAGTTTTACTGTTTTTATCCACAAGCAGACTCGTCTCTCTTAAATCTATCCACTGTACAACTCTGTTGGCGGCTACTCTCTATCTGATCTGCCTGGTGAAGAGATATGTAATGTGGATTCAGTCACGTTGCCTTATCCGCTGATTACTTTGCAGTGCACAGGATAATCCTTTAGAATGAGAATAAGCAACTGCTGCCTGCAACTGAGCCCCTACTCGTACAAACAATATTTTATGTTTGGTTTTTGTTTGCCAAGCAAAAAGAACAATAGAAAACTAAACAAAACTTCTGCTGTAAATCAGTCACCTGTTCAATAAAAAATGGAGTGAAAATTATTAATTATTCAGCCATAAAAAAAATCAAACATATTTTAAAATTACGTGACATATAGGCTACTGTGGATCATTATGCACAATACTTTGCTCAAGACCAGTTTAACAATTATATTATGAATATTATAATTATGAACAAAGTAGCTTCACAACACATTCGTTTTAGCCAAATGTATTTAAATTAACAGACTAACACACACAATGAAAGGTGTACCTGGATATTTAGTGAAGATAGTGTCCTTTAAAATAAAATTCCAGCGCTGACCATCATGAGAAAGTTATCAGAAATATTGATGCAACAGCACACATTTAAGTTACCGTCCATGCAACCTGCGCCAACCTTGCATATATTGTATTGCGCATCCTCAAGTCGGTCGTCAAGCAAGAAGACGGAGCAACTTTCCCCTCCGGATAAAAAAACCCACACAAACACAAGATTCCTTAATGATTTTCCAGACACTAATGTTGTGCTTCTTCCACTCACTGTCTACACAGCTCACGGTCCAGGCAGAGCGGTCTCTCAATGATGACTGGTCTGGTAATCCCTTCAGAAATCAGTAGGATTAGACAAAAATGGAATACAAAAATGCCTGCTTTAATTTCGTCCTTGCCTCGCGAACCAGCCGCAGAGAGACTCTCTGTTGCGTAAGTACAGAGCACACACGACTCCCACCACACAATATTAAGCCAATGAAAATGAATGTTTTAACTAAAAGGGATGAGCTAAGTCTAAATGAGATACCCCAAATTTATTCCAATTTCTGTTATTGGTCGATGGTTAATGTGGCTAATGGTTAATGGAAAACACTTTGTGTTTTAGAGAATATAGGCCTAATTTAGCAATGATTCTTATTTACACCAGATCCCTCCCTCAATTCATCCGAGCTCTCTCCCTCTGTTTCTCTCACGCGCGCACACACGCACGCACACACGCGCGCGCGCGCACACACACACACACACGTGCGCTCATGCACTAATTTGGACAATGCTCAGTTTGCCAGTTGTCACAATCCCCAGATGTGATCAGACTGGCAGATGCTGCTCAGTTTTGCGCTGTGGCTGCGCTGCGGTTCCAAGTCAATAGAGGGCGCCCGTAACACGCACACACACACACACACACACACACACGCACACACCAACCAACCACTTGCCCAGCTAGCTGTAACCGGCTAGCGAGGTTGTTGTCGAGTTGACACCCTCCCCAAACCTCGGCAGCAGCTAAGCTGCACAGTCGACATGGCAAGGAAATATCGCAACATTTTCCTAAAGAAAGATGAAAATCTTCCAAGTCTTTTGGAATGAGTGAGTAGTATTGATAATAATGGTCTTTTGTGCCCCGACAGAAACCAACAGTAGACGTTGCATATTTTGTTTTAGTCACATTAATGACGCATAGCTATGGTTAGTTTTGCTAACATGAAAGGTAGCTCGCTAACTGCTAGTACAGGGAGGAGTGAGGTTTGTTCGCTAGCCTGTTAGCTTTCTGTGCTCAGTATTTGTGTTAGCTGTTTCTCAAAACGTTACCAAAACACAACCCTGCTGCGATTCTAAGGATTTATTTGATATAATGGTGAAGTGGATTAGTGTGTCTTCTAAAAAAAAATAATACATTTTCAAGCTGGTTGTGTTTCTTTGTAGTTTCGGATGCTAGCGTTACATAATCTCGCTATAGCAAGTCAAAAGGCTTACTTTTCAGTGTCACTGTGGTTTCGTCTGTAGCTAGCTATCATTTCCTTGACTAATACACGACGTAGTAATGTTCTTAATACTGTAATTGATTCATAAGTACAGTTACATGCAGGATAACGAGTGTGTTATGACCAAATAATAATAGAGTTTCGATTATTGAGTAACTGTTTTTAACCAAACTACGTTTGCTTGCTAGCCAATCTAGCAAACTAGCCACCCATAGCCTCGCTTGCTAAAAGTAAGCTAACGTTGCTTACAATTAGCTAGGTATCGCATCGCCTCATATTGGATAGCTAAAATGTGAATATATATATGTAGAACAAAACATTATAGATGATTACAACCGCGATCGCTAACAAGTTGACCCAAAAACAAAACGATTTATTGTGGCGTAATGTTAAACCATCTCCATTAGCAAACGTTAGCTTCATATCAAGTTAGATAGCGCAGAGGGATTTGGCTGTTAGCCTCTTCAAGACCCTTTGTCCATAGTCATAGTGGTAACCAGCTCCTCTAAGTAGGCCACACAGTAGTTGTTTTGATCCTTCTCGGTTGCTTGTTTCCTCCGTATCTTACAAATATGTGCTGTGTCACTTCTAATTTCCTTATTCCGTAATTTGTTTTGTTTTATGGCAGAACGCCACATACTAGCGAGTCGTTAACTCAGTTAGACTTCCGATAATCACGTTTTGAATTTGAATTTATGGTTGATAAAGTATTGATGGTCCGCCGAGAAACATCCTGTGAATTTTCACTGCCTTTGAGAAGTATTTCTCAACTACAGATGCGCATTAATGCTTTTCTTAAATTGCTTAGGTATTGTTTGAGGACAAGATATTGAGCATTATATGATATATTTTGATATGTGTGTATAATTGTTCAAATTGCTGAATGTTTATGCAAACTCTCTTTCTCTCTTACAGTATTCATCACGCGATGTGATCCAAAATCCACAATGTGTGAGGACATTTAAGAACGATTGAGTTCGGAAGAAAAAAATCTTGATTCCAGTGGAATCTTCCATATATTATATATTATTATTATATTTTTTCTGTGTTAAAGCTTACATACATTTACACACACTCGTCCCATCAACATATAACCATGCCAGTGCAAGCACCACAATGGACAGAGTTCCTGCTGTGCCCAATCTGCACACAGACATTTGAGGAGACTGTTCGCCGGCCCATCAGCTTGGGCTGTGGACATACTGTCTGCAAGATGTGCCTGAACAAGTTGCACCGTAAGGCCTGTCCCTTTGACCAGACAACCATCAGCACAGACATCGAGCAGCTACCTGTCAACACAGCCCTGTTGCAGCTGGTGGGAGGCCAGGTGAGACCAATGTGCCTGTTTGCTTGTTTGAATGTTTTTTAACAAGAATCCCAGTTGACAACGTTGATGCAGAGCATATATTTTTATCGCTAGTAGCAAATGATAACAGTTAATGGATTTATTTTGTGTTTGAGGAGTGGAATACTGAGCTGCCTGTCCTATCTTGACAGTATAATGTTTTCTCTAAGTACTGTTGATGGATTATTCTAGAGTGTTATGCACTGGGCTATTACACGATGCACATAGTTCGGATATTCCTTCATGAGTCACACTTCAGTGATTGAGCAATGACTTAGTTTAATTCTATTGGTTTAATGAGTGCTGGCACAATCAGTAAAGCTGTTTCTCTGAGGCAGTGTTTGACCAACTGGGTGAGGCACAGCTAATGGTGTTTTGGCTTTGTTGGCCAAGTTTCCAGGTATACATTGTACAATAATGGATATCGTCACTGTATCCACAATGAACCTGTTGTGTGTCTGATATAGCTGTGAGTCTTGTCTCTAAACTGAGAGCCAAGCATATCTGCTCTTGCAGGTTAGTAGGGTACAATGTCCAATCAAACAAAATGCCCTGATAAATGTGTACTGCACTGCCTGTCGTTGTGTCATGAAAATGACCTCATTTATCATAGAAGATTGGATTTGGTCTGTATCAGTGCTTAAGTTTATAATTTTCAAAATGTCACCCTCTACAGAATCCAGAGGTTTAAAAGATGGGAGAATTAATATGAAAGGTTCTGTGGGTGCCTGTTATTTAAATCAGCCATTGAAAAACTTGCATAGTTTCCTGAACACCTGCTAAAAAATGTTATATAGCCTGACCTGTGCTAGAATTTACTGCATGCAAATAGAAATGTGAAATGCTTCTCCCCAGTTTCTTGGCTCTATTGTTTATGAACGTTGTCAACTGGGAAAGGCGCACTTCCCCAAGTTATGACATAGTAGCAGAGATTGAAGCCTTCAAATTGTAATCATGTAGTGTATGTGATAGAGTGGGCAGATGTTTGCATGGCCAACAGAGAACCAGTGATTTACCATTGCTTCCGTTTGGAGTTTCTTGTATGCCAAATAGTAATTTACATACCCAATAGAGCGATAATAACCTGTTTTAGTTTCATACATTTTATTATACAATTTTAAATTACACTTCGAAATGTATTGTTACACTCTGTTATTGTCACTTTTGCAAATGACTACCACTACATTGATAATCCAAGAAAAGTATGTTAGTGCATTGTTTCAGTGAGCCCTTAACATGCTGCATTGTTAAGACTTGATTACCATGGGTTGTTTTAATTTTCCCCCCTCTGTGCTCTGCTGCAGGTTCCTAAGGCTCAGCCAGTTGCCTTGATTTCCAGTCCAGAGGACTCGCAGCATTATGAGGAGGCCAGGCAGTGTGTGGAGGAGCTGGCCCTCTACCTCAAACCCCTCAGCAACACCCGTGGTACGTACACACTATACACCAGGGATGGGCGATATGAACGATATATACACCAAATTTAAACAATAAGAAAATTAGCAACTCTAATATTAACTGTCAATAGAAAACATCGCCTGACAATGCACAGCAGCCTATTAAATCACAGGAATTAAGCTATTTGTAATCAATTATATGGCGGTATTTTAAACAACCCATGCCTACAGCACGGTTGGTTGACTAACTAAACAAAACACACGCTAACTGTTTTGATTATACAAGAGAGCCATGAAAGAGATGAACGTTCCCTTAGAGGAAACTTCTAGTGTCGACAAAGAACGCGTCCGCGCAGTGGCCACAACAACTGTAAACAGAGGAGATTTTGTGGGTAAACAAGGTAAAAAAAGATGTCGGTGATGTGGCGGTACTTTGGCTACTTAAAGCCTGACTCACAACAGAGCGGAGCACATATTGTAAACTCTGCCGAAAACATGTGCCAACTAAAACAGGAAATACCACAAACTTATTTCATCACCTGAAACACTGTCACCCAATAGAGCACACAGACAGCAAGCGTTTACAGTCAAAACCACCAGCGAAACCATCTCCTGGAACGAGCACGGAGCTGCTCATAGAAAAGCCTCAGCATCAAACTGTCCTGTCTGTGTTTTCTTGTGTTACACCATACAATGAAAAAGCAAAAAGACACACAGACATAACACATGCTGTTGCCTTTTTTTGTTGCGAAAGGGATGATTCAAGAAACCAAATGAAAGTAATAAACCCGAAAGCTGAAAGAAGAGCATAGAGTGTGTTCTGACTTAGCACTTTCGAAAACCAAGTTTGCGTTGGTGTACTTTATAAGTGTCCTGTAATGCTTGAAAGATGTTGCAAAACAAAGAGTTTATATTGAGAAGGTTTAAGTTTATTTTTGTATAATTTTTTTACTAGAAGTAATTTTCTGTTTGCAGTCCATACTATTCTGGGCTATTTTTCACATTCTAATTCTGATTAAGGGAACATTGAAGTTCAAAAATATTGAGTCATATGAATATATCTCTCTCAGCCCTATTAAACAGACACACACAAGCACTTGTTTGTAACCTTAATAGTCCATTCTTCCTTTATTATGATCAGTTAACACTTTCAGTACCTTCAAATTCAGCTCTAGAGGTTGTTTTTGACATGTGATGTCCAGTCCAAGATATTCTTGGCTGTTGTTTTATTTGTGAGGGTACTGTTGCTAGGTGACTGTAGATGATCATTTCCCTTTTTTAATGGTTCATGAGTTTGTGTTTTCTGTATATTAAGGTCAAGTTTGGAACAAGAAAAGAGCAGAAGACAAAAATAGCAACAAAGAGAAATCAGTTATTTCCATGTGCAACGGTCTTTTTTAAAAAACATTGGCATAAGTTACAATTCATGAACTTGGAGATGTCAGAAAATTTCCACTTGTGAAGTTGTGAATACCTTATCACTTGGTCATTAAAAGTACTCTTCTCATATCCACGGTTTAACACAACCCCACTTGATAATACTATAAAAGTTGCAGATATGTCAGAGATATATATATATATATATATATATATATATATATATATATATATATATATATATATATATATACACATACATACATACATACATACATATACACTCTTCTTATTTGGTTTTACTGGCAGACTACAGACCAATGTTCAAGGTGCATGTCGCCACATACTGTACCGGTGTGTGTAACATCATGCTATTCACAGATGGATCTGTTGTCGTGTTTGTAAGAGAGAGCGGGGCACACAGGTCCAAAAATAGAAAATCAATATATGGCGGGCTGCCATAAATAAATGAACCCTGCATGGGCCTTTTTTTTTTTTTTTTACAGCTTAACTCATTTTCAATCCTACTTTAATTAAACACAAGTCAACTATTTGTATCATAAATAAAACAAAATAATGTCTGACATAATTTTAACATTTAACATAATTATATGCAGTTTACAGGCTTAATTTATATTTTTATCATTTTAATTTAAGTCCTGTTGAGGAAAAAAAAATAGCAAATCAGCTTAGCAAGAGATGAATTGTAATAGCTGTAGCCTCATTTAAGTCTTAAGATGAAGGAGTACAGATGACCGGTGATTATTTACATCAGCACTTTTTACCATGTTGTTCCTGTTGTATGAAAAAGTCAAGTCACAGGCTTAGATTTAATGAATAAATATGGATTTAATGAAGAATTTAGAAATATCAATGTGCAGCATGGAAATCCAGCACAAATCTAGCTTCTGAAAAAAAAAACATCTGGATAGATGTGACCAGTGTTACTGTGATGCACAAATAACACTGCAGCAACTTACTCGTTGTTGGTTAACATATACTTGTTGGATCAAATCTTAATGATAATCGAAGGATCTTTGAATAATGATTATTACCAGTTATCAGTAAACATATCTCCTTTAATTTGACATTTGATACATGCTCATTGTCACAGCGTCTTATGCACCAGTGTGTGTCACTTTAATATCGACTCTATTACTTGATAGTAAAAGTTTTATGGTAATATTATTATATCTCTATGTCCAAACTCTATTTTAGAGAGGTTTCCATTTAACTTAATTGCCATTGTTGAGCTGTATTTTTTTTTTTGGTTCCGTTGAATTTCATAATGTTACACCAATATTTGCTACTTCCCACACTGATATAAATGAGCATTTAATAACAGGATATAAGGTTTCTGTGTATATTCACTGGCTCACCGCTTGTCTTGTCCAATCTGTCACCAGGTGTGGGTTTGAGCAGCACGGCCCAGAGCATGCTGAGTCGACCCATGCAGAGGAAACTGGTAACTCTGGTCCACTGCCAGCTGGTGGAGGAGGAGGGCCGCGTGAGAGCCATGAGAGCTGCCCGCTCTCTGGGTGAGCGAACTGTCACCGAACTCATCTTGCAGCATCAGAATCCGCAACAGCTCTCCTCCAATCTGTGGGCTGCTGTCCGTGCACGAGGATGTCAGTTTCTTGGCCCAGGTAGTTACTTTTCCATTACCTAGAAAAAGATGAGCCTTTTTTCCACTCTTGATAAGAAGCAGTCTACTGTACATATCCTCAGGAAATGTTTGCTTTAGGGCTTTTTGACAGTGAATTGTTACTCATAGATTTTATGTCTTTTTCTTTCCCAGCCATGCAGGAGGAGGCTCTGAAGTTGGTCCTTCTTGCACTAGAGGATGGTTCAGCTCTGTCCAGGAAGGTGTTGGTTCTCTTTGTAGTCCAGAGGCTTGAGCCTCGCTTCCCACAGGCCTCTAAGACAAGCATAGGCCATGTGGTGCAGCTCCTCTACAGGGCCTCTTGCTTCAAGGTAGGTCACTGGCTGAGAACCAGAATGTCATTGATTTTTCTTGAATTTTCTGTGACAAACAGTCATATGTTGCTGCCCACAACAGGGCTCATTGCATCATTATCAGAGCAACTCTGACCTTATAGAGATAACTGTTTCATTCTGTTTTTTAATCATTGCTTTCCACAACTTTGAGTATAAAACATGAAGTATAGCTGTCTTGATGGAGGTTTTATATTGTCTGTTACTCATGACATATGAAAGCCATAGAAAATGAAGTAAACGTTTTCTCTGGAAGGAACCTAACAGAGTAAAACAACTAACAAAAGATTCACCTTACACTTTCTTTCATCCTGTATGGCTGTTCTAGGTGACCAAACGTGATGAAGATTCATCCCTGATGCAACTGAAAGAAGAGTTCCGTACTTATGAAGCTCTGCGGCGTGAGCATGACTCTCAGATTGTTCAGATTGCCATGGAGGGAGGGCTGCGCATCGCACCTGATCAGTGGTCTTCTCTGTTATATGGAGATCAGTCTCACAAGTCACACATGCAGTCTATCATAGATAAGGTTTGTGAAAAAAGTAAATGTTTATTATTTTGTATGTATCCCATGTGTTTGTTACCACATATCATACATATTTCATAGAGGATACTTTGTGCTTTTCAACATCTACTAAGCTATTAACTCCCTGTTTTCTTTCCGGCACAGCTGCAGACCCCAGCGTCCTTTGCTCAGAGTGTCCAAGAGCTAACGATTGCGCTGCAGAGGACTGGAGACCCAGCCAACCTCAACAGACTGCGGCCCCACCTGGAACTACTGGCCAACATTGACCCCAGTCCTGGTAAGAAATGAGCTGAATTGGGAAAACATGGTTTTGAAGTATGTGCAGTGTCACCAGCTAGAATCCAAACTATGACTCTGGTATTTTTTCAACCCCCTCTCCCACATCCCTCTTATCATTCCAGTATATCTTCTCTAAAAAGCTGGCTCAAAATAAGCAGGGGAATTGCCAGAATATGCAAGGATATGTCTTGGCCAAGGCTTCGCTGTTGCATTCCAGTTGTACTGACCCTTAAAAATGAAGGTTTCTCATATATAGAATGTATTTTGGTGGCCAACCAAAAAGGATTTTAAGTGTTTTTGTGTTTGACTTCCAAAAGGCTGAGAAAAATGTCTTTCCTAATCAGAAGTAATCTTGTGGATGAAATGTTTTGTTCCAGCTGACTCTCAAATTTTGTGTTTTTTGTGATGTCTTACCACCACAAAAAACTTCAAAGACCAAATTCTGGAATCCCAACTGCATATTTTTAGTGAGGTCAAGAGCAGTGGTTGGTATAATGACCAAATGGATTGGATTGAAAGGCCTAGGTTTAAACCCTCATGACACTGTTTTGTAACTGGCCACCCTCTCCTCTTAACTCCTGGCGAGGACAAGTCAGGATAGAGAGAAAACCCTGATCTTGCTCACCAGACAGGTAGCCAGCTGAGGACATTGTTTGTACACTGTGCTGGAACCCACACATATAACACCTCTAAAACTAAAATAATTCAATTCTAAGGCAATCAATTTTTAGGTATCAAAAACTTGAAATTTCTGAATAAAATGTCTGGTTTTTGTTTGTTTTTTCATTCCTCTTCTCTTCTCCACCTGTTTCCTCAGATGCTCCCCCTCCCACATGGGAGCAGCTAGAGAAGGGGTTGGTAGCAGTGAAGACGGTGGTGCATGGCCTGGTAGACTTTATCCAGAACCACAGCAAGAAAGGAGCTGACCCTCAACAGGTCAGTCTGTCCGTTGGATCACAAGAAGAGCTAAGCCTTTCCCTTGTATGTTAGTTTATTATAACCCACAATAATAAAGATTTGAAAAAAAGAGTGTTTATCCCTCTAGTAGAGTTCCACAGACTTGTTGCTGTGCTAGGCAACTTCCATAAATCAGATTTTACCATAATGACACAAAAAGTTCAGTGTTTTTCATTTCAATAATCCTTGGTGTCTCTCTTTTAGCCTCCTCAGCACAGCAAGTACAAAACGTACATGTGTCGTGACATGAAGCAGAAGGGGGGCTGTCCTCGTGGAGCCAGCTGCACCTTCGCTCACTCTCAGGAAGAACTGGAGAAGTGAGTCAGAAACATTGTTTAAGATTCTTGATAAGTTATGTCAGTTGAAACACATTTTCCTCCTTCCCTTTTTATTCAAAAAACAGAACAGCGTTCCTTATACGTGGTTGTGTTTTCTGTCAGGTATCGTAAGATGAATAAGCGCCTGGCAGCTCGCCTCCCTGGCTCAGGGCTTATGCCAGATGAAGGCCTTCCCCTTGATGTAGCAGTGACCCGGAAGCCTTCACCCCTCACCAATGGGAGCAGTGCACCCTCTTTGCCCCAGCTCATTGCCCGTGGCACAGACACGGTCTCATATGAACTGTTGCGTAAACCCATCAAGATGGATGTAGGGAGTTCGAGTGCCCCAGGATCACCACCTGATCCGTGAGTCTAGTGTACTCTGTAAAAAAATTTTTTTTTTTTCTTTGAAGCTGGCATCTAAAGAACAGACGACAATCATGAGGAATAGATAATGTTCCTTCTCTCTAGACAAAGAGAGAGAATAATAGATGAAATAGATGAGACAAAATAAATCTATCTGCATGTTGATGATTATTCATAGTAAGTAAGGTTTGAGATATTTTACTTTTTCGTGAAGCTGTCTGGCTAACAGAACACCATCAGGTATAGTTTTCAGTTGAAGTGAGAACCTGCAGAGTCTTTCTACTCTATAGCACATACTTCTTATTAATTGCTGCACTTGTTTATGACTCACTTTCTATCAGTCTGTCATCAGTTGTCTTTTCATCTGACATTAATTCTTGTAGCCTGGACTCTGTGCCCAAACCCGGTATGCCTCTGCCACCTCATGCCATGGCCCACCCCAGAATGCCTACAGACCACCTCTCTGGGGTGAAGCAGATGCCTGTAGTACCCAGAGGTTCGCCTGTGTACACCCAGCCACAGCTCTCTGAGATGTTCTACCCTGATACTCGCCCACCACCTTCTGGTCCTCAGTATGAGCCCCCACAGTACCCCCCAGGTAAGAGTCAAGTAAACAGAATACTACATGGTGCTTGTGTGTGTTAAACTTTTGAGAAATTGCTGTCATATAGCACTTCTATCATAGAGTGCATAGAAATAATTCATAACATTGATCTAAATTGATGCAGCCATTTTTATGTTAACAATTAGACATTTGTTTCTCAGGTTACCCCTACCAACAACCACCGCAGTATGTTCCTCGGGATTACATCCGTAACCCTCCACCCCCTAGTGAGTCAGGACCCCCTTACCATGACCCCTACCCCGGCTATGGCCCACCAGAGCGCCCTTACCAGGCCCCTCACTCTGGCCCACCCTTCTCATACCCTCACCCTCCACACTATGACCGAGGTCGCCACACGACCTATACCGGCCCACCACCTCCCCCGCAGCCTTATACATCTCAGAGGGATGGCCTGGTGAGAATGAGTCCTGCGCCTCTGGATGTTCCCCCACAATCAGCAGGGCAGGGTAACTCACTGTACCACCCGGAGGCCAGTGCCCGAGATAGATACCCACCAGATGGCTACTACCCACAAGGTGCCCAACCTCCACCCATGAGAGCTTATGTCAGAGTGAGTCTTTTTTGAATTATTCTTTTATATTAGCTGTGCACCTTAACCATTCTGTGTGGTTATCAAAGTTACAGAACACTTCAAGTAACTGCAGGCAGTTCAAGAGCAATAATTCTTTCAATGTTGTGTATGTGTGTGTGTTTTAGGGGCCATATACTGGTTCCCAGCCCAGCCTGGACTACCTGCACAGACGTCGGCAGGAGCTGTTATCCCAGCTGGAGGAAAGGAAGGTCATCTCTCCTCCACCATTCGCTGCCTCCCCTACTCTTTCTCATCCCTTCCCCAGCGACTACCCTCCTGAGGTTAGCAATATGTGAATTTCATGCGAATTGAACGAGTTGATAGATCAATTATTTTATGATTCAAGAACTGTAAGTGACATAGTGGTGTAACAGTTGTCAAGAAGTTATGATAGACTGCATGCAAGTATGACTGACAGTTTGTTTCTGCATGTTCCGTGTCTGCAGTATGGTGAAGAGAGCTCCAAAACCATAGGGAAGTGCAGAGAACCTGACTACGCTGGGCAATACTCTCCCTGGTCTTGTGAAACCATTGGCTCCTACATTGGCACAAAGGACGCCAAACCCAAAGATGTTATGGTTCCTGGAACCATGGAGATGATGGTGAGTTCAGATGGATATCTGTGCTGATAACCATGTCAGTATTTCCCCTATAAACATTAGGGGTGGCAGATCTGTTTCTCAGATTTCTCCATAGCATAACCGTTCCTCTCTCTCCATCCGTCTGGCAGAATGTTGAGGCTAAGAGTCTGAGGGAACCATCGCTTGAGGCCCCTCGTAGGGGTGCAGAAGTCAAGGACGATGACCCTATTATCCCGTTTGGACCCCAGCCCACTGTATCACGCTTTGGTGCCATCTCCCGCACCTCAAAGACGGGCTATCAGACTACTGGCCCTGTACAGGCCATGGCCTCCACTCCCCAGAACCCAAACTCTAAACACATGGCAATGCCAGGTAAAAAAAAAAACTATGTGCACAAAAGTTAGTCAATAATATCTTATTCAACTTTGACAATAATGTAACTTTAACATCTAGCCATAAAAGCTTATTTGAATTTGAATACAACCTATTAATGAAAGTTGGTATAATCAGTAAGCTCAGGCAGAGTAGGCTCTACTAGGTTGGGCAATAACTCATTTTATTTTTTGAGCTTTCTGAAGTTCTTATGTCAAGAGATCAGTCTTTACTATTCTCAAGTCTATTCTACTATACATTATATTAAAATCTAATTTTTAAAAAAATGTTGAGTTTAATTGGATGAATATACGTTTACATTTGCACCATGTAATGTTTGTATGTTTGGTAAATATCTTAACCTCTTGATATTGCTGTATTATGCTGTACTAATTTTGTCCACATTGCCCACCCTTACCACATAAATTTGTTATTTAATCTTTGCCGTTTGTGGTTAAAACATTTCTGACACCTTGTGCCCAGCAGAATACTCATATGGAAGCCATGGAGGATGGGGTGGAGCTTCATACCCCTCCCACCAGACTGCCTCCTCCTCTCAGGGACACTTCAGTGAGCGGTGAGTCCTTAATTTTTTATGTCATCTTTATTTTTGATAGAGACATGACAAAGCATGGTAATGATAATCATGTCTGTTGAGCAGTGATGTAAACTTCTCTTTTACTGTGTCACCCTTGCAGCATGCCTATGGGAGCCACAGACAGAGAACAATTAAAGATTGAGCTGCAGCAGGTCAACCACCAGATCAACCAACAGACCCAGATGCACAGCATGGAGGTATGTATGCTCTCTGTTTCTGACTAACAAGATAACATAAAAATGTCTGGAAAGTAGAGAAATTCTGTGTATTCATCATATCATAGGCAGCACTGAAATATATATTCTAAAAAAAATTCTAAAAAATTGTTTTATACTGTATTTGTTCTGAATATTACCAGCAATTTCCAGATGCACCCCTCATCCTCTCATCTTCACCTGTCTCTCCATCACAGGCTGCCAGTAACACCTTACTGCTACAGAGGGAGGCCAGTGCATTGGCAGGTCAGCCTGTGCAGCCCAGCCAGGGTCAGGCAGCAGCAGCCCAGCAGCAGCAACAGGCTAAATGGCCAGCAGGGGGAGCAAGTGCAACGTCTGTCTCTAGTGAACAGCTAAGTCTGGAGCTCCACCAGGTGGAGAGAGAGATTGGAAAAAGGACCCGCGAGATGGCCATGGTGAGGAGGGATGTGGGCTTGTTGACCAACAATAAGAGATGTAAAAATCTAACTCTAAAATAGACAAGTGTGACTGGTGCTGGTGAGAAGTTAGGATAGAGGAGGACTTATTGACAAAAATGGTCTTGCGATTGTTGGAGAAAGGCAGGGAAAAAGCACTCTTTGTCTCCTCCAACTACTCCAAATTGATTACTAAATCATTTGAGTACACCTTTAATAATATCCTGCTGAGTCCCAACGACATGGATATCCAGTCATATATTAGAATATAAAAATATTTCTCTAAGAATCTGTAGATGAACAGCTTGTTATACCACCATTCAGCTTATTATGACATAGGGATAAGAGCATAAATGCATATAACAGTCGTTGTAGTGATCTAATCAGATAAGCTTTTGTAAAAAATATGGAGGTGGTTTTTTTTTTGGGGGGGGGGGGGGGGGGGGGGGGGGGGTTTGTATATACAGCAAACTCTAAACAGATGTGTTGTCTGTTTCCAAACCAGGAAAACCAAGTAGCTCATGATGTTCAGCAGTACAAGATGAAACCTGCAGAGAATGGACAACCAGAGCACAAGACTCAGCTGGAAGAAATCTCCCTGGCTCTTGGGTGAGTATAAACACACTCAAACATAAAAACATGTGCAGTCCCTGAATACCATGATGTTGTCCTGAAACCTCTTCCCCATTATTCCCTGTTCTCACTTGGGTTCCCTCTTTTCTTAATTCAGCGAGGTGTCAAACGGCTCCAGCAGTCTGCAAGAAAGTGCAGTGGGCGGGTCCATGCTGTCACTGACCAATAAGACATCTGCGTTGAGCCTGTGTTCTGATCCCAGCGCCGCTGGTTCAGAGATGCAGAAGAATGGCGTCGTCCATTCCTGCTCTTAGGCAGTACACACACACACACACATATACACACATACACACACATACATATACACATACGCACACACACACTCAAGATGCTCAAATGAAAAGCATGCACAGACAATACACCCATTCTATTTAGAAGATGAGCAGTATCTGCCGTGATATGAATTTTCTTTCTTTTTGTTCTGTGAATGAGCTTTTTTTAATGACTTTCCTTGCCTGGAAACCAGGGCATATGATAACATTTCTTGTGTGTGTTTTTTTTTCTTTTTCTTTTTTTTTTCTACTGGGATTAAACATTAACAAGGCTCACAATAGATATATCAGGAAGAGAAAATGGTGGTGATGTTGACAGCGGTATCGTAACATTATTCAAAAGGTGTAGCTTATTCCATAAGAAGCACAAAAACATAGTCAAATATATGATTAATCTTCCCCATTCAAGATTTTTTTTGGTTTAGTTGTGGCAGGATATGTGTAAATTGAACGGTTAGCAAATTAACAAGCTCTATCACATCATATGCACTCTGAGGAATATAATATTCTTTTCCTGTTGCAAGCTGATGATCTATGAAGGTATTGTAGGAAACAGCAGACGTGTGTTGCTTGGTACTCACCCCCAGAATCGTAAAAAAAAAAAAAAAAAAAAGTGGCTGCCCAGATCTAGATGGTCTGAGGAGGGAAAAGCAGTAAAAAAAAAAAAAAAAAAAAAAAAATATTCCACCAGTATTCAGCCGAAACGGAGATGCAAATAGGAAACGGTGTTTTAGAAGTCACATTTTGCACACCACATGCACTTCCTTACCTGCCACGAGAAGTATGATTTTATTAGTGCATTTTATGAACACATCATGTGTCTGTTTCATACTTGAAAGCAGTATATTATATATTTAATTGAAGCATTCTGTTTTAAAGATTGCAACAAAGTCTTTTTGATAATGAGCTTTCCACATGTTTTTCTATAAGGGAATCTACTATATGCTTCTCTTGGTTGTGGTGTGACCTGATGTGGTTCGGTTGCAATGCCTTTTGCCTGCAGCTTCCGAAAGGGCAGCATTCAGTCCTTAGCTGATCATGGTGTGGAATTTTTCACAGCACGCTCAAAAAAAAAAAAAACTATTGGGGGGGCGGGGGGGTTTGTTTTGGAGAAGAGGGGGGAGGGGGGATAGAATGCACATGATCAGGCTGAAAGAGAGTACACCTTTCTTCATCAGGAGCCAGGTAAATGAGTCTAAACTTGACTTTATAATGTCAAGCTAAATAAATAAGCATTTCCCTCCTCAGACCTTCTCATCTGGCCACACAAAAAGCCTCCCCATTGGGATTATCTTGTCATTTGTTCACCTAACTTCTATGAAGTTGCTTTCCCTTGTGTCTTTTTGTTAAATTTTGTTTTATTTTTTCATGCTTTACGTTGTTACGATTTTGGGGGAGGGGAAAGGGGCAGGGGGGGGTGAAGCTTACCAATGGAAGGCTTTATAGGGCTCGGTGAAGCTGTCATGAAATAGTTGACTTAAAAGCAAATCTCTGACTTCTCTCTTTTTTTTTTTTTCTTTTTTTTTAGTTTTAGAAAGCTATCTGTTGTAGCATTTTTAGCTGGGCAAGATATTTGAAATCACGTATACAGCTAAGGATAATGGTGTCACTCACTGAGAGGTAAACACAAAAAATTATCTTCCAAAATACTTCTTAGGTGAGATTTGATCATTTATATCACATTGAATATTTTATATTGGTGAGTAGTACAGTTTTCTTTTCACCATTCGACACTTCTATTCACAACTTGCTGTCATCATCACCACCATTACCACTATTATTGCTCTTTCTTCATGTTAATTGTTTACTGCTGACGCTCCACGCAGAGGTCTTTGCCTTTTGTAAACAATTACCATGATTGGCTAGTTTTACAGCTCTGCTGAGGGCGAGTGAGTCCTTGTGCTTGAACGGTTGAAGGATAGAGGAGACGCTCTGGGTCTAGTGGTTTTAGTTTAACACGAGCCTTCGTTTTGGTCAGACGAGGGGTACTGAGAAACTGAGTTTGACAAATCCCTGATCACTGATGAGTCAATTAAATATAGACACAAATGTTTTTGTGTCCGACATCCTCATCTAGATTGTTTAATGGGCATTGCTTCGCATGATGTCAGCGCCATGATAGTGGATGTTTGGGATTTTCCTTTTTTCGTTTTTTTTCTCCCCCCCTCCCCTCCCCAACCACACTTCAAGCCTTTGGCTGCTCCTCGCTACATTTATTGTTTAGGTACACAGCTCACTTATACATATGAGTATGTATACATACATTAATATACTAAAGCACTATTAATGTGCCACCTCTTATTCTACTCGCTCAGCATTTATATTAAATGATCTCTACTTAGAATCAGCAAAATGTTTTTTTTTTGTTGTTTGATTTGTTTTCTGTCCACTGGTTGCCAACACAGACTTTATCCTTTCCCAGACGAAGGACTTCTGTGCGCATTGATGTGTGTTCACTTAATATTTTGTGTTCAAACAAAGATGTTCTTTATAGACTATGCTTCCGAAGAAGACAACATTTCTGTAACTTTGGAAAATTTATGGAGACGTTTTGTGTGTGCTAGATTGTATTGTAGAAAATGTACCCTTTTTTTTTTTTTTTTTTTTTGTTTGTTCCCCCCTCAAAGTGTGCTGTACTTGGGTGATAGTGTTGAGGTGTTAGAAAAGTGTTGGGGTTTTTTCCCCACCCCCACGCCCCCACCCCTGCCCCAAGAGGATATTCAGGAAGTCTCTGATGAAAGGTTGGCCTTAAATCCTCAATGCAACGCCCCTTTACCTTGTCTGCTTTAGGAGCATGAGGTGATCACAAAAATACTAATTGACACTGAATTGGCATGATTTTTAGAGTCATACAAACAGACTCTAGGAGATTTCCCCTCTTTTGAAACTGTCATGTAAAACAACAATGCAATAATGCAAATCTTAAGATTTGAAGCAAGATGTGTAATTTTTTTTTTTTTTAAAGGAAATGTTGTTGATCTAGCTGGATTTGTAGTTTTTCTTTCTCTTCTTTTTCATTTCTGCAATAATTGAGTGAATTTACTGACCTGCAAGTCTTACAGTTGTTAATGCATCATCTGACCTTACGCGTAGTCAACAGCTATAAGAGTGACATTCATACAAATGTCACTCAAATTGGCCTACCAACTTCATTTCGCTGTTATGTTTAAGAAAATCAGTATATGACTTACAAGAGGGTTTAGTCATGGGTTGGCGGCATTTAATGATGTTAATTCAATGTTGTTTCTCACTCTCAAGTGCAAGTCAACCAAAACAATCACAATGCTGATTCTACTTGATGGGTCCCTGCAGGTCTGAAAAAGCCTAAAACGCCTTTAGCTTTGGAGAACTGACATACGATGATATGTGGGGTGGTTTACTATATAGATGTTCATTTCAATCTCTTGTGTGTTTTTGTTTCTGAGTGGAACTGCTGCCTGCCCCTCATTTACATAACCAGTTAACCCCTCCACTCCCACCCTTGACCACTGAACTCTGTTACTGCTGTTTGAGGCTCACATTTTATTCCCTGACTTTCTGGGGAAAATTCGCAAATGGCTTTTTTATATGATTACTCCCTTGTAAAATATCTCTTAAATTAAGGTACAGGTTTGATTTCAGCAAGTAAAAAAGTTTTTATATGTATATTATACTCCATTAAGGAATGTCTAGAATTATCTTCCTCCAATGTGGATGTAGCCATTATTACGCCATTTTATGACTTTGTAAGAGAATTCACTGTGTGAAAATTGGTTTGCATTTTTGTATAATACAATCTGCTTTTTTTTGTTTGATACGAGAGGGAGGTCAAACTGGAAGTTTGAAGAGAGAAAAAAATGAACCTGTGAAATTGAGAAAACAAAATGTAACTTATATACAACAGTGATTCTAAGCTGAGGGGGAAAGATTAAATGATATTGCTAACTCTGAGTGTTTGTGTCGTTGTTTTATTTAAAAAATATATATAGAGAGAGAGATAATACATGCACATATCAAATGTAAATGAATGTAGCTGAGTGGTAATACAAAGGACAGTTGGGGCATGGTTCACAGTAAATACTGTATATACCTGACAGAAATAACTGATAAGGATGAAAGGTTCTCATCCAAAGTCCTCTGGTAAGTTGCAACAGCTTTATTATCTTTAACCTTGATTGTGTGGCCGCTATTGTGGAGGGGGAAAAAAAACCCAAGAATGATTCATGTCAAATTTCACATTCCCAGTGGGACAGCTGCATTTCTGCAAAGGCACATGTTCACTATTTAGAAAGGATTCTTTTTGCTATAATCATCAAAAAGACATTTCTATGTTATCTATGATTGTAACATCCAATCTGTATTTCTTTATAAAAAGAGATATATTAAATAGATTTCTATGAAGAAAGACACCCTAAAAGAACTCCAGCACACTACTTTGGCTGAGATGAATTAGTGTCATAACAGTAAAATCTTCTTCCAGGCAGTGTGACATACACGGCTCAGGTATAAAGATTAAATTAAAATCTGATAATGATCTCAAAACTAGTGGTTCAGATGACCGACAATCATCCCTTGTCTTGACTACTCCACGTTGGTTGGATCCCAAGACACGTGTCTTCCATCATGCAACGTTCCCAAAATATTCATGTCACCCTCCTCCAGCTGGAACTCAAACACCTATGTGTGTGCGAGAGAGCATAGACAGAGGAGGAACAAGAAGCAACAGGTGAGATTACAAAATGAAGGGCTGTGATAAGTTGAAACCGCAGGTGCAGCTTCTGAAGATGCAGCAGAAAGGTTTAATTTCTGAGCACATTAACCAAAGCTCTCACAGGATACGTGCGTTAACCATGAGTGCACGTAAATGTGTAGTAAAAGCAAGTGTATCAGTAACTTTAGTTGCTTAAAATTTATTCGGGGGGCCAATTTTTCAACTGTCATTTAAGTTAACCATTTCTGTGAGTTTGACCTTTTGCCTCGGTCAGATAAATGAATCATTGTCATATTTTTGAACTGCTCTCTGTGTTGTCTTGCCTGTTTGCTTGGCCAGTCACAACATAATGAACCTTTATTAACCTCATACACATAAAATATAATATTTCCCTTATTTTCTTGTATTTTGCATTCTCTCAGGTGGTTAATGAGCAATCATACAAACGACTGAAATGCATCTTTGACTCACTTGACAGTTTTCTTTTATCCTCTCCTTCTTAGTTGATTTTGGTATTGTGACAACTCCATTCTAAGGGAAAGTAAGGAAACCATAAAATTATGATTTAAAAAAAAAAAAAGTATACAAAGAAACATGAGTCTCTGGTCAATTCAACTTGAGAGGGGCCATATCTGAACAATGTGACAACCTGAATACTCCAGCGGACGCAGATCTGAGCAGGTGTGCGTCTGTACTTTTCTGCTAACTGGAGAACAGTGGAGTTGCTGAGGATTTGACCCTTGGCCAGAGGACTGTACCCTTCAAACACGATCCGCTCTCGACGACAATACCCAATCAGTTCAGTGGGCTGCTGGAATGGATGGTACTCCACCTGATAGATCAAGATACGTGAGGCATGTTATGTTGGCACTTAAGCTGAACACATACATACACTTGTATATTTCAGCAATGTGATAAGCAGCACACCACGGATGCATGGACATTTTAGTGAGCATATTTCTCATTTTATTATTGTGTTATTTATTTCTCATCACTTGTACTCTAAAAGATTCAGGCATTGTGTAAAAATGATTGGGGTGTGGAGAGGAGCTGAATAACACACTGGTGGTGAAGAATGGAGAATGCAAAATATACACCTGGGATGATAAAACGTTAAAAGACCCTCCCTTGCTTTTTCAAATAATTTAGACTTCTGTCCCTTCAGCAAAAAAAGACCCATGGTAACTTTCATGCAGTCCCTAACACTATTATTAATAGTTTATGAGGCAAGGTAGTAATCAAAAACTCATATATTTGGACTGTGAATGTTTCTTTCTCTTTCCATATGTCATATCATCTCTGAACTAAACCCTATCTCTCCCAAAAATGGCCTGAACGCCACATCGCAAATAAACTTGTTTAATCTAATTGAAGGCTTTCCGAAAAAAAAATCTACCTGGTTAACATGTGGCACCACACTACAGTCTTCCTTTAACTGTTCCAGGTGGTGGACCAGAAAGTTGCTCACTCCAATAGCACGGCACACTCCTACAGTGACACACAGAGAGTTATGCTCTAAAACATACCTCACTGTCACACTGGTATTTATTATTATTGGTATTTATTAAATGTTCTCTTCTGTCTGCATCTGGTCTTTTAAAAGAGTGCTGAAAATAATTGCAGAAGATAAAAACAAGGTAGTAAAGGAAACAGTTATGTGAGACATCAATTTTATTATCGCTGATATTGAAAGCCTGGCCTGGTAACTTGTTGTCATTCTTAAGGCTACTCTCTTGCCTCAAATTTTATAATGTGCTACATTTACTTTACTAGCACATTAAGTGAGTAATTACCTTCTTTGTGAAGTTCCTCTAAAGCTCTCCAGGTCTCAGCTCTCATCTCCCTGTTGGAGCAGCCATGTCGCGATGACTCCGGCCAGTGCAAGAGGTAAAGGTCTGAAAAATAGGGACAGGTGATGAAGAAGACTGTAATGTTAATAGAAAGCAAAAAGAACAAGATTTTTGTCAATATGTCTTGTCAGTCTTAACTCATACCAAAATAATCCACCCTCATCTTTGAGCAGGAGTCAAGGCAGGCCTTTTTTGCAGCTTTGTATCCGTAGTCGCCTGGCCACAGTTTATTGGTGAGCCACAGATCACTTCGTGGTAGCCCACTTTCTCTGATAGCTCTGCCTAGTTCCTCCTCACAGCCGTAGCGCTTTGCTGTGTCGATATGACGCACGCCACACTCAGTGAGTGCAAACATGATGGCATCATGTGAGTATCCGCCATTATGTGATGTGCCTGGAATAGACAGAAAATATGAGACAAAATGTAGAAAGTCAACAACAAAGTCAACTCAATTCCATTCAAAGAGTTTCTGTAGAGACAGTATTGCCAAAGCACTGTATGAATATTGCCATAAACTTAAAGTGTGTTCAGAAAATTGATAGTTAAAAAAATCAATTAACAACTGAATATAAGTGATAAATGTGCTTTTAATATTTGACAGCAACTACAACAGCAAAATACACACACACACACACACACATATATATCTGAAACCTGATGTAGCTCTAGCTGGTCAATGTGTTGTTAACATCCCTTACTATATTATATTATATTATATTATATCATATTATATTATATTATATTATATATATATATATATATATATATATATATATATATATATATATATATATTAAATTTTAAATCATCACGCATACCATAGTTTAAAATCATCTGTGAAACATCACGTAATGTGTGTGCATGCATGTATTCTGAATTTTGGCATAACGAGAACTCACCTAATCCAAATACTGGGATCTGCAGACCATTAGAAAGTGGCACTGTTGGACAATTTAGCGCTGGTACTAAAGGCATATTCCTCTTGTTGTCTTCGTTCTCTAATAATGTGCAACTTCCCAACTTAACGTTAACAGTAACGTTATATGTCCGTTACGAGCAGCTGAAGCACTGAGCACCACCAACGAGAGTCAACTGATCTAATAAGCTTTGCTTTGTGGAGTTTCACGTTTTGGCAGTGAAAGAAGTTATTATGGAAGCGTTTTCCATGTAGTCCCTTGATGATTGCGTCTCTGGTGTCGGTAGAGATGAGACACTGACGGAAAACCATTATACGACGCCTGCTAGTTTGCCCCAACAAAGATGGCGTCGTTTTGAAAAAGAGGGTACGAATCAATGAAGACAGATGTATGTCGCTCAGCGTAGAAAATATAAACATAGACTCACAGACTCAAACAGATCACGTTTGTCAAGTAATTGTACATTTTCAGGTTTCAAGCCATATAAACTGACGTGACTCCACTCCACTCACTTCACGTTGCGGCTAATGTTAGCTTGTGACAGCTCCTTCCTTGTAGGCTCTTTGGTTTCGGGTCATCCAACATGGCGAATATGTGAGGTAAAAGGTCTGTTTTTCAGCGCTAACAAAATGAGGTGAGTTTTGAATTCTGGGATGAATTACAACATACTCTCTACTTTGTTCAGTGCAAAAATAACGTCGTCATCAGGCACTTGGAGATGTTTATCTAATTAAAGAATACTAGCCTAGGATAACGTTTAACGTAAAATGTTTATATAACTAAAAGCATGTGATAGAACTGCATGACAAATTCAATACGTGTATGGGCGTAGTCAGGGACTTTGGAAAACTATTGGCTCTCTTTATTTGTTAATTCAATTATCCTCCTTTGGCTTTTGACCCCATATAATTTTCAGCGCGGTTTATGTGCACCAGCCTTTTGCCATTTAAATACTATCTGAATGACCCAGAGTGTTGAGTAAGTCATCCTTAGGATTAACGTTACCGGTCAGTGAAAGTGTTTTTACAAAAAATAAGTTGCAGTACTACTGAATTCAAAGTCATGCTTTTCAGTCTCACAGCATGTGAGACAAATGATTTAAGTAAATAAGGTTCTTCTAGGAGATCTTAACCGTGATGACAACATAGGCCTAGAGTGTGTTGTAAAGTTATATCCTCTTTATCCGTGTGCCCCCCTTGATGCAGGGCCCGACACTGCTGGATGGGGCTCAGGCGAGCCTATTTGGTTTGGCCAATCCTGCTGCTACTCCTGGTTGGTGCAGCCTTGACAGCTCTGCTGCCCTCTGCTGAGGACCAAGGAGGTGTTGATGCTCTGAGAGTGCTACGCCAATCAAGATCTCAAAATGAGATGCATGTACAGGGCCACCAAAGTGACAGCACGGAGGAGGAACAGAGGTTTACTGTCATCATCCAAACATACAACCGTACAGACATTCTTCTCAAACTTCTAAACCATTACCAGGCAGTGCCTCATCTTCAGCGGATTATCATAGTCTGGAACAACATTGGGGAGCAGACACCCTTAAAATTATGGGACTCCTTGGGGCCTCATCCGGTCCCTGTGGTGTTCAAGGAGCAGACTAGCAATCAAATGCGCAACAGACTACAATCATTTTCAGAGATTGATACTGATGGTCAGTATATCTGTGAGTTTGTGTATTGTATATGCCTTGAAAGTTATTAAGAGATATTTATATAGGCCTTTATGTTTTGTTTGTTTCAACATTTTTCTCAGTGGAGTAAGTTTTATTTTTATCCTGGTTCTTAGCTGTGTTGATGCTGGATGATGACACTCTGGTCAGCGTTCCCGACATCAGTTTCGCTTTCTCTGTCTGGAAGGTAAAATGCTTTATTGACAATGGAGTTGAGACAGATAAACATCCTGTACATCTTAATTACATTTTGGCTTTACTTGATAATTGGTGCATCAAAATTATGTGGTACTTGGACTATGCACATTGTGGCTATAAGATGTTTTATATTTGGTTTCACAGCAATTTCCAGACCAAATTGTTGGGTTTGTGCCTCGGAAACACGTTACGACACCAGGGGGAGTGTATAGTTATGGCAGCTTTGAGTTGCAGAACCCAGAAATAGGAGGAGGTGACCAGTAAGTTGCAGTTTTTTGTTTTTTTTTTCATAATGTTGTAAAGATCCACATGCACTGCATCATATAATATACTATCATGTTTTGTATCAGCCAAGCTTCTTGTTTTGTTTGTTATTATTTACACATGAAAGACCATCTTTTCTACTATCTTGATCCACTTACTACAGATACTCCATGGTGTTAATTGGTGCTGCGTTCTTCCACCACCGCTACCTTCAGCTCTTCCAGGACCAACCTCAAGCAGTGCATGAGCTGGTGGACACAACACAAAATTGTGATGATATTGCCATGAACTTCGCTGTAGCACTGTATTTGAGGAAACACTCCAAGTCCAGCGGCAGTCCTATCAGACCTTCTGGGGTCTTTGTCAAACCTGTGGACCTCCGCAACCTGGAAAAGGATGCCAGCAGTGGGTATCAGGGTATGTGGCATCGTCCTGAACACCTTCTTCAGAGGTCCTACTGTCTGAACAGGCTGACACAGATCTATGGCTTCATGCCACTCTACTTCTCCAACCTGATGGTCTCCCAGTTTGGTTTCCCTACCTATGCCAACCACAAGAGTAGAGGCTGAGGAATTGTCACGTCGCGAACTGTTTTGGATTGAATGAGGACCGATTGAAGCAGCAGTCTGGTAAGTCTGTGTTTGATTTACAATATGACACATCACCTGTCTGGGCTGAGCTGACCTGCTGTAGTGCTTTACAGTCGATATTCTCATCTTTGTGTGATCTATGGCCAGATACCAGCTTTACCTACTGGAAATGTTCAAAAAATATATTCAAACAAAGGTTTTACAGCTTTAAAGACATGAAAATGCACATTTAATTGTTAAGACACTGTCAGAACCCTACATGTGAAGTAAGCTCAGTGACAAAATCCTTTCATGTTGTGACTACATATATGTAAAACAGCAGTGACATGACAGAAGGTGAGATACAACAGTCATGGTTGAACATTAAATATTTTGCATAAGAGCTTATCTGCTTAGTATTTTTCATAACTGCTAAGTGTTTTGCTTTTTTTTGTATTTTAATGATACTACAGCAGTTTCACTGTAGCATCAGCAGGACTATGAAGGACTTTCTTCCTTTGGACAACAGCAAGGATTGTATATGATATTCTACACGAGGCCCAGTTGGATGAAAAGTTCATATTTGGAGGTAATCTGTCTTGTTACCAAAGCTGTTTCTTCTTCAGTGTACAACTCTCAGTGAAATTATTTTAAAACCAGCAGGTGTCAGGTCTTAGATCTGCTTTGACAATTTGCCTTTTTTGTATCTGTGATAAGACTGAGTTTTACTGCAGTTAATTAGTCTGTAGAATGTGTCTCTTTTCTGTTTAGCCTGTGTCCCTAGAAAATTTTGTATAAATGTTTGAAGATAAAGGTTTTTTGAGTAGTTTTTGGCCTAAATAATGAATTAATAAATATAAAATAGTATTAGTGCAAGTATTATGTACATTATGTACTATGCATGCATGGACAATCTTTTTATTTTTTGAAGTTTGTACACATCAACTGTTGAAGGGCTGTATCATGTTATGCATTTAAATAAAGCCAACTTTTTGTCTGAACAGAATTCATGGTTATAAAAGAGTTAAAATTAATAAGCCTGTGTAGTGTCCTGCAACTTCTCAAAAAACTCTCCAATTCCAGTATCTCAGAAGCAGCCGTTCATGTAGGGTTTTCTACAGTGCAGTGTCTAGTTATCAGTGTTGATTAACAAAACAGAGGAGACTTAGCTAAGGTCTTGAGGACACAAACAACTCCTTAATAAGATGTCAGAAGTCAGATGATGGTGACACAAATGGCAAAGACTCAAGGACTTGGCTAAGTAAATGATTCCATACAGATGGACATCCCAAAACACCATCTGGATGAGGTTTGAAGCAGAGTAGATTCTACTCACTAATGGCTAGAGGTAGAGATGCCCATTTGTTACAAAATAATTTGTAAGTTCTTGTTTTAATAAAGAATAATTCCTCTTTACAATAATAGAAACACAAAAGGGCAGCAGATGTTATCAGTATACACATCAACATCTGGATTGTAGCACCAAGTGTGAAGTCAGACCTATTCATCTTATACTCATTCCTGACCTTTGATGAAAAACTATATCTATTGATGAACAGAATCCAACTCATCTATCTCAGTGGATAAAAGTGTCCTTGCATATCCTGAGGTATCTCCGGAGATCAGTTCTTTCGAAGAAGAAAAAAAAAAAGGTCCCCAGGGAGCCTGAAGAGTCTTATTGTGGTCTGGACCCGCCACCGCCATCAGAACCACTGATCCCAGGGCCGCCTCCAGGCCTGGATCTACCAGCACCTGGAGAGCGAATGTCATGCCACAGCTTCACCAGAGGTTCCCTCTTCCTCCAAATCAGTTTGTGACCGTATGCCACATACCATCTGTAGGACAATATATACAGAGATGTTAAGATGTAGTGACAGCAGAACAGGATGCTTATACTAACTACTTTCAAGCCCAACTACTATTACTACTACTACTACTACTACTACTACTTTCAACATCTCCATAACTGGACCGTTCAAAATAGTATAAAATCTGTACTCCAACTACGACACTAAGTGTGAAAACATCCAGCAAGAAAACACTATTGTGTATTAACTGCTAAAGTCATGATACCATTCAGCTATATACTTAACGTGGGAGGACCACCTTCCAGTATTTTGCACCATGTGCATGAAATGAATTACTAAGAACTTAAAAAGTTAAAAGCCTCATTTCATTGTATGAATTTAAACATTTAACTTGGGACATTTTCACAGGTGTCTGTGGTTGTTTCTGATGCATTTTGTACATGCTTATGTATGACTGGCTGAGTTTTGTAGTGTCTTATCTCTTCAGCTATACTCTTGAGATCTTGATCTCAATGAGATTACCTGATTAAATAAAAATTATAATAATGTAATATAATAATACAGTGTGTTGTTTTCATTACAGTAATTATTCTAGATATGAACAGACATTTAGAACACATTTCCTCTGGCCTGTGGCAAATGTTTGTATTGTTTTTTGTTTTTTTTTGTTTTTTTTAAATCGGGCTGCAATAAAAGTATTTGTTTCACTGTTTTTTTCCATAATTAGGTCCTATTACACATTATTATATACACAATATTGTGTACTGTGCACAATATATATACACACACTGTGTGACACCCTTCATTACAATAACCACAGGCACTGTAGTTTATTTTGAGTCAATCCCACATACACCAACCTGCTGCCGTACATAATCACCAGTGTACCAAATGTTAATTAATCTGTAACTGAAATTATTCTCTAAAAAATACAGCGTTTACTCTTTTTTAAGTCCATTAAAAACCCAGTGGCCCAGCTGTTAAAGGAAATTATTTAACTTTTTTTGTGTTTTTAAAGATTTATTGAGAGAAAAGCTGAAGCATTTCTGGTTTTGGTATTTTCAGGGAACTTGTTGAAACTAAAAAAGTAAATACAAACACTAGCTTTGTCCTTTAAATGCAAAGGATAAAAGACTTAGGCATACTCCAGAAAACACTTGATTTGACATTATTGACCATGGCCCATCATTGATAAATTATATTGAGGAGTTTTTGAATCATCCTAGTTTTAAAAAAAAACACATTGATTGACTATTCTTTTGGGTGTAAAATGTATGATCATTGGTCACTTACACTCCAAAGAGGGCTCCACCAAGGTGAGCAGCATGGTCAAACAGCCGCCATCCCAATATAAGCCCTGCCGTATCTATAGCAACAAGAGCTTTCAGAGCCTAAAAGG
Source organism: Euthynnus affinis (assembly GCA_029490765.1). Classification (NCBI taxonomy): domain Eukaryota; kingdom Metazoa; phylum Chordata; class Actinopteri; order Scombriformes; family Scombridae; genus Euthynnus; species Euthynnus affinis. The sequence continues at coordinate 14,137,846 of CM055849.1, read as the reverse complement.
AGAACAATGACAGGAACCTGACGTTACACAAAACAAAATGCATCAACTACAGCTATCTCTCTACCATGCATTCATACATGCATACTTACACATTCACTCATTCATACACTGGACTGTATCCGTTTCGTTCATGCACACAGATTTACATCTCTTGCCTGCAGTGAAAACAGACAACAAGTGAGTGTCAACTCCCTGTTACACTTTTCAGATTACACCTCAGAGGTGTGTATCTACATTATAAGGAAGCTCTTTTTAAAACCATGCATGGTGCACACCCATGTGCGTTGAGTGCACACAAACACAAACATTGTGTACAACTTGGACATATTGTGCGTCACTTACATTTCCTGCTGTGAAGGTGACCATGGGAAGGAAGATTATGCCTAGTTTGGCCTCTGGCACCTTTGCACAGACTGCGGCTAACACTGCCATAACCGCCCCTGACTATGAATTATACAAAAACAGATTAAAAGATTAGGATTATTGGTAGTTGATTTGTATTAAGATATAAAAAGATTTTAGTTAATATCTTACCGCTCCTAATGTGGGATAAAGCCGTCCAGTGGCTGTTTTGCACATGTAGCTAACCATAGTGGAAATCACACCTAAAAACACACACAATGAAGATGAAATATCACTCCTACTACTGTCCAAAATGTTTTGCATCCTTTTAATTCCAATGTCCTGTTTTCTCACTAACCCTTTTAAATGCCAATCTTGTAATTTTAGATCTTAAAAATTATGTTTTTTTTATGTGCTGATTCAATACTGGATAGTAAAATTTGATTATGTTAAAAAAACTCACCGGCAGATAGATAGACTGCAAGAAACTGTTCCCTCCCCAAGAGAGAGACAATTCCTGAGGAGAATGTCCACAGGACATACATGTTGGCCATCATGTGGATAATGGAGTAGTGGCTGAAGGAGGACAGTACCATGGGAATGCACCGTGTTTCTGGAGAGGGAGAGAAAAATGGACAGAAACCTTAAATGTTTGCTTGGAACACAGGAGAGAGCACTTGATCATGGCCTGTGGATCAAGCTGCAATTTTTCTCCTGTTCTAGAGCATTTTATTGAGACAGTTAACTCCCATATTGTTCTTGTGTAAGCACCCCCCCCCCAAAAACTCACTGGAGGCTGGGTTAGATGTGAAGTATTTAATCATGCTTCTTTGCATTGAGGGGATCCGCCAGCAACACAGGACTACAGCATTTACTGCAATGATACCTGGAAAATATAATAAGGAAAGTTGATGACTATAAAGAAACACCTGTATATTAAACACAAGCAAAGATGTTGATGCTAGCCATTAAATTTGAAGAAACACAGCTACCAGTGACGGTCCTCTGTCCCTCAGTGAGGCTGCTCCAGAAGTCATCCACCATGGACATGAGGAGGATGAGCTGTCGCTGGAAGTCTGATAGCTGGTTCCACCACTCATGCCAGTATGCCATGTCCTGAGATCCCTGGTAATATATGTATATGTAAGTACACTGATAGACTGACTCAGGAGAGGGATGGCAGTTTGTATCATGTATCACCTCACCTCTGGCAATTTTTCAGACTCAGCTTCATCTTTTGCAGTCTGAACTCTTGACTTCAGTGTCTCATATTGCAGGATGGCCGCCGCACCAAAGGAGCAGCCTGTAAACTGACATGGAGTCAGACAACAACCAACCCCAGCATACTGTCCTAAACCTTATTATGGCATGCACTTCATTTCTCACCTTAGCTGAAACATGAGAATAAACAAAGAATCATACTAGTAAAAAAAAAAAATAGAAAGTAGACCTACCCCCACTGTGAACATCAGGGGTTTGAAAAGTGTTGGCCTGGGGACTTTGGAAGGAGGAGGAGGCCCTGGTGTGCCAGCTTCAGAGGGTGAGGCCTTTGTTTCTTTGGTGACATTGCCTTTTTTTGTGTCTGGTCTTTTGGCATCGCGACGGAAGCCACATCTTTGTTGGTTGTAGGGGTTGAGTCTGTTGAAAAACATCCACAAGAGGCAATATTAGAATTTGATTGATAGATGGACAGATCTGGTAAATACACACCTGTACAGAACACCCATGCAATACTATCAGGTGAATTGATACAACCCTACAGTAGATACTGGGAAGCTTAATCGTCATGTTTTCTTGAAATGGTGATTCCCCATTAAGTTAATATGTTTTCTTAATGTTTGTAGGGCTGCAAAAAATATTTTCATTAGTGACTGATTTGACAACTATATCTGTTTAATTGTTTGGTCTGTAAAACATATAAAAAAAACTGTGAAAATGGCTGTCACGTTTCAAAACCAAAACATATCCAATTTAATGTCACATGAAACAAAGAAACAGTAAATCCTCAGAACCGAGAAGCTGGAACAAATGTACAGTATATTTTTACGTGGAAAAAAACATACTATTAATAAGTTATTAAAATGATTATTATACTACATTGTATTGTACAGTGTTAGCATTTATGTTATGACCAACATGTTATGATCTGATCATTTAATTCAAACACCACCTGTATATGATTTTTAATAATTTATTCTGCTAACTGAGTAATGTTAGCCTATAAGCTCAAGATATTAGTCTCATCACATAACATACTATTTATCTACTGATTAAACTATAGCTATTTAAGCTATGTAAGGTTACAATTCAGACTACAGCGAAGAGCAACACAGGAAAAGCATTACATTTATTTTGGTGCTTGACAAGTTCAATTCGTTTTGAAGAAATCGTAAGAGTTAGCACGAACAACTGCATAACGCGTTTTAACTGTAAACCTAAATTTAAAGCATTGTCAGTCCCACGGATGTCTTTACAATGACAGTTGGAACAGTTAGGTAATCACAAACTGGGCCGAGAAGCGAACACACACACACACACACCCTGTCAGTGTTATTCTTGTTCAGACAGATGATGCGACCTGAACAGCGTCTCATTTACTCACCTGGAGCTTCGTGAAGTTATGTTTTTAGATGTGGTGAACTCTGTTTTGGTCCATTTCATTATCGTTACACATCCTCTCCACGCCATGTTTTTGATGACCTCCTGCCTGAAGCTCCGCCCACTGCTAGACAAGCGCTAATGTTGCGTTCAAGCACTCCTCTACAAGCTCCGATTTCTAACTATCCACTGAAACACTCGTGGTGTGACAAAGAGAAGGTATGTTGTTTGGAGGTGTGTGTTGGAGTATGTTTACTCAATCTGTAAATATTTGAAAATACCAACAATATGAAAGTACATACAACTCATCAAAAAAGTCCCAGTAAAGTTAAAGGGCAGCAAAGTGCTGTCATGTCTCAACAAGTAATATGTCGGCTATAGGCCTATTAGAGCTGCTAAAACTCTGTGGTTCCAGCTTCTTAAGTGTGAAATGTGTGATTTTCTGGTTTCTTTAGTCATCTATTATGATAGTTAACAGTTTATCTTTGAGTTATGGTCTGTTGTTCATGACAAAACAAGACATCTGAGGATGTCGCCTTGGGCTGTGGGAAACAGTGATCTACATTTTCCACTTTGTTCCATTTTCATTTTATAGACCAAAATAAGACAGATTAATTGGTAATGGAAATAATCATTATTTTGCAGCCCTAATGTAGGCTAGCCTATATGTAAACTATAAATGAAGCAACAACTGTATGTAAATAAAGTAACCTATTAACCTACATTACCTGTACAATATTTATTCCAGTGTTCTCTCCAGTACTTGTAGCAGTTTGTTTTAGAGCAACTGGAGACCAAAGAGTCAAAACACTTGTACAATGAAACATAACTAGCCAGTAAAATTGATTCAGGTTAAAAAAAAAAAAACAATAACAAACTCAATCTGGGGATAAAGTTGAGTGTACTCGAACACAGCAGCAGGTACAGGTTTATTGTTACGTTATTGGTAACACTGGTATTACTTTGGTACATTGGTATTATATAGTAAACAGCTCCTCTCTCTGCACTGAGCAGAAACATCTTTTTGTTTTCCATAAGAAGCACTTCACTTCCCACTAGTGGTGTCTTAAAAACCTACAGACCTGCATCATCTGTATGTTGTCAGATAACCAGGAAGTTACAAATAGATGATAGAAAGTAGTACAGTAGTACAATATTGAAGTATTGTGCTTAAGAACAATTTTGAAGCACTTGTACTTTGAGTGTTTATTCATTCATTAAATGTATGCTATTTTATATTTCTACCTCACAATATTTCAGAGTAAAAATATTTTCTTTTGACTCAGTTACACTTATTTGACAGCTTTGCAAAGTAAGATTTTACAAAATATAGTCTATTTGTAAAATATAAATTAAACAATAAAATACTATACTAAGTTGTTAAATTAGCTGTTTACACATGAATGCATAAGTTGTAATAAAACACAAAAACAATAAACCACTCTTTAAAGGGCCATTCTCCATTATGACATAATGTTATATGTATAAGTATATTTTAGATTTTACAAAATACACTATTTTCTATGGACATTTTTTATGCAGGTGTTTCACATGTATTACTTGTTTTGTTTTAAGATTTTGCTACTGTTAGAAAGGTTATGGGAGTGATCAGTTCAGAATTCATTGGTCTATAGTAATTTACACCAATGTGAAACCTGCTGGCAGACTAATTAATATCCCTCACTGGCAACAGAGAACAATCAGGCAGAGAGGAGTGTGGCTGCATCACACCAGATGCATCCAGAACTACACACACCCTCATACACCCATACCTCAATAAAGAAGACCAAAAAAAAAAAGGGTCTCCAATCTCGTGTCCTGACCGACAGGCAGTGGCAAGCACCAAACATTCACTAGCTTAAAACAGAATTTTGAGATCCCTCGTCTGCATGTTGGTCCTTACCCTTTATTCACTACACAAGTCCAAAAAAGAGGAATGAAGAGGAGTGGTATGCTAATATGGAGGGAGCTGCCAAGATGACACACCTCACCTCTCCTCTTGATTCGCAAAGTAGTCGCAAGGCTGCGTGGGATTTTACCTTAGATGACTGGGTTCACAGTCATACCCAGCCTGGCTCTGAACTACAAACCCATCAATGGCATATAGAGCCTCATGGAGATCATGACATGCCCTTCATTCACTACAGAGAGCCTGCTCCTACTTCCTACTCCTAGCCTACTCACTCAGCAGTACCTTTCAGAGCTAGACAACATCCCTAGGGAGAAAATTGAGCTGCAACAGTCTCAGCAAGCATTTCATGCAGAACTGACTGAACTCAGGGAATTGAAAGAGGAGATGCAAAGACTGATGGGATCAGTTCACCATATTAAGTCACCCTGTCGACCCATTCCCACAAGCCCACTTGACCATGAAAGCTGGGACTGGCCAACTCTTCAACCACACTCAAGTGCAGGTCTTCCACAATGTCTATCACCTCCACCTCCAGTAGAGGAGCTGGAAGAAGACAGTGATAAAGACTCTAGGGGCAGCCCAGTAGCTTATGCCCTACACTATTCCTTAAACGCACAATATGTAATTTTAGCCGCTAGGGGTCTCTCAATCAAAACAATAACAAAAGACAGTGTGTGATGACGGTGTGAAGTAGCAAGGGATCATGGGAGTTGTTGTCTTCCTTGTTAAATAATCAGCTTCACCGGGATACGAGATCTCTGAAATTCATGGTTCTGGGTGTTTTTACCAGGAGCCGAATTATCCGCAGAGGTCTCCTCCTCTCCAGAACAAACGGACCCGCTGATTACAGGTAAAAACACAGAATACAGCTGTTTCATCTAAGAGATCGGTGTTTCTCCGACGATGTACGGCGACCCAAGAACGTCAGATACAGGCTGTTAGCTGAGCTGCTGCTAACACTTTAGCGGTTTATATGTCTTATAACTTTACATTTAGATGTTCATCCGGTTTCTGCCGGCAGCCGAATTATCCGCAGAAGTCTCCTCTTCTCCAAAAAACAAACGTACACGCAGAATAAAATCGTTCAAATATTAATTAAAGCTGTTTTACCTTAAAAACCAGTGTTTATCCAACAATGTTTGGTGACCACCAGATGGCGGCTAGCCGAGCTGCTGCTAACACCTGTTCGGCTTTTTCCTATGGCTTTTTCTCATATAACATAAGTTCCAGATGTTTGTCCGGTTTCTGCTGGGAGCCGAATTATCCACAGAAGTCTCCTCTTCTCCAAAATCAAACGTGCACGCAGATTAAAATAGTTAAAAAATACTACTAAAAGCTGTTTCACCTAAAAAAATCAATATTTCTGCAGTTGTTTGTTTCCTGGAGGGGCTGTTATCCGAGCTGTTGCTAACATTTGTTTATCTGAAACGGTTCGTTACTTTTATTAAATTATAAATTTCTCTGGGTTTGAAAATTGTTGGAAACATTTGATAATGTAAGTACAAAACTCAACAACATAAATAACACAGGTCTAGTTATTTTTAAACATTTGAATGTGGAATAATTACATATTATACCTTTAAAGCAGTTATGCTACTCTTATAACAGCACCTTTCATGTAGAGGTAATTTGAGGAATGAAGAGAGGGATGATTCAGGAATTTGATGCACTAGTTGATGACTCAAAACAATTCCACAATAACATACAGTGTGTGAGTGAAAATCATTAGTAGCCCACTGATATTCATGATTGTGTGAAAAATTAGTAGCAGTGCTCATAATTCTGTAGTGGTGCTGCACTATTGCAAAATGATTGTAAGGGAAACACTGCCTTCTAGAAAAGAAGACAATCCTGAATCGAGGTCAGTGGAAATTTCCGTTATCTAACCACTCTCCTATGGAAGATGAACATGCCAGTATTCCATGTCTTTCAAGACACAATCATGCCCAACCTCCAAAGTTCTGAGACCCAGAACGAGCTGCAGGAGATTGAGAAGCTGATCCAGTCTGGTGCTGAAACAAAATTAAATCCTAAAGTCCCCCTATAGCAGTGGAATCATGGTTCATCCCCTATCACATGGTGAGCAATAAGAACCAGATTGTGTTCAATTGTTCTCACCTGCACCAAGGTCGGAACATGAACAACTTTTTACTCCCTGGTAATTCAGTTTTGGGGGTGCTGCTCTGGTTCTGTGAACATGCCAGGTCCACTTTCTACAAGATGAGGTTTGTGTGGCATGGCCTGATTCAAGACCAGCCTCCAGATGTCTTTGAGTGAAAGGTGCTTCCGTTGGGCACCACTTGTGGCCTATGCTGTGCTACATATGCACTCCAGCACCACATCATAGGCCAAAGATGTCCGGTTCTCTATTGAGCAGTGTTTCTATGTAGATAATTGTCTATAGAGTTTGCCCACTCCAGAAATAGCCAAAACCATATTCAATAAGTTAAGGGCACCTTCTTCAGGAGGATTTGACCTTCATCAATGGGCAAGTAATCAGTTAAGTGTCATCATTCATCTTCAAAAGGAGGCCCAATCCAATAGCAGTGAGCTGTGGCTAGCTCAGGACAAATCACACACCCTTGAAAGCACACTGGGCCTCAGCTAGCACATCTGCAATGACACTCTGGGCTACAAGTACCGACCCTTCAAGTAACCATGTGGAACATTAACAAAGTGCTAGCACTGCAATATGATCCTCTTGGATACCTCATGCCATACACTACCTGTGCCAAATGCTGTTTCACCATTTCTCAGTGAGACTGGGATGATCCACTTCTCAAATGAGATTTAAAGCAGTTGTCGAAAGAGCGGGATAATGAGCTACACACCCTGCCTCAAATTGTCCTGCTCAGCCCTTATGCTCCAGCTGATGCCAACCTTTCAATGGTCACCAAGCAGATGCATATTTTCTGTGATACATCAGAGCAGACAAACGGGCCAGACGTTTACTTCTTTATTGTGGATGGCCAAGGTAAAGGCCACCTCTGCTTTCTCCTGACCTGCTCCCAAGTTGTTCCTAAGCGTCAGATGTCCATGCCGCACTAGGAGATTTGTACCATTGTAATCGGAGCCCAGCTAGCTAAACTTGTGGAAACAGTGCTCACACTGAAGATTGATTGCACCATCCTGTGGACACACTCTACCACAGTGGTGGTGTGGCTGCAACCAGAGTCATGCTGCTTCAAGGTCTTTGTGGGCACCCAAGTGGCCAAATTTCAAGAGCTAACCAATCCACATTCATTTCAGTACATTGATTTAGCATGGAATCCAGCTGATGAAATTACATCGGGAAAATGTAAAGGAACTTGCTGAGCCAAACAGATCCATCCAAACCCCCCTTTTTTCTCTAAAGCCCAGAAAGTTGGCCTGTTAAACCAAACACCAACCCAGAAGTCAACTTTCTGTGTCACCACTTTAGTAATGTCTGGAACTCCCACCTCAGGCCACTGCAACAGCTGGAAGAAACTGTTTGAGGCTACTTCAGAGACTTTTCATGGGGTTGCAGGAACTGAAGTTAATCTAACTGCCAATGACTATCGCAAAACTGAGAGCCACATTATCAACAAGATACAGCAAAAGAGTTTCCCTGTTTAACTGTAGCTCCTTAAAGCAGGAAGGTCTGTACATGCTAACAGTAAATTACATGCCTTGTATCCAGATCTGGACAAGAAGAAGAATTTATTACAGATGGTGGTAAACTGAGTTGTGCAACAGACTTACAACTAAGCACAGAGGTTTTGCTACTGTTAGAAAGGTCATGGGAATGATCAGTTCAGAATTGATTGATCTATGGTAATTTATGCCAATGTACTACCTCCTGGCAGACTAATTAACCCATCATAGGTAACAGAGAGGTATCAGGCTTAACAGGTAGAGTGTGGCTGCATTATGCCAAACAAATACCCATATACAAGCACACCTCAATAAAGAAGACAAAAAACCTAATCAGAGTAGCCAGTCTTGTGTCCAGCACTCCAGGTAAAATGAACATAACAGGTTTGGGCATGGAACAAGACAGTAGACAGTAGAAGGTGAAAATACAAAACAAAATCCACACATCACAAAAATGTATTGATATGTACAAAATATTTGTAAAAATATAACTAATGTCATTATGTTATTATTATCAGTATTACCAAAACAGGTGATAAATACACTGGAGTTCATTTATAGTAAAACAAGAGAGAAAGTGGTAAAAGCCTGAAGCAGTACTGATGGCACTGGGTGTTGCTATTGGCATCTGGACAAGTTCCACAAACTCCTCACAAGCTTGCCAGTGACTCCAGAAATAGGTGAACAAGTTAGAATTTACAGTGAAAAGGCTGCACTGCAGTGTCTGCAGAGTAACTAGGGCTCTCCTCCAATGTAATATCTGCATTTGACTTGCCGGGCTACTTCAGCTATTAGACAATATTGCACAGTGAAATCCTGTAAAAGAACAAAAGAAGTTCGTAGGTAATAAATCTTAACTGAAGCAGTCAGTGCATCCTGTGGGGGCATTATAATATAATCTCACTTCTGCAAGAAAATTATATAGTCATAGAGAAAAAGAGGGCGTTGAGGTTTCAGGGCAAAGATACAATGTACAAATAAAGAGAAAGCAATGTGCCTTTGCCACTGTATGTACCCAAGGACACACTGCCAGGTTAGATGATATGCTATGGGTCTGGGGCAGGGGAGGACAGGAAGGTTTGGGAGACGAGGAAGATGAGGAGGAGGGAAGGGAGGGGTGACAGTGACAGGACAGATCGAGGTAGGGAGGCCCGAGAGAAGAACAGAAAGAGGGAGGAGAGTAGATGAAATACTCATAAATATTTGAGTGGCAACAGGAGTTAACTTAGGTAAAGGCTGCTTGTTATTTGGATTTTGGTTTGGGAGCCATAACAGTGAGCTCAGTGCAGCAGCCCTGCTATGCAACAACATACATATTTGTTTCTCTGTGACTTTCTCTGTGGTGCTTAAATCTGTAGAGGACTTTACGTTCCTTTTCTGATCAATGCAGTGCATTTTTTCCCAGCAGAGGTGTCCTCTTTCAGGTTCTCTCATCGATTCGCTGTGAACCGACGCCAGCCAAGATTCGCCTGTGTCGGCAACAGGGCAGCAGGGCCTCGGTCATGTGACAGGAAGTGTGTTGTTTTGTAATCAGAACAACTTATCATTCATGCAGGACACCCATTCATCTTACTGTGACTATGTCCAGCTAGAAAGACGGGTAAAGAAGCTCAAAAATTCTGTCCTGTGCTGCTCCTCTATTTGCATTGGGATCCACAAACAGGCAGGCGCATGATACAAAACGTCATTTGGCCTTGAGGCTTCTATTTCAGCCCAAAGGCTAGAAACATCCTATACCAGCAGCACAGTCTTTTTATACCATCAGAGGAAACTCTAGCTGTTATCATAGCGTCCCATCAGAGTGCTGACTGGGAGCTTTTTCAGACACTGATCAATGGGCTAGTTAGATAATACCACACTGTGACTTGTTTTTTGTTTTTTTATCCTACATAGATTTTGAGACTCAGTCTCAAGTGTGATTGTGTTATTTTTTAGGCAGTTGGTTAACACTAACAAACAGTATGATTTGGACACTGAGTGGGATTTCACATAAACCCACTACTGCAAAGTCCTACGGTACAGCATGACAGCATCAACCTCTCACTGCTCCAATTGATTACAAAAAAGGAGTTTATGTAAAGGTTTGTTTTTCTTTTTGTATTTGGGATAAACAAAAAGAACCATTACGGATTGAGAGGGGTACTTGAATACATGTGAGAGAAGCACATTCTTTCGCACACACTGAACCTTTGTGTACCTATCTGCCCCAGTAGTTCACACTGACACAATTTGATTACACAACATCAGCCACTTCCTCAAGAGCTTTTCGCTCAATCCCATTATACTGAAACAGCCAGCACATTTTGAATGCACAGTCTTTGTATACTGTACACGGTGTCTATCAAAATTCTACTGCAGTATAATCAAATAACAGGCACACTAAAGAGTCAGATGCTAAGGACACAACTATTGATCTCTGATTCATTCATTAAATACTGATGTCCCTCAGCAAAATATCATATGCCTTTGCTATCACTAAAGCAACATGCTATGTGTTCAGCAGGTGTGAGGACGGGTCTCTTCAAAGTAGGGTGGAAGAAGAAATTATTTATTGTTATTTTAGCAGTAAATTTTTAAAAATAAGAGTGGATATATGTGTAGCACTTATATTTGGTGAATTTTGGAAAAATACAAGTACATTAAAGTGCAAACAGACTGACTAGGGAATATGCTCATATGAGATATATTTTTCATAAAATAGCTCATTAAAACCCAGAAATCATATATTCTGGTGTACAGATGATCAAAAATTGGAATGGCTGTTCAATTTTGATGTGTTTAAGTCTGCTAACTTGCATGTGGAAGACAGTGACCTAACAGTAGTTTTTATTCAGATTTCAGGTTTTATGAGTGATTTATGCATTTTGTTGTAGACATGAAGGTCTGAAAATCTTAAATGTATACACAACATTCTAGACCTGGCTTATATGAATTTGTGGTGTCTTGTAAGCTATGCATGTGTCATATGTAATGCATGACACAATAACAAAAACGTCATTCATTCATATGCACAGTGTGTATGTGCAAAGACTTTCTCATTCATTCTGTGATGATGCTTATGGGCTTTGGAGAGGAGGGGGTAAAAAAGAAGAGGAGAGCCATGACATTGTTACAGTTTCTACCTCAGGAGTACAGAGAGCAAATTCAAAGTTAAGCAAAATCTTAACAGGAAAGTCAAGGTTCATCCTCACAAAATCGAACAAGTTTGTCAACATCATCATCAGTATAAACTGTCAGCATAAGGTTTCACTGCTGTCTCGCAATGACAGTTAAAATGTCACCTGATGTGATATTGTGTTTCAGCACAACAGTGAAAGAACAGCTCCTGACAAAAACATCTACTGTACTTCTGCATCAATGCACACCCTGCATCCGCTCACCCCTGCAAAACACACACGCACACACACACACACACACACGCAAACACAAAAGTCCCACCCTCCTTCATTCTTTACCTGAGTCCTCAGTCCACCTTACTCAGAAACTCTTGCAAACACCGAGGCGTAAACTGCATTCGCTGTCGCCCCCACGCGTGTCAAGGGGGTCCCAAACGGAGATCATTTTGCAATTTATTACTTGAAACAAGCAACTTGCCTCTCTGCCGTCGCTGCTCGACTGTTCCCAAGTGAAGAAGCACATTCCTCCAGCCTACGTCGGCAATATCTTTAACTTCTGCACCGCAAGGGGACATGGGTGATAAAAACGCCGGTAAGAAACTTCCACGTGCTTGTAAGTTATGAGCTCATATTGTTTAGGTGTGCAGCTATTTTTGGACGCAGTATTGTTATTTGTGATGATTCAAGGATCACACAGCCTATGCGGAACACAGAAAATCTCCCAACTTTCTTCTTCTTATTTTTTGCATGGTATCAAACTTGCATGCAGCAAAACACCACATGCAATAAAATAGCGATGCACTGTTTGAACTTGAGTAGCAGGATGCGGATGTTACTGTTTATGTGCGTTTACCAACCAGCGATCAGCACACGCTTCAGTGCTGCAGCGCGATGCTGCTGTTGTATCCCGGCTTCTATCGCCTCGACTACTTTGCTCACCCCGGGGTGCACCTTCATATAACCCCAATCATAGAAAACACAACTCGTGTAAATATCAGGCCTTCATAATACTGTTTTCATCTCTAGTGTTGCGCATGGTAAACAGCTTTAGTCTGCCTGCCGGAGCTTTCCTTTACTCTGTCGGTGCTGTCAGCTGATTTTGAAAAAAAAAACTGCTGGCTCTCCACTTTTTTTCCGGGGAGATGAAACTGCTGTTCCCTGTGCAACCGCCTGAACCATCAGCATGCGTGTTGTTGACAAAGCTTTTCAACTCTGCCATTAATGAGCTGTAAGGGATGTTATTCAGAGCTATCATGCACATTCTGCTGCATGTAAAAAAAAAATAAATAAATAAAGACTGCTGCCTCATAGCTTAAAATATTTGACTCACTCTACTAAAACATATGTGACTTACTGTGTCTGTTCTGCAGGGCAGTTTAAAGATGCATGAGGTGAAAGCAGGCACATTCTCCACTCAAAATATATTTGGATAAGGGGCAGAGTGCCCTTGGTTAAGTAGGGTATCTTTCTCGTTCACAGTCAGCTTGTTCTGTTTTAAACTGAGTTTGCAGTAAAGCAAAATATACAAAAGTGAACTGTGCAAAGGGGTTCTGTCTTTTGTCATCAGTGTCAAAGCTATAAACTTGATTTTCACCTTTCTGAAACCTACTGTGGGATCTGCAGAGTTTACAGCCTCATTCATTGATCCCACACAGGGAAAATAAAGTGTTCAGAGCTGCAAATATGAAATGCTTTGCCCTTTACTATGTATGTTATGCATAATGTTTATCTGTTGTTATTGTTGATACTTCCCACTGCAGCAGTGTTTACATCCTTGTATTATTTTTGAGAGTGTCTAATCCATGTCCTTTCATTAGACATTACAGGTCTTTTACTTCCATTCAGTAGAACGTTTTTATGCCACATGTGCAAGTAGAGTGTTGAAACATTCAATATAACTCACTCAAGAACAATCATAACTATACAAAAACAATAATTCATTCATGTTTATGAAGAATCTGATAGAAATGTGGCATTAAAGTTACTTCTGTCATTTTGCTCTTATAATCGGTTGCTGATATTTTCAATGAAAGGCCAAAACCAGCTTGATACAGCATATTAATTCTGATATTATGATTTATCATCCTTTAAACCAACAATGTTTTTGCTTTCTAAATGTGACTCTGTATTTGTAATTCTCTGGCTTTTGTGTAGAGACAGCAGGGCACCAATATCTCTGGGTTCACTGTGAAGAAATCATGATCAAGTTTTATAAATATGCGAGCCATTACATTGTAGTTTGTTCAGCACTGGTACTTGTGCTACCATAACAACAAACCTTCATGTTGCACGCACCATAAAGCTCATTTCTGTCAGTGTTTTAGTAGATGTGGTATCTCCTACTGACCCTGGTGTTTTCCCAGTGCATTTCTCGTTTTTTAAGAAAGGAGGAAAACCTCTTTATGAACAACTACACACACCCTTTTAGTGCTGCCCTTTTTCAGATTCCTCTACACCTTCTCGCTGCCCTCGTCTATTAAATCCCCTCTTTCTCCGGCATGCACACGACAGCAATCTGAAACTCTCATTCTTGATTTCCCCACATACTTGCAGTCTTGACTGTCTCATGATTTTATATGTACAGTATGTACATGACAAATCCTCATCACAGTGAACGCTGAGAGCTGCAATTTTAACACTATGGAATTCATCTTAAGCTTTGCATCAGCAGGTGTAATTTGCTGTGCTAGTTGCTGTTACTAAAACCTGGGATCATGAAATGGAAAATGATGGCTGTTGACAGTTATCAGTTTCTGAAAAAATGCACAAGTAAATGAAATAAATAGATAAATAGAAAAACACAACAAAATCTCCTACATAAGAAGTTAAAAGGCTAGGTGTGTCTTATTATTATTACTATTTTTTGGATACGTCATCTGTGACAAGTGTCTTCCTGTTGTGGTGTTGTACTCCGATTGAGCCTCTAACCTCAAGTTTGCACACTTGCCATTTTGCAAGAGGTTTTTGGCAGCTTTACTTAATGCATCCATTAACAGATTTGCAGTGCCACGCCACTGGTTTTAACAGCAGAGACCTTGCTTTTGCTTTGCAGAATATGAGAATGCTTTCTGATATTTCAGCATAATGGTAGTTACCTTGACTTGGAATTGATTGATAATCCATCACAGTGAACATTGAACAGGTTTTCCCACACAACTTCCCTTTAACAAAAACAGATATAATATTTGCTGTGATGGAGCAATGTTTCGAGACTACAGGTTAATTTTTATTTTGTATAGAAATAAAATGAAGCAACCAATTCATTCACGTTATCTATATGTAAATTGTGGTAAATGGGAAGAAATAATATCAATGCAAAAACACTAGTAGGGTCATTTAAAGAACATAATGGTGAATAATAATGATAAAAAAAATACTTATGTTACATTAAGAATTACATTAAATATTTATGTATTTAACATTTTTCCACAAGCTCAGTGAATATTGTGTGTAGTTTGTCTGCTTGTTTTATTGCCGTTTTTAAGGTTGCACCATGTGGGAAGTCAAATGAAAAAAACTAGATATGTTGCACGTTGTTTTATATATAGGCCTACTTCTGTGTAATGATATTTGATCAACGCTTGGCTGCACACCATAAATTTGTAATGATCGAGCCATCAAAGCATTTGATGGGTTGAATAGGTTGAGGTTAAATATTCTTGAAATACAGCAGTTTTTTTTCTTTCCTTTGCAGAACCAAAAGACAAGCTGCTTTATTAGAAATAATAAACTTCTATTAAACTAAAAGCACAAAACCTTTTTTTGTTTCATGTCAAATAAGAAATCTTAATCTCAATTTACAGTTACTTTTTCCACACCGGACAACTATTTTTTTCTTTTAATGTTTGACCAGCATAATTACAATACATTAATACATGATGCATGTCGATTGCAGTTGCATTCAACGCTGGTATCACCTTACAAGGTGAACATTTTAACCTCACTTCTGTTGACATACTGTATACAGGAAGGCGAAATGAGAGCCGGCTTGTCTAGGATCTTTCCACAGTGTCAACACTGACAGACCTGAGTTTGCTCAAATACAGACAGGACACATCTTTTTCGGAGGGGTCGAGAGGTGTCACATGGGGTCTGATGGCAGGGGAAATGATTGGAGGAAGGAGAGTGTTACATCCAAAATCAGTATTTACAGTATTGAAGGCTAACCTAGATATAAGTGATTAATGTGAAGACTTATTGTCATGATTTCTTATTTTGATGTATGTATATCTTTCTCCACCATAAACCTTAAAGTGATTTTTATTTTAATCATCTATTCATATATCATTTAAAAATCCTTAAGTTTAGAAAGGGTGATATTACCAAAATGGACGATGCTGTCCCCGTACAGCTAATATTTTCATTCTCTAAACAAATATTCTGAGATTAAACAATTTTACTCTTTTATTTGGCCTGGCAATGATTGATGGGATATATAGGACTTGAGGACAGTCAACTCTAAACAGTATTTGTATCTTAAAGCTCACCTGTGTTTACTTGTGTTGCCTGACATTTTCTTTGCATGTGTAATGGTGCTTTTCTGTCTTTTTGCTGTGGTTGTGGAACTATATTGTTTTAGGTGAAGAAGTGCAGCTAAGTATCCTATGACACATATCCTATACACAGAAATACTGTAAAAGTGAAACTGTTTGGCAAACAGTATGCTCTCTGGCACAAACAGGTTTAAACCAATAAGCTATTGGTTGTGGTATGGGATGTCAGTCCACTGTTGACATACAGAAAAATACAGTATGTTCAGGTCAAGCAAGTTACTGCCTGTGCCCTTTCTGCCATAGTCTGTTATGCCCCCCCCCCTCTCTCTCTCTCCTCATACTCTTTCTCTCTGTGCCTCTTTGCATATAGCGGTGATTGGCTCTGCAGTGGGACAGTATACTGTACTGTAGTGGGGGTTGAATATACAGCATTATCACCATATCTGTGATTCTGGGTCTGATGCCAGCTCCCTCCCTCCACCCAATCTCTCTTTACTCCTTTCTGACCTTTTCTTATTTGCATGGCTGCTGGTGTTGAGGCATTTTGCTGACCTAAAACACCCTTTTATGTATGTTGTATTTTTTCCAATTTGAAGGCATGCTTCCAAGGTCATCAGTGCGATATGATTTGTTGTTCTTGGAGGAGTTAGACAATTGCAACAAAAGAGCAATATTTGAAAAGAGTAATAGATATAAAACACCTTCAATGCAGCAAAGTTAAAGTAATGGTGCAGTAGATTTTGTGCAGAATGTCTTGGATCACTAACCGTCCTCTGGAACAATATTCCCTCTGCATACAGCAAATATCAGTATGTTGTTTTGAGTGTATCTGGACACATAAATCATTAGTGGTGATACTTTGATTATTCCTCTTTTCCTTTCTCGCTCTGCTACATGTTCATATTACAGGCTCTTTCCTTTTATTTGAATCTGCTTTATGTTATGGCACCACCTAGAGTAGAAAGTAGAGCATAGTTTTGCTTCCAGGGCAATGCTGTTCATCCTGGACCTGGAGATTTTGAATCTAGGATTTGTAACCATAATATAAGTATCTGTATGATACAGTAAATGGGAATCAGGTGTTAGACAGCACATGATTATAGTGTTATTTCTAACACCAAACACAGAATATTTATAGCCTAGACATTTTTGGAGTCGCTATCTCCAAGTGTCTTATTTAGTCATTTAGTCTAGCACTTAACACCACAAGTGTCTGTGGTGCTCCATACTTTATATAAAACAGTTTTGCAAGTACAACTAATCTTGTTAGATCTAACTTATGATTCACATGATAACCAACATATACAATTATATCATCAGGTAAAGCTTGTGTTTTAAATCTGTTTTGTTTTTCTTGTACATGTCATTTGTGTTTACTTTTTTAAAATTATAGAACACCTTTCAACTTTTATATGGAAATTAAATTACTTGCTTACATTTACTCAGAAATATAATAGAGGATAAAGTTGTAGCCGGTAAAACTGCATTACAACCAATTACATTAGTATGTTAATGTCAACAAGTGGCCACATCTTGCCACATGGATCAACTTTATTTACTTGGATGTATCATACACAATTACATGACCACCTTATATAATTCCCCACACTTGCACTGGCTAATGGGTCAAGGTAGATTTGTAGATTTTCTTCTAGACCCCCCCTCTTCTCCTTTCTGGAGCTAACAGACTTTTGGTCAGTGCAGAGCTGCCGAGGAGGCTTCTGTTCAGACCACCTGGCTTTCATAACGCAGTGTGACTGAGCCATAAACTTTCTGGTCGTATTGAGAACACACCGTTGTCTTTAAAGCGATGGGCTGCAGCTGACGTAGACTCTGCGTTGTCCCGCGTGTTCCCAATGCTCTGAAAAAAGAAAAGAAAAAAAACAGAGAAAAAAGGAAAACTATTGGCTTTCGGCTTCCAACATCTGTGCAGCCAGCGTCGGATCGTGCAGCCCTTGTCGCCTTAACTGTCAGCTCCGCATTACCTCACTCGTGGCCGGCCTGCCACTTACCCCTGCAGTTTAACTTTGGCGTGCATGCTCGCTCTCTCTCTCTCCCTCCCCTCTCCCCACAGTCTCCTTCTCTCTCTCTCTCTCCCTCTCTCTCTCTCCTTCCCTGCTGTTACGTCCGCTGCTGGTAAAGACGCGGAGACAGAGAAGGGGGGGTTGGGGGGAGATGTACAATTAAGAGCACATTGTAACGTCCTTGCGTTGCCTGCCGTGGCGGAAGAGGAGTGTGCAGTGAACGCGAATGACCGTCGGTGGACGAGAAGAGGATAGACAGAGAGAGATAGGGCTAGAGAAAGAGAAAGAGAGGGAGAGAGAGAGACACACAGAGAGAGGGGAATCACTCAAGATGCCTCGTTTTAGCGTAATTTGTCCTGCAGACTGTGCCCTTCCGGCGTTTTGAGGGCTGCTGTGAGCCTATAGAGAGAGGCTGGCTGGCTACGCTATGCTGCCTGACCCTGCTGTGTTGTGATAGCGCTGTCCGATTGTTTGGATTGAGGAAGGCTCCCATCAACCCAAATCAATGAGGATTCTGAGGCCATTCCTTCAGAAAGGAGCGCATATGCTGCAGTGTTTCTGTGGACAACGATCGAAGTCGACCACTATCACCAACGGTGAGAGACAAACATAGCACCATAGCTCATAGCAACCTTTGCATGCTTTCTCTCTTGAGTGATGAAAAAAAAAAAAGAAAGGGGGGAGATAGAGGTAGGGGAGGTGGAGAGAGGAGGGGAGGGGGGGCTTCATTGGCCACTCGAGTGTGTGAGTAACATCTTCCGAGTCTGCAGTGGAGAGAGCCTCTCCTTGTGCTCCGCTCATCTGTCCCGAGTTTTGTGTGCAGTCTCCGGCGCCGCGGATAGCTCCTGGCAGTCAGCGTCGAGCTGCACTACTCCAGAGAGGAGAAAATGAGAGGAGAGGGCGAACGACTCCAGATACTTTACCAGACCGAGCTATATTTGCAGACGAGCGTGTTCCAGTGCTGCATCTGAAGCGGGCCAAAAAAAAAAAAAATGGACAATGCAGGGATCAAGTCATTAAACTTCAGGGGCCTTGGAGAGGCAGCGTTGTTTGGGCCCCAAAAACAAGCAGCGCGGTTCAGCACCACGGATAGCGCCATAGCTGAAGCGCTCCAGGGCAGAGGCACCCAAACTTTTCACGTCATGGTTTGCCTAAATTTAGTTATATAAAAGCCAATTTGAACTACAGTTTCATTACATTATGTCTAAGGAGTAAAATCCCAATTTACCTAACTTTCTCTACATAATTGTAATTTGATATCACACTCTTGTCTTCCTTTTTTTCTGTAAGTGACAATAAACTGTTCCTTATTTGGGGGGCCTCCTTATTAGCTCTTAAAGACCCCCGGAACCCAAACTCACTCACTTTGGAATGAGCTACTTTAATGCATGACTGTAATCCAGTCACAGTCAGAGAAGCTGCATGTCCTTTCACCTAAGAAATCAAATATTACATTTGAAAGGGACTTACTTTGCAATACATCTACTGCAAAAGATGACGTGAAGTCTCAATGACACACACATACAGTCTCCACCATCACATGCATTGTACAGAACCACCGTTCAACAGTCTTTGGCAGTAAGCCTAAGAAGCCTGCCATGTCCTCTAGTCATATCTCAGCCATTTACTGCATTGCTGCTTTTGTTCACTCATACCATAACTAGATCTCCAAAGGCATTAAAAAAACACCCCCCAGCGTTTCCAGAGCGAGACAAAAAGCTGTTTTACTGGGAGAGAAATGCAACACCTTCTCCTGCCTCATCCCAGCACTTACAGTATGCAGGATCTCCGGTAGTTTCAGCTTGAGCGGCTCTCAAATTCAGGGCAGACAATTAGAAACTCCATTAAGCACAGTTGATTCCTCTGAGGTAGTTGGACCAAAAGCAGCACACACACTGGGATCTGTAGAACTCGGATACAAAGCCCTATCAGTCCTTATTCTGCATCTCTGCTCACTGTTAGATGAACCTTATGACCTCAATCAAAACTTTATGAGTCAGCTCATCTGTGTTGACACAAATGGATGAATGCATGGATTTAGTTAAAGCTGTTGGAGATGAGGTTGTGTCAGGCGAAGGCTTTGTTTTCAAAGTTTCAAAGTTTTGCTCATTTGGAAGTTCAGTCTTTTTCCATTTGACTCTGTCTGAATTGTTGCAGTTATTTAGCAAGACAGAGAAATTCCACAGTGTCTCCGCTGCTCACCCAAATCAGTAACATTTCAAATTACAGCTAAAATATGGCAACAATATGCTTATTCCTTTTTCCATATTGAAATTCTGCTATTTTAGCCTCCTCTGTTCATGCAATGTCTACTGCAACACTATCTATTATCATTACTCTGTTGCTCTTCCTATTGTTTTGTTCCCTGCAAAAGTAGTTTTTTGGTGAGTTTTTCCTTATGGGGTCTAAGGATATAGGATGTCATATGCTGTTCAGATTGTAAAGGCAAATTTGTGATTTGTGATATTGGGCTATCTAAATAAAACTGACTAGATTTTAAACAGATAATGATCTGTTTATGGATGAAACAGCTAATATAAAGTCGTATCTGAGCGTGCTTGTTAATTATACATAAGTGATTGTCTCATACTTTCAGATAACTCAAGAATATTCTTTTTGTAACTGAGTATATTTCAGATACAGTTGGACTCAGTAAATCGCCGATCAGACAAAAAAAAAGAGGGGGGGTGCAAAAAGGGGGCCCAAAACCTTGGCTTCCTGTGCACAGTAATCTCACTGCATCATTCACTGCTCCAGAGACTTTGGCCAATACGAGACCATGTAAAGCAGGAGGAGCAGAAAGTCTTTTGCTCTCTTTAGGTTCAGGCTTTATGCCAGATCCACCTCTCGGGGATTTTTCTGTGAAAGATGTTTCTGAGTAGGCTTAAATGTTTGCACCTGCTTGTCCTTTGTAGTGTCAAGTTTGCACCTGCCACCTGGCTTTTCTTGTGTGTAAGTTAAGTACAGCGGTTGGAATGTCTGAATCACAGGATATGTGCATGGTGGGTGGCATAACAGAGAAGCAACCAGTGACAAAACCTTGTCCCGAGTAGTGGTTATACTCCTATTTCTTATTATGGCACTGTATTGTGTAATAGTCATGATGTTGTAAGTTCCCATATGACTGTTTAATCAATATAACATCAGGTTTTCATTTAAATTACTCCAGAATAATGGGTGACCATGTTTTTTGGATTGAGCGTTGACTCTTACACTAAATTCTGCTGTCTTTGTAGTCTCATCTGTGACATTTTAGTACTATCAAACACCCAAAGCTGGGCTCTTTAACACCTTTGTATTCGCCTTCAAACAAGATTAGTTTTAATGGCTAACCTAATTAGTCTTAATAGTCTTCATTAGCAGTTGGTTATTATTTCTCTGCTTGAGTTTGTCTGGTTTCACTGTTTTTTGCACATGAATCAGGACAAAAATATAACTAGTTGCTTAAATAATTTCCAATGTAAGTGTTTTTGAGAATGTATCTTGTTTGCAATGCAGGGATAAAGTATTTGCCTCACATTTTGCTATACTCATTTTTATACTTACTTTGTTATGCTCATCCTTACAGCTTGGGGTTTTTTGTGCGAGTAGTCTATAAGAGTCGTCTGTATACCTATCCCATTTATAACAATAAGCGACCAGTAAGCTTTCATTAATGGTAGTAGTGGAAGTGCATTGATAAACATTGTGAAACGCAGCGTTGCTCTTCTTCACTCACATCTCTCCTCTTTAGTTTAGCAGACACAATGAAAACTAGTCTAGCCTCTCTGTGTCAACAAATCTGTGAGGT
Organism: Euthynnus affinis; assembly: GCA_029490765.1. NCBI lineage: Eukaryota > Metazoa > Chordata > Actinopteri > Scombriformes > Scombridae > Euthynnus > Euthynnus affinis. The sequence goes on along the minus strand of CM055849.1, from coordinate 14,115,956 downwards.
ATCTCAAGGACACTCAGAAGTGACGAACTTCAGAGAACGGGAAAACATCTTACCAGTTTCTGTCTGAGCACTTGTCCTTCATTCTCTTTCCACAAGGTGGCAGCAGACATGAAGAAATTACTCTGGACAACAAGTGACTCCTCTAGTGGTTTGCTGGGGCTCTGATTCACTTCTTCCGGCTTTCAGAGATGTTTAATTGCTATGCTGCAGTGGCTCTGCTTTCATTACAAATTTAGGTGCATAAAAACAAGCATAGTTTTTGTGATGAATGAACAAAATGAATACACACCAACTGTACTCATTCAATACACAACATTCATATTTTTTATATTATAAAAAAATATCACAAATGGCACAAACATGAGATAAAACGTAAAATTCACGCTTTTCCTAAAAATGATCAAACCTCTCCTATAGTCAAAAATCAGTTTAACTGACAGTTTAAGTGATTGCTATGTTTTATCTGCTGTGCATTTCATACAAACCAGCAGTGTTTTATTGCTTGTGGATGTATCCTGGCTGGAATGGAGTGAACATCAATTGTCTCTGGTATAGGGAGGATGCCTAGCAGATCCTCATTAGGGAATACTTTATCTTTTCTTGACAAAGATATATGTCCTATGTCTCTATAGCGCTCTCCGCCACAAAGTCCCTCCCATTTCTGAGAAACCTCACTTCATACTTCCAAACCACATACTGTTTTTTTTCCCTTTTTTTCTCAGAAGTGTATATCACACTCCTGCATATCAGTTAGAATGATGAATGTTATCGTTATTGACGTTTCTTTGTGCTGCAGTGACATATCCATTTCTATCACTCACTGGCAACTCAATGAAAATACAAAGCTAGAATGCATTTTGATTTAGACCCTGACTGACTCCAACCCTTAGTTTCTAATTTCTCTTTTGCTATCTTCATTCTCACTGTCCGTCTGTCTGTCTCTTTGAAAAGAAGATTGTATCTGCCCCCCATCTCTCTCACTCTCTCTCTCTCTCTCTCACACACACACACACATACACAAGGGGCTATCCAGGGTAGCAGCGCCTCACATTCAACACTTTCAACCATTATATCCAAATCTTACATAAGGGGGGGACAGACTGTGGTAGTCAAAAGAAAATCTCTCTCTCTCTCTCTCTCTCTCTCTCTCTTCCCTCTCTCTTCCCTCTCTCTCTCTCTCTCTGTCTCTCTCTCCCCGCCTCTCGGTTCCCTCTCCAGGTTTGATTTGGAGAGAGAGTGTCAAACCGAGTCCTAGAAAAAGCCTCTAAATGTTTCATGCTGTTTCATCATGGGGAAGAGAGAGTTTTGCTGTGCTGCTGAAGACTCACGTGTTTTTCTTCCCACAGTGTGTGTGTGCATGTGTGTGTGCTCGTGTGTGCTCCCCAGCTCTTGCAAGAATAGACATGAAACCAGAGGCTCACATGCACACAGACACGTTAGTCTACACACACAAGCTTGCGAGTCTTTTTTTGTTTTTTTTGTTTTGGAGGACACTGGATTTATTTACCTTTATTCTTTAACCATGCAGTGAAACACACGTAATTCCAATGAAAAAACAACCATTTTATATTGTGCTGAATACAGCTGCAGTGAAAACATCAGTTGGTTTGCATTTGTCCCCAAATGTGACATATGCTCCTTGCTCAGGGAGCACCAAAAGGGCAGTTTTTGCTTTGTTGTTACAGCATTTCTTTAGTGTTTCTGTCCTATGATGCTATTTTTGTGCTTTTGTTGTTGATGTTAGTTCAGTTTTTTTGGTGTGTCATGTAGATTCCATTTCCATAAGCCCTAAATCATATTGATCCATGTGTTCTGTCACTGTCTGGATCATTGGTGTACCATTGTTAGAGTTTTATGTCCATTTTATGTGTGCTGAAACCTGTTGCAGGTAATCCTTTTGGCCAGATTGAATATGTTCTTAATGCTGTGTGTGTGGCAAAAGGGGTTTTAGAAAACACATTGTCTGCTTGTGTCCCATAAGTAGTAAGCTATGATGATAACAGTGCTGTTTAGTATCAGCCAAAGCTGATTAGGGCTCCTCTTTTTATACATACTGCTCACTGCGGCCCCCCTTTGCTGACCAACGTGACCCAATTGGACTGTTTTCCAACTTTGGATTTTAAGTGACAATCGTGAGATCGCCCGCCCCCTTTTCTAGATGAGCACCATCCCAAAGGACTCAAACACTGTCCCCTGCAACATCCACCCAGCATTTACCACTTTCCCTCCTTTTTTTTATTTATTTTATTTTTTTTATTAATGGCTTACATGTTTTATATTCGTAGCCTACATTTTCTTGCTGGTGAACATCCATCTTTCCCTACACACCCCTCCGAGAATTCCTAATACGAACCTCAATCACGTATGATTGCGTTAAAAGAGTTGGAGAGAGAGAGGGAGAGAGAGTGAGGGAGAGAGACAGAGAGGGAGGGAGGGATGGAGGGCGGGGGGGTGTCTATGGACCGCGACCATTCACTCTCGCTGTCGGCGATGTAACACACCAACAGCATCCATTCGGGACGCACTGGAAATGATGCTTAGGCTACTGTATTATTTGTGCGCTACAACAAAAAGCACTCTGGCGTGTGTTCGCCTCAACTAATTGTTGCTTTTTCAGACGAGAATCCCTCCCTGCAGGCTTAAATTACATCTCTGCAGCATCCTTGCAGAGCAGTCTTTGCTGCCGATTCCATTTTTCCGGCTGCATTTAGAGGTGCCATCGACGGAACCGGAGAGTGGGCTCACATATCTGGACTCCGAGCACAGCAGCACCCTGGACCTGCAGCGGACGGTCTCAATTCGATGTGCATGGAGTAAATAATTAGGGGGGGGGAGTTAGGATTTTTTTTTTTTTTTTTGTCTTTCTTGTGCATGGATTTAGGTTGATGCGAATTATTAAAAGGCGTCAGGTAACCAGAGGAGAGGCTGGTGTGCAGATGAGGATTACGAAGTCGTGCTCGTCAGACGCGGCGCTGTTCACCTGGAATACCTGAAGCTCTCCAATGACACGCAGCTGCATCAACTTATCAACACTGTTGCATGTTTTCACGACTGACATGTCGGCCCCCAGGGCCTCGCTTATAAATGTATGTTTTATATAAGATCGGTCGCGGTCGATTCGAAGTCCTGACAGTGCCATAACTCGCAGCAGCTGAATTACACGCTACCGTCCCCTCAAGAGGATGCTGCCTGAAGCGCAATGATGCCAGGGACTCGGAAGATTTTCTGATCAGGATGACATTTGGTTGAAACACTCGTGGACCGAAACATAGAATCAACTCTTTTTTTTCTTCTTTTTTTTGCGCCAAGAAGCGGCACCAGGATCCGACCTCTGCCGAACTAGACTCTCGATTTTCAGACTCGGTTCGGGGAGATGGCTGCGATCGCCAGCTCCCTGATCCGGCAGAAACGCCAGGCGAGGGAGTCGAACAGCGACCGGGTCTCTACTTCGAAACGTCGCCCCAGCCCGAGCAAAGATCCCCGCTCTCTCTGCGAGAGGCATTTCTTGGGGGTCTTCAGCAAAGTCCGTTTCTGCAGCGGCAAGAAAAGACCCGTTCGGCGGCGACCAGGTCAGTGCTGTAGATTTTTTTTCTCTCCTGATGGTGTGTTATGTGTGCGTATGGAAGCGGTTTCCCCCAACCCCCCACCCACCCCGCCCCTCTTTGGAGCAGCAGAGGCATTATACTGCAGTCAAGGGCTCCAATCTGAACCGGAGGAGAAGGTAGATTTTCTCCGCGGTGCGAAAAATCCACCTGTTCAATTAGGTCTTCTTGTTGGTTGTCGACCCACCGTATGATACACATAACCCCCCCCTCCCCCCATATACCTAACTGGAGCAGCGTGAATGTATAGGAAATTACCTACAGGCTGTGACGTTACCCCTTTATTTATTGAGGTACTGCTCTGATCAGAATTACCAATTGCCATGAAACAAAACTGATGCCACTGTAGCCCAGTCAAAAGTCTGAACAGGTTTCTATTGTAACAGCAATATAGGCTATTAAATTAACTTAATTATTTAATTTTTGCACCTCCTCCCCTCCAAAAACACACACACAACTTGAATACACTCAAAAAAAAAGGCTGCTTTAAATTGTCTAATTTAATATTAATGCAGATTGGGGTACAGAGGGGAGATAAGTTGCACCGCAGTGCACCAAGGCTCTTTTGAGATTAAATGTTTTAATGGTAAATGTTTATTGCAGAGAGGGAGCTTTACTGCAGTGAAGGGAGGTATAGCTTTAGTGATTAAGAGCTACTCTGGCTGTATTGATAGACAGGCTCTGTGCCTACTACGCTCCACGGTATAGCCTTCCCCCATTTTATTCTCCCGGTTCCATCCTGGTGCACAGATAACAAACCAGCGGTGCAAGTCACCCCTCCCCGTATCCAGATAGTTCTGTCGTGTGATGAACGACAGTCAGGTCTACTCCAGAGTTCCCGCAGACAGACTGGATAAGGGATGCGACTGGAGGACAGACAGACATAAATTTTTAAGACAGAAACAAAGACAGACACCCGGCCAGCAACACAGACAGACAGACTAAATTAAAGCCCTGCAGACAGGCTGAAAGTCGTCGCGCAGCCACCCCAGACAGACAAACAATCTCACTGCCAAAACTGCCACAGAATGCCTGAATAGAAAAATAAGCAGATAGACAGACAAGAAACTGCTCAGTCCTCCCTACACTGTTGGGCAGGTAGGTAACTCTTTCCAACTGACTTATAAGGCCAGATAGAAAGACCAAAGCTCACAGCACAGGGACAGATGATGTATGTCCTCTAATTGATCGTCCTTATATTTTCACTGATGCCTTGCCCTATATTTGCATATAAATATCCGATACACTGGAGAATTTATGAGTTCTGCCTGTTAAAAGATTGTTGTTTTTCCTTCTATTCCCCCCCTTTCGTAAGATGCACCTACGAAACCTCCACAGGTGTCCCATAAGGGCTGCAGGCTAGGTCAGTAGCTCAGCCTCCATCCGTGTGTGCTGTGTTTCTTCTCGTCTCCACCCCATCTCGCGCCCATGTCGACTCCCCCTCGGCCAGGGAGGGGGGGAGGTGGGGAAAAGGGTGGGTGGGGAGGGACAGAGAGGGAGGGAGGGGCTGGGGGCTTCAACACCTGTCTGACAGCCGACGACCCTCTCCCTTGCTGAATTTTTCTTTCACCCTTTCCTTCTGTGTGGCTTTCTTGGATTTTTTAAGCTTAATTTCTTACCTTTTTTTCTCTTTTTTTCTAGTAGCTAAAGTTCTCCTAGCCAGTCGTTTGTCGCTCCTCTGTCTCCTCCTCTCCTTGTCTTTGGCTCTGCCTCTTCTCATTTTGTTTCTGCCTCATTTTCTTCGTCAGTCAATGTTGGATCAGTCTTTATCCTCGCTCCTCGTCCCTTTGTCTGTAAATATGTGTCAAGTACTGCTGTGTAAGTGTAGTAGCGGTCCTTGCTGTACTGTATAGTGGTGTATATGGATATGATGTGTTTCTCCCTGTCAAACACTATATCAGAACAGGTGATCATTCACCATTTCATGGTCATGACGCCATTTGTCAACGTACCTAAGTGTTTTTGTCCTTCTGTATTGGTATGAAGTAAATTTTATTAACGTTTTAATAGGTCGTATAAGCCATCATGCTGCACATACACAGAATGATGTCCAATATGTTGTCTCCGAAAGGCCTTTTTCACGCCCAAACACATGTTGTAAGCTCCGGAGTCTAGCTGGAAGTCTGTTTACACTCTCACACACATAAACACACACAATACATACTCTGCTAAATGATTGGAACTGATGAGCCGTCAGCAATGGCTCAGGCCCACGTTGAGGCCTTAATTTATGGAAGTGTAGTTATCACGTGTAATTTACTGATGTGTACACTCCCATGTGCTTACACACACACACATAAGCATATATGTACAGGCGCACACACACATACACACACATTCTCCTCACCCTGCCTCTGATGGATGATGAAGGGCCTGTCCCAGGAATTGATGGCCCCACCCCAGGGGTAGGTGAGTTGTGGACTGATGGTCAGGATGATGTACAGTTGAGCAGACGTAAACCCACTCTAGCTGGGGGTCACAGCTAAGTCTTTTCTATGGGCTCTTTTCTCCACATACTTGTCTATTTTACAAAATAAACAGAGTGGTAAATATTGCAGTGATCAGCTTTCAAGCAAAGACTTAACATCTGCTCTTGAAGACAGATTTATCTAACTGTATCTGTATCTGTCTCTCCGGACACCAAGTTTGAAAATGTTGCTTTCTGCCAAGTCGTTTGGGGGTTTTATGCGCCTGACTGGACTGCACTGAACTGCATGACTTCCAAGTCTTGTTATGACCTTGGACAGCAGTCAGGCTTGCTCATATTCTTTTATTCAAATCAGACACAACATTTATTGGAACATATTGTGTGCTTGCAAAGCAAGCATTTTCAGCCACCAAATGTTGATTTAGGCACATAAAATGAAAGTAAGCACCAATTCAATTGTGACAAGATGCATAATTTGTTTCTTTTGTCAGGCAGACAATAAACAAAGGATTAGTAATATCCAGCATCTGACTTGCTGTCTGATTCCAATGGAGCTTGTCTCAGAATCTCATTGCATTGCAAAAACACTTTACTGTTCAGCTGTAGTCTTTCAATATTCATATATATTATAATGAACCTTTAGAATAACATGACATGAATTACATACTCTCTATCTTTTATTTTATCTGCATCCAAAATTGGTTTAATTAATCTCAAAGTGTTTTTTTCAAGATTTGGCAAACAATACGGTTTTACCTCCAAAGTGTTCTTTGTTGAAAGCCACAACCCAAGTCTGGTTTACACTAATGGTGTCGTTGCTCTCTGACTACTGCTTTTACACTAAATCAAAAAACCTGTTGGGCATTAGACACACCACCAAGACCACACTTCCATTTACCCTCAGATAAGCACATTTCTTTACACATCCATTATTCCTGGCATTGCCTGAGGCCGTGAAGCCTGTCCTTCCAAGAAAAATGACAGTATAGGACACCAAAAATAACCTATTGTTATGTTTGAGTGACAGATGTCATCTGGTGGCTGTAGTAATTATGATCTGAAGAAGTGACACAGTTCAGATGACGTACTATATATAGGTGACAAATTTCCATATTAGGAGGAGGCGTGTTGGGGTGGATGGCTAGATGGATAAATGGCAAAAAGTGGACCTAGGTGCAGAAAACCAAGACAGTTTTTTAAAAACCATAACTACAATCGTTGTGGTGTTTACTGTTGCCGTGACAATGAAGGTTGCCTAACTTTAAGGAAGTAGTGACTTTAACCCACCAACACATTCCAAGTTATTATTTTAACCCAAACCATGATCTTCCTGTAACCCTAAACGAGTGTTTTTTGTGCCTAAACCTAACCAGACCTTAACCACAGAGTTGTCACATCATAAAACATAATTATTTTTTAACAGTGATGGAAGAGTTTTGGAAAGCAGCATATTAGAAAACACTCTGGGTTTATTCTGGAGTGCATGCTACAATCGACCTATGTGGTCGTTTAATTATGAGGACGTGTTGGGCCGAGAGGCTTTCTTTACCCCGAGCTAATCCTCGTTTCCACCTGCTCCCCTGAAGTGTTGAGCGCCAGTAGCAGCATCCTGGCCAGTCGCCAGATGTCAGCCTCAAAGTTGGAGGTCGGTTCAGGGTTACTGCAATGAAAAAACTCTAGAAACTTTAGGTCAGTTTTCCTGAGGTCAAGAAGTACAGCACTGGAATCAGTCGTGGGAAAACTTGTTGCCTGTAAAAATCCAAAATCTTTTGGTAAAGAGATGAATTTCATTGATACTATCAGTCATACTTACCAAAAAAATGCACAGTTGCTTCATACCAAATAAAGAAACCATTGGCATGTCAGTGTGTATTACAGTGTGAATTTAAAAGGGTTTTCAAATGATGCAATATGAATCATTTTCTGTGGTAGATACTGTAAGACGCTATGAGAAAGTAACAACATTCTCATTGATTTCCTGTCATGGTGTTGTCATCATAAAGGCCTTCCAGTCAAACGGTTGTTTAACCTTTTTGGGGATCATGGGTGCACAAGATAACTCATTACAAACTGTCCATCACAAGCTTATTGATATTCAACAGCTGATAACAGATAATTAAAGTGGTTTTAACGCTGCAGTTTTTTTTTAAACTAGTTTCACTAGCAAGCAAGTACAGAGACTGGATTGTACCTCAGTAATAATAATGTAACACCATAATGTAAAATTTTTAAGTGGTTAACTAGAATTGATTATATAATTGATAATATACATTATAGAATTTTAAATGGATTTGTACACATCAATACATTTTTTAAATTTTATTAAGTCATGTGAAAGTGAAAAATAATCTATTTTGGTGGTACACTCCAGCCTCTACTGCCTCTAACTTTCTTTAATTGATTCAACAATGTACATTTGATGTTTTTGATACATTTCTCTATAATACATTTGAAATTTCTTAATAGAAACAGCTGTGAGTGTGCAAACGCTTAGCTGAAGGCACAGGTATCCACTCATTTGTATGTTTTTGTTCTGATTATGAGAATGTTATTCTGACATATTCTTGGTGGGGTTGGGGCTGTGGCTTGGTCGACGGTTTGTGTGTATGTGTGTGTGTGTGTGTATCGTGTGTGCATGTGTTACAGAGCCGCAGCTGAAAGGCATCGTGACACGACTGTTCAGCCAGCAGGGCTTCTACCTGCAGATGCAGCCGGATGGAACCATCGACGGCAGCAAGGACGAGAACAGTGACAACAGTGAGTGGAGCATTATGGAAGCTACAGCTTCCAGCATAAAACATTTAATGGCAATGAGTCACTTACTTACATTTTATATGCTTTATAATTTTTAATTCTTATATAACTGATGCCAAAATTATTTAAGAAGTCCTGACTGTAATATGATTATTAATATAAAAAACAAACAAACAAACAAAAAAAACCCAGTGTTTTAAAGTAAGCTATTCACCAAACTCCACAAGGCAGAACACCCTTTTTTCTGCATGTGGTTATGTAATCGTATGCATGAGATATAAATGTGTCAAAACCTACTCAGATGGTTTATGCATTCTTATTCAGCCCTCTCAAAAGTATACCTTTCACAGTGAGTAAATGCAATATTTATAGACCATCTAGTATTAAAGTGTCTACGCCTAAATGAAATTAATTCCAGGATCCCTGCCCCGGCCTTACTAAGTAAACCATTTCTATTGTGTACACTGCATGATTGTACGTGTCACATTGTTTTGATTGATTTACCTCTGAAGCCTGTGTGATTATCACAGCAGAATTTCCTTCCTGGTAAAACCCTTCTCCTGAAACAACTGTAGCTCCGCAGCTCCTTTGTCACAGACATCACTTCCTGAGCCACTTCTTTGCAATATTTCACCACCAATCGACTTTCTATACTGGGCTACCAGTGGATAAATAGTCCCCAGGGTATAGTCCCCTAAAGTTATCCCACCCCTTTTGCGCCCCAGTGGAACAGAAAAGGGGAAAATCAGTAGTCTTTTGAGAATCTTCTATATTAAAATATATAGGCTTATGTAATAGTTTCCCAGGAAGTGAAGGATCAAGTAAGAGATATATGTCAGTGGAGAATAGTCATCAAAGCGATAATGACGACACTCCCAGTCTGGAGCAAAGCCAGACAGGAAACCAATCATGACCTTTCTTCTCTAAAACATCCTGCCAATCTTAAAGGCAGCGGGAGCCAAAGCTGCTGGACTGTAGCAGTCATGCGGTGAAAAGAACGTTCTCTCTCTGTCACTCAACGTTTTATGTTTTATGAGGAGATAGACCCTCAGCAAGAACCACTTATACAGTAGTCAAGGAGAGGGTCTTCAGAAAGGAAAGGATTACTGCGTAGAGGAGTTAAGAAAAGTTTAGAAAATGAAATTCATGCATTTCTTTGGCAAACCTTTAACACATTGCACACATTTTGGGCACCCATTGTGTCAAAAAGGTTTTGGCTGATCAGGTTTTTGTTGTATGCGAGGGTTTCCCCACCTCTAAGTAATCCTCTTGTTAAGCAGTCCCGCCGGCCCAGGGATGGAGGAATGGAGTGAATAATTCAGCCACAGGAAACTAAAAATACCACCTTGTCTGTTTGTACCCAATGAATAATTCTCTATATGAGTTGCCTCAAGCTTCAAGAGACAGTCCAAGGGAAGGCACAGAAAGAAAGCAGAAGAGAGCAGGAGGTTTGGTAGAGGAATTTGAAGTGTTTTGAGTGGAAGACAGACAAAAAGGTGTGATTAAGAGAAGAAACAAGATTTAGTATTCAGGTCTTGCACTAAAGTATTGATTGCCCGGCTGGATTATTAGAATAATAGATTACCCCCACCCTTGAACCATGCCACCATCTGACCTGCAACATCCTCGGCAGCGGCAAATGGAATACAGTAATTTATTTTCAGGGGGAGGTTCAGTGAAACCGATGGGATTGAGGAGCATGATGCAGCCTGCATACTAGGTGCGACCTAAACCTTGAGAGTGCATTTCAATACCATTTTTTTATTATTTGCTACAGTTCTGAGCTGAAAGACAACCGAATGTTATGAGTCAAGGACACAACAGCACAGCAAACTGTTTTAGTGGGAGAAATGCATACAAAAATGAATGGGATTCTAATAAAATCATATATTATAATAGTAAGAGATATGTAAAACCGATTAAGTGGAAAGAATGACTGACTGCAGGATTACACGTAACTAACTGCAAGGGCTGTGAAACACTATTCAATTAATTAACACCCATGTTCAAATTTGAACAGTTATTAATTTGATTGTCTTCAGTTGATCGCCTTCAGTAATTACCTTCGCACACTGAGGCTCCAGAAAGATATTGCTAGTTATGACACACCTGCGGTATTAGACGTTCACACTCCATCTGTCTCTGATGCTCCTGATTGATGGATGGAGACGAAGCAAGATATTTTTTATTGGTTTAAGACACTAATTTAAATTACTTTATAAACCCTGGCATGAAGAACAAGTGTGAACAGATTTAAGACACTGTTAAATGTTTTACATAATCACACATACTAACCCACAGAGTACCTTTGCTGTATATACTAGCTCTCCCATCTCCCATTCATTTGGAGACATGCCCTTGGCATTTGAAGTTTGGCTCAGTATTTCTCTAAACCTTCCTGCAGGGTTTATTTCCTGCTGTGCCAGTATTCCTCTCATCAAATGGACTTCCTTTAGCCTACCTGCTGGATTTGCTTGTAGCCGATTACTGCTCCCCTGGAAGACTTGCCATTTGAAGGATTTTTCTTTATTGGCCGGTTTAACCCATTTGTCTGGCCCTTTGACGATAGAAGATCCCTGGAAATCTCTTCACCAGCCTAGCCTCTCTCTTTTTCTTGGTGAGAGATAGGATTGAGGGTATTAAGGAAGAGGAATCGTCTTCAGAATAGTCATCAGGTACTCTAACAGCAGTCAGTGCAGCTGTAATTATGGAATCCATCAACTGCTGGAGCTGCAAATAGAAAAAGCTGGACATTTAGAAGGTAGCGGAATGACCGCTCCTGTCAGTTGTGTAATATTTTGGCAGGCAAATGAGAGTAGGGATGGCAGATCGTAATTATAGCAAAATAGTGTACTAGTGCACCATGTTTTGTCTCTTCTCCTTCCACTTTTTAAGCCAGGCTATTATGGTGAGTCTTTTTGAAGGCCCTATTGCAAGTATGACAGCTTAGAAAAAGCTAGAATATGTTTGGAAAGGTGGAGGTGCTCTACGGTGGAACACTCCTGGGTTTTGGTGATACGTGACAGAACTGTGGATAGTGCCTGTGAGAGACATTGCCAGTCATCGGAGCGACAAAGGCAGCAGCCATGAAAGGCAAATGGAGAGAGGAGCGAGGGAACAGACAGAGGGGAAAGAGTGAGCTATGACAGAAAAGAGACAGAGGAGAAATAAGAGAATGAGAAGCATGAGAATACAGAATTTAAGGTGCTAATGAATTCATATTCTGCCTTTATACCCCAAATATATGTGCCTCAAGGGTATACATAACTGCAAGAGCAGCCAGTGTGTATCACCTGCACCAGTGGCCTGAGGGCAGATTGAAACCATTGGCAGGCGAAAGCAGCATGTCGATATTTATTGAGTGAAATTGAATCTGCTCTGAGGACAGACCCGTGTTGGCACATCTCCTCTCGTCCCTGCCAGCTTTATCTGATAGTCCCCATCACCACTTGCACAACAATCATCCCAACAATACAGGGAGCCTACATGTCCCGACACCATTCCAGACCAGAGCCCATGAAAGTCACAGTCCTGTCCTCAGATTTAGTCGCGCTAAAATGCAAAGATAACAGTAAATCATAGCTAGAGATAGTAAGTCAAACGTGAATGAGCCTCTCAGATGACCAAACAAGTCCAGTTGCCTCTAACATAGTAATTCTAGATAACCGTTGACCTGGATGACTGATAAACAATAATTCAATTAATTTGTTATCTGAACTTGGGTCATCTTCTGGTTCTACTTGACACTACATGTTGTACCTCGACCACAAAGCTAAAAAACATCCCTTATTTTTGTTAAAATATCATAATGTGGTGTGAGCAGCATGGTTTTATGAGACATTAAAGGTGCCAGAAAGAATTTTCCTCCATCACTGTCTGACTATGATTGATAGGCTCCTCGTCAACTCACAATTTTCTGCCACAGTAACAAAGTTTTGGATATTTCACACAAGATATTTCTGCCTGTCTGTCTGCCGTTTTATTGCTGCTCCTCTCATTACTTTAAATTCGGCGTGGCTCGGTTGGAAAAGGGTGATGTCACATGCGTCTGCAAACCAATTCAATAATTCAGTAACATCAATCAAAATGTGATGACAACTGTTGGGTTGTTTGCTTATCTTGCCAGGCCACTGTCAGTCAAATCTGATCAGACCAAACACGCACCGTCCTGATGAAGAAGATTAGTTGATAATTGATTAGCTGATTATTACACTTTCAATACATAACTAAGCCTAAAAGTGTTTTTCTCTGAACAACTTGGATTGTTAATCATTTAGTTATAAATATCTGAAATTTGAAAACCAATCCAAATTTTCAGGGGCTTTAAGGATAGCACATTTACCATAGTTGAGTTTGCTATGTGTATGCTGCTATCTCACTCTATTCTCTATTCAGATGTGCAATGCAATGTCACATAAATGTATGTTGCAAAATCTACGTCATCAGGTGACACTTTAATGTGTAGTCTTATTACTTTAACAAATAACGTATTATCAAAGGTGCTGCCTGATAGGATGTTCATGTAGATGTTCATATAAAACACTGATGCCCTGAATGCCCTGCACTGCCATATATCATTTCAATTACCTGCCACCAGGAAGTTTTGTATTTCTGCTTTAACATTTAAGGAATACTTTGACATTTGGGAAATACACTGTATTGGGGGGCGGGAGGGGGGGTTACTTGCTGGATTATTTCCTGGCCAGACACAGCGACTTCTTCAAGTGTTGTCATCACCTTGAGCTTGCCAGGCAACCTGCGTAGACTCCAAGGAGCCACTGCATCCAGCCAAGAGAATAGTCTGACACATAACCCTCCCTAAAAGCACAACATGTCCCTTTTATCCTCTGGTTTTTGTGCTTTTCCTCCATTTGCACTATTAAAGGCTGCAAATCTGTCAATATGGTCCAGTCCTTTTTCTCTCTGAAGTTTGCTGTCCTTGTTCTGAGAAGTACCTCCTTTTCTCTTTGGTTATTGTATTGATTAAACAAATTAGATATATCATGTAGTGGGCTTACGAGGTGTTTGTAGGCAGATTTTGTCACTTTTTGTTTCCCCCTACAGACATGAGAGTGGTATCCATCTTCTCATCTATCTCGGCAAGAAAACAAATAAGCCTAAATCTCTAAAAATATTTAACAATTCCTTTAATGCATCACTGTTATAATGAGGTGCTTCAGTGTTTCTATTGTCTCTGTCCTGTGCTATTCACTTTACTGCTGACACATAGCCTAAGAACAGAGATCAGAGGCTGTCGTGTCTACAAGAGTTCAGTGAAAACTCAATTGTCCTATTCTGTCCTTTGTCTCTGATGTCTCTCTTTTGTCTCTGTCTCTTTGTCTTTGTCTCTCCTTCCCTCCCTTCCTATCCCTCACTCTGTCTGCTCTGCAGCCCTGTTTAATCTTATTCCTGTGGGTCTGAGAGTGGTGGCGATCCAGGGGGTGAAGAGTGGCTTCTACATTGCCATGAATGGCGAGGGCATGCTCTACAGCTCGGTGAGATACAACCACTTGCACCGGTCACACTGTAAGGTTGTGCATGTGTGTGCGTAACCAGCAAGTGTATTCGTTCATTAACGCATGTTGCGTTTTGTTCTGTTTGTTGTCTCTTTTAATATCCCACTGCAGCAAATACTCAGCCCTTCCAAACCCTTTCATCTATGCTCTATTCAAGAGCCCTTCAGATGTGCCTTTGTATTGCCGTGCCGCACTTATTACCCCCCCCCCTTTGTTGTTGAAGCAGCACTGCGCATGTTTTACATTTAATTTGACATCAAGTTCAGTGCTCAGCTCTTTTTAAAATTGCTTCTTCTTCTTTTACTGGCTACTAACGGAGGCTTGTTATGTAGCAGCCATGAAACGAAATCCCATTGAATTTCATTGTCTTTTGATGTGGATGATGTTGCTTTGTTCAGCTTTCATCCTGATTTCTATTGAGGACTCCTGCTGCTATGAAAGAATACCACACTGCAAAGATATCCTTTTTATATTAATGCAGTCTTAGCCTGTGAAATGTTTTCACTTTTTTCTGACGTAACTTTTTCTTTCAGGAATTAATTTGAATCATGTATCGTTTTTTTTATATTACCCAAACGTTTTTCACGGTTATTAAAGTTTAGAACTTGCTTTGAAAAAAAGTTGAATTATCTCACAGCATTAATGGAATTACTCCTTTGGGTTATAAAAATACATTCAAGGCTCAGTGGGGGAGTAAATATTGCGAGGATGGATTTCTTTTGCAGTGTAAGATGTAAGAAGCATATAGGCAAGTGTGGGTAGCAGATGCACAGGCGGGGGTGGACAGAGTCACGGATGTCAGTCGGAGAAAACATTAAGTCGTAGCTGCTTGCATTGAGGATGAAGACTTGCTTCTGGAGCACGTTTGTGGAAATGAGTTGCAGAGAGAGAAAGTGTGTGTGTGTGTGTGTGAGAGAGAGCAGGAGAGAAATTGGGTGGGGGCATAGACAGAGATACAGTATGGAGACAGGAAGATATCCCTAGTTGGCATAGTTATATAACCTCCAGTCGCATTGGCTCCTAATCTAACTGAAGATGGTGTTACAGAAGAAAGAAGAGGATGTGAGCATTCTGTTACCAACAAATCTCTGCTGAGGGACACTGTGGCGGCGGCCTGATTGCCAGAAAGCAACGACAAACGACTGGCAGGAGCTGGAATTCACAAACTGCCCATCAAACTTTTTTGAAAATACTCATAAAATCCTTGAAGGACACAGTGAGCCAGCATCTGTTGTATTGCAACTTACATTTATTGATAAGGGAGCATCTTTACTGTGAGACAGGAGAACATTTTGAAATAGACCAAATAAATGGTATACATGCTGCATTTTTTTTTCAAATGTGCACTTGAATAATTCTAGGGAAGTCTAGTGAATTCGGTGCCATTTTTCTAAGGGAATTCTCACTCAGTACAACTTGTGCAACTCAGTGCCTCAACAGATGTATGAGTACTTACAAGTGAGAGGGAAGTACGATAAATGTGCGGGCTGTTATGACTCATAGACAGATTCATTCATAACTAAAGGCTCATAAACAAGCACACACTGCCCTACTATGAGGATTATAATAACCCTCCACCCACACATCTACTTCTAATTAAAGTTTAACAGTGCCCAGACAACAATCTTTTCATTTATTAAATCAACTCCATGTTAGGTACGCTGTCTGACCCCCCACATGCACACCCACCCTCAATGAAATCATCATTTGCGTCAGAGTACATGACTATTATTAATTAAAAGTGATTCAGTACCTTAGTGTCAAATGGCAGCTTCTGGCAGTGGAACAAATTGTTGACCTTTATATCAGAAGCAAAGGGAGTGTTTGTCAGAAGGCGAGACATTTTTCGCAGTAACAGTTGAAAGGCCATTTTAATTAAAGACACAGAGTGAATGCCCTCTCTGGCCATATGGAGGAGGTCCGGTTGCTCAGATGTGAAGCATATCAGCATGCATTAGTTAGGAGAGTGCGGGTGGTAGGATGGATCACAGGGAGGCTTGGAGAGCCACAGAGTGCTCATAAAAAGCTTAAATTAACATGCCAAATACTGGATGGAAGCACAGATAGCCTCTTTCTCTCACTGTTTCTCATTATTTACCCATTTAATTTACCAGTACAGATTATGTGAGTGATAGACATGGTGAGAACTTCTTAAGTGTTTTATGGCAACCTCCATGGTGCAATCACAGCCATAAAATAAGTCCTTTGCTTTCATATCTCATACTTACCCACATTTATTTTTATTATTATTTGTGCAGGTCTTAATATTTTTTTTTCCTACTTCCTTATCTCATCCCCTCTCATTCTTCTCTCTCTCCTCCAAGGTCTTCATTTCTCTCTTTTGCCTCTCATAACTATAAAGTTTCTCCCTGCTTGTTTTTGTTGACTTGTTTTGTCTTCCTAACATCTGAGAGCAGAGATGCACAGCTCTCTTCCTCGGTCCCCCTCGGGAGATAATTACTGAGGGATATCCTCCTACCTCTCTAACACCCCCTCCCTTTTTCTTTTTTCTCTCTCCCTGCTTCCTTGCACTGTCTTGTTAGCGAGGGAATGCGACAGTCGTTCTCTTCTGTGTGTCAGTAACCAGGATGAATCTGAGAAGTTGTTGTGTTCCAATGTGAGTTTTAGAAGTCTTTCTCTCAGTCTTTCATATAGGTTTCAGGTAATTAGTGTAGTCAATTTACTGTTACTGTGGATCAATTAAGTGGTCAAGGCATGTCGGTTACTGGTTGGTTTTTCTTGCCTGGAGTGCAGAGCTCACTGTTGAGGCTGTTGCTGATTGGAAGCTGATGTAGTCATGGGTGAGCAGGGTGATAACGCTTGTGTTGAGTGTTTAGCGATGAAGTGCGTGGGGGCTGAGCATCTACAATGAAGAGTTCCCTTCCATTATTTATAACACTTCTCAATATGACCTAGTTTACTGCACAGCCAGCAGTAACCTCTATCTATCTATCTATCTATCTATCTATCTATCTATCTATCTATCTATCTATCTATCTATCTATCTATCTATCTATCTATCTATCTATCTATCTATCTGTCTATCTATCTGTCTGTCTATCTATCTATCTATCTATCTATCTATCTATCTATCTATCTATCTATCTATCTATCTATCTTATCTATCTGTCTATCTATCTGTCTACCTATCTGTCTACCTATCTGTCTGACTGTCTGTCTATCTTATTCACAGTGGCCTCTAAACTGTTCTTACTCTTTCTTTAACCAGCCACTAATTTTACTGCTTCTTATTTATGTCAAAGAAAAAGAAATAATGTGTCGCAGTAAAAACTTCACTGAAGGCCCTGAGGGAGGAGTGAGAGGGAGTTGGTATGGAAGGTCAGAAGAGAGTTTCAGATTTGGTTTGAGTGATAAATGACAATGGGCATTTGTGATTATGTCTTTTGCCCCCCCTCCCATGTCTTTCTCTGAGGAGCAAAATGGTTCTATGAGCAGTTGTTGTTGTGTTTATTTGGAAGTTGGAAGGAAGTCTGTGTGGTGTTTTGTGTGTGTTTGAGCTCTAAATAATGATTATTATTTTTGTGTTTTTTCAGTTTATTGCTATAAGTCTATAAAATGTCAGAAAATGATAAAAAGGCTCATTTCCAAAGACCAAGGTGACATCTTCAAATTGTATTTGAGAAGCTGGTAAGAGCCAGTGTTTGGTATTTTTGCTTGATAAATGACCTCAACAAATCGACTATCAAAATTGTTGGCGATTAATTTTCTGTCAGTTTAATAAATCATAATTTGAATAGCTGCTCCAGTGCTCGTGTGCCTGCGCATTCTGCAGTTGCATGTATGTGTGGACAATGCTAATGACAGATAATGGATTGTAAGTGCTCTCTGAAGGGAAAGAGAGAGAAAAAGAGGAGAGAGAGTAAAGAGCAGGACATGAGCAGAATGATACATACTGTACATAGAGAGAAATTAAGTGTTTGGCTCAGTCAGTATTTTTCTCTATGACCAATGGAGCATTAGTATGTGTTTGTGATTTGCTTTTAGCTATTAACCATTAATGTCCTTTCTGGATGACGTTAAGGATGGAAAACACAGAACCAAAGCAATCGACTTTCTGAGTGAGAAAAGGATAAATAGGCAGGGGAGGACAGGACAGAAAAAGAAAAAAAATGAGATAGAGTTTTTTAGTTTAAGTAAGTACTAAGTCTAGACAATCCCTGACCTGAATATCTGCCTGAATAATAATGAGCTCCTCGGGAGTTCCATGGCAGGCCGGGGAATCTCAGTGAGGCCAATTCTCTCAGATACACCAGTGGCTCAGGCCCATATTTAAATGGAGGTCCTTCCCATATCCTCTGCATCTCTATCCAAAGTCAAACAACGCCTGTCGGCAGCAGCAGGGTTCCTTAATGCCTCTCTCCTCTGATGGAGCCAGAAACTGATTTGGATTCAGAATGCGTTCAACCCAGTTTTGTTGGCAACCCTGTGTCATACCCATTACGTCTTCTTCTTTGCGTTTCATTTTACATTTCCTGCACCTGCACCAGCACCCCAGCAGCCACCAAAACAGAAATACGCTCATCAACCCCCTAATGTGTGTGTCCACAGTGAAAGTGTCATCTGTTTCTCTGAAATACAGAGAAACAATGACACTCATTATTACAAGTGTGTTCCTTGCCTATAAAGCCCTACCAAATATGTACAGCATTTCTTTCCTCATAAAACATTCGCAAAGAAACCCTCATTGTTTACAATAATAGCAAGCCAGTTCTTGTTCCCAACCTTTTGCTAGCACATTGCTACATTTCTTGGCACATTACTACCACCAACTGTCAATTACTGTAATAGAGTAAAATTGTCATATAGACCTCCATTCTTTAGGGTGATTTCCAGTTTCTTTTACTGTCACAGCGTTGTTTCTAACCTTAATAATGATGTCTCAAACATGTTAATTAACTTGTCTTAGCATCTTAATTTGAATGTTTGTCTCCTTTTCCTTTGTGTTTTACAGCTTGCATGCACGCTATGCAAGTAGCCCTGTGCAGTGGGCAGAAACATAATGGCTTCACCTGCTTAGTCATGAATGTGCATGTGTTCCTCATGCGTGTGCTAGCAGAGCATGAGATATAAGTAAAACAAGCATTTCAAAATATTAGAGTGGTCAAATCCCCACAGGGTACCTTTAAATTGTTACCTTGTTTACAGTAAGATCTCTGTTTATGGGTTAATGTCTGTCCATTTTAAACAAATGAATGAGGAAAATTTCACGTAGCAACCTTTTGTAAAAAAAAAAAAAAAAAAAAAAGAAAGGAAAAAAAAAGAAAAGTAAATAGTTTTGTGCTAAAACATTAATATTCTGCCCCCAGTTTCCTGGTATTTGTCCACTGGGTCTCAGCTGCTAAGTTTATTTATCTTCAGCTCCCCACTGAGGCCTCTAATGGTAGTGTGTGAGCAATCCCACGTGCCCAGTTTTATTAACAAGTCCTTCGCCTTTCTCCTTCATATCACCACAGAATATAAATAGGCGTCCTTGTAATTGGTTTACTATCACTAAGCACTTTCTGTTAGCCCTGGAATGTGGCACGTCTTTTTTCCCCCTTGTTTGGCAGCGGTAACAACTTTGGTTGATTATGTATTCCTGGCAGAGGAAGCGACAGGGTAAACCTATTGGTGTGCGGTTTAATGTGCGAGAGCGTGTGTGTCGCATTGAATTTGTGTGTGCGTCTCCTTCCCTGTGTGGTTCTGTGGTTCACACATGTCCATTAAGGAGATCTCATTAATCACGAGAGACTCCGACCCTGTCTCTTCACCTCATATTTCTACTCAGTCATCCACAAACAATGTAAGTGACTTCAAAGTCACTTACATTCCACCCCTATTATTCCCAAGCCAGAGGTAGGGTACTTTCTAAACTGCCCCAGGCCTTTTCATAGACAGTAACAGAGTGTTGTCCTTGTGGACAAATTTGGAGGAGATTCTACAGCTGTGTTATTGAAGCAAAGGGGCTGATTGTGAAGAGTAGGATAGTAGAGTGCATTTGTGTTTGTGTGGGTGTGTATGTGTGCACGACCTGATTTGGGTTCACAACAGATGAAGAAGGGGCAAAGCCTGCTGGTGTGTAATGTATCAATGTCTGCCCCCTTCCCGCTCAAACACATATGTTCACACACAAACACACAGGCAGCCAGACAGGCACGACGTGACCCCCAGCACCCCAACAGCGAGAGAGATGTCTGCTGTTTGACAGTGTGTCAGCAGGCCCAGATAAACTCCACTGCCAGCTCTCCACAAAGCTTGTCCTCCTTCCTGCTGACCAGTGAGACGTTTCCAAACTGCCGGCCATGTGACCTCACCTTCCCAGAGTCCTTTACACAGCCTGCTATGACTGCTTTGTCTTATAAATGTGTTAAAGACTGTGACTAATTTTTATGAACTATGGTGTGCCGTGCGTGCAAAGACCCAGATACACATACTCTTTAAACAGCATATGTCAGACTTTATATTTTTGAAGCTGCTCTAATAAAAATTTTTATATAAACAATGGGTCAGAGAGTGTAATGTGAACATTGTCACTCATAGTGATGAAAAATTATCAAACCGACTGCAGTTCCCTACAGCTCCACTGAGCTTTCTAGCATCTTTCAACTTTCATCGTGTTTTGGTTTTATGACCCAAAACTGTACTGCAGGCAGGTTCAACGAAAACATGTAATAAATACATTGTATGCTATTCATTTTCGAGAAAGATTTTGACTAGCTGGTGAACATAGAGTTTTTTTACTAATTGAGTTTTCATTAGTTTTAAAGCAATATATATCAATATGGCCCATTTAAGTAGAGCATTTGGCAGTGAAAGCACTAGATAGTTTTCTCAGGATTTGGATGGTGGAGAGGAAAGAGGAGAGTGAATATTACATTTGTCAGGTGGAAACATGACTCCAAATGAATAATTTTGCTCTGTTTATGCTAAATGTGTTTATGTTTATGCTAAACAGGCAACTGTTTGCTACGGATATGCCATAACAATTTTAAAAGGTAATATGTCAGCGTTATGTTTACAGCTTGTTGTGCTGCCCCCAAGTGGCCAAAAAAAACCCCAAACATTCATGCTGCATAGTATGCATTTAGGATTTTAAGGGTCAATTCACCCAAATTACCAAAACAAACAAACAAACAAACAAACAAAAACCCACATTTCCTCACCAGTGTGGTAGTGTAACCAGCCATTTAGATGGATTAGGTTTACGTTTTGTGATATCCCTCTCAAAGATGTCTGCCTATAATCCAATACAATGGATAAAAGTGACATTTTGTTTGTTGTGCTCAAAGCATCTAAAAATTACATTTGACAACTGCAACACTTCTCTGAATTAGTCTGTCTGTTATTCTGGATATACAGACCATGCAGAAAGTATGATCTCCCAACTCCTAAACATAATTATTTTTAATACTTCACTCTTTTAAAGACTCCCTCTCTTACCTACTCTCTTCCTCTCCGTCTCTCACACACACATACTGTATACCCACACACAAACACAAACACGTAAACAGTCACCTCCAGCGGGAAGCCGAATTGGGCTGTCAGTCAGACAGACAACCTTAAAAGGGTACAGAACCCTGCAGGAGATATTAATGAATGAAATACAGCACCAACAGCCAAACACACACACACACACACATACAGTGCGAAGTCTGCCTTAACTCAGACAGCACAACATCCACCAAGCCAGCTGTTCCACATCACGCTCATCTATTTTGGACACACACGACTTCCCTGCTCTTCAAACTGACTGGCGTTAGTTTTTAATTTAGCCTCTTGCAGTCATGAAGCATTCAGATGGAAGAGGAGAGCAGGAACGAAGGTGATAAGGTTGGCATCCATCTTGTCATCTTGTCAGAACACCTTAATCAGCTCACCTGCTTTATTAAATATAGATTTTGTTTGGGAAAAGTAAAGACATAGTCTTTGTCCTGCCAATATAAAGGTCAGTGGCACCGTTATCCTCATTAAAATATGAACAAAATGTCCAAATTGCTGCAGCTTAGATTTGTTATGGATTAGAGAGTCAAGAGCATTGTTTTGTCTCTTGTATTGTCATAGCAGTAATCTGGCACTGTTCCCTGTCCCGGCGGAGTATCCAATATCTGGATCTTTTCATTTTTCCTGTCATTCCTCTCCACCTCTTGTGTTTCCCCTTGACTTTCTCCTTGACTTGCTGCTTTGATAATGAAGCTGAGAGATAAAAATCTTCCATTGTTCACCATTATTCTAATAAGACTATCAGTCTCATTATTTGAATTCCAAGGATGTGTCTGTGTGTGTGTGTGTATGTGTGTGTCTGTGTGTGTGTGTGTGTGTCCCAACACAGTATGTTTACTGACCTTGGCAATGTGCACATGCCAGTGATGAGCGCCAATATTGGCAGAGTGAAGCAGTTATTGCTTCTTTTTTTTCTTAATTGAGTCTTCATTCAAATTATCCTTCTGTTTATTTGCTGTTTATGTCTGCATGTGTCTTCAATATGGATATACATGCATTAATTTATATCTATATCTGTGAACCTAGATGCACATTTTTTATATATTTATATTTTTCACGTTCTCCTTTTGCAGGAGATGTTCACGCCGGAGTGTAAGTTCAAGGAGTCTGTTTTTGAGAACTACTATGTGATCTACTCGTCCACTGTGTACCGGCAGCAGGAGTCGGGCCGGGCCTGGTTCCTTGGCCTCACCAAGGAGGGACAAGTCATGAAAGGCAACCGGGTCAAGAAGACTAAGCCCTCATCGCACTTTGTGCCCAGGCCCATTGAAGGTATGAGAAAGCTTATAGAAAAATATCATAGTGGAGAGTTTGGAATTAACAGTTTAATTCTTGCATTTAAAATGTTAAAATGACGTTTGACTATTTCAGATATTAGAGTATCCTTAAGTGAAAAATTTTCTAAACAAACCATCCATTATTTCTGTCCATTTACTCTCATGTATTGTCTATCAGAAGCAGCTCTCATGTCTCTGGAAGTTAAATTTCATTACTCAAAATGAATTGAAAACAGTGTTAAGGAAGAACAGAAAATGTATGGCATAGTTTGTTAAAGAGTTGGCAGTCACTTAAAGTATACACATCTTTTAAATTCATGTTTTACGTGTGCAGAAATAATAGCAACATGTGTAGGATCTGATCACACTTTGAAGGAGTATTTTGACACCTCCAGAAATATACTTTTTGCTGAGCGTTAGAGAGGAA
This sequence comes from Euthynnus affinis, assembly GCA_029490765.1. Taxonomy (NCBI): domain Eukaryota; kingdom Metazoa; phylum Chordata; class Actinopteri; order Scombriformes; family Scombridae; genus Euthynnus; species Euthynnus affinis. The sequence goes on along the minus strand of CM055849.1, from coordinate 14,092,452 downwards.
ATCGATATCACTCTTGTGTGTATGCAAAAAAAATGTGTAAGTGGTGGTAAATCCACAACTTGTTGTTTTTACACTTCAGTTTTTTGCATAGATCAAACAAAAAAGATATAAATTCGTGGCAGATGTTATTTTTGGACAGAACCTGGCTAGCTGTTTACCCATGTTTCCAGTCTTTATGCTAAGCTAAGCTAATTGTCTCTTGCCTGTTCATACTTAATACAGGCGAATGGTATTGATCTTCTTATCTAACTCTCAGAAAGCAAATTAGCATATTTCACAAAATGTTGAATTATTTCTTACTCCTATTCTTTTGCAGACCATTTAATATTTCTTTAGGTGTTATTTGTTTATTATTTATAAGTTTATTTTTAAATATCACCTCTAATGTGTTTCTAGTGAGCACCATGTGTGATAGATATTATCATGAAAACTTGTCAAGCAATGTGATAGAAAAAAAGTGCTGACATGGCCCTAGTTCCCTGTCTTATCCCTTCCCGCCTGATGTAATTGTCCCAGCCTCTCACACCTGACCTTGTCTCTGTCTGCACATCCATCTCTCCAATCTGCTCTCCATTGTCCCCTTTCTCCTCTCCTCTCCTCTCCTCTCCTCTCCTCTCCTCTCCTCTCCTCTCCTCTCCTCTCCTCTCCTCTCCTCTCCTCTCCTCTCCTCTCCTCTCCTCTCCTCTCCTCTCCTCTCCTCTCTCTTTACATCTCCACCACAGTTTGTATGTACAGGGAGCCGTCACTGCATGAGATAGAGGACAAGCACCGCTCCAGGAAGAGCTCAGGGACTCCCACCATGAACGGAGGGAAAGCTGTCAATCAGGACTCCACATAGCAGCAGGGGGAGGGGCTTCTGACCGGGGGCATGGCCTCATCCTGACTCAGGGGGAGGGGCCATAGGAAAACTCACTGCCCCCCCCTCACCCAATTACGCACCACCATCCCCTCTGAAAAAAGAGGGAGCTGCGACGACGATGAGGAGCAATTACTGTAAACCCATGACAACAAAAACAAAAACTGAACTCTTGCCTGTGACAACTTTTAGATGAATTAATATGAAACCAGAGGAATATATATATGTATGTATGTGTATGTATGTGTATATATATATATATATATATATATATATATATATATATATATATATATATATATATATATATTTACACACACACACATACATATATATATACACACACACACATTTTCAATCAGGACTTGACCAACATTTTATGCAAAAAAAGAGAAAAAGCTGTGATAAACAAAGGAATGGTGGTCTCTCTTCACACAAATACAAATATCTATCATTTCCAATTTATGCTGTGAAAAACAAGCTTTAATACATGTTCAATTTTCATACATTGAGTTTTTTTTTCTAAATACTATTGCACTCTCATAAGCTTTGTTGTGTTATTGTTGTCAATAACTATATCATCATCATTACTTATCTGTTGATCGTATCATCACAGCTACTACCATGATTATTCTGGCTTTCTTTTAGCTTTTGAGACTAAAGAAAGTATTTTTTTCAAATATTATGTTGTTGTTTTTTTTTCCTCTCACAGATTGATCTTGAATGCACTGTCGCACTACCTGCTCTGGTGTGAGGGTAAGACTGAATGTATTTGACAGTTCTCTGTGTTGGACTCCAATGGAAACAGAGTGCTTAAGGGTAGGATGTAATTTACTCAGGTGTGTACTGTAAGTGTGACTAATAGAACAGATAGGGCTGTTTTACGTGCTCTAACATGAATTCCCCTATCGTGTCCTGTGTGACTGGACAGGGCTGATATAAGCAATATAATAGAGAGCAGTCTAGTATGTCTCTAAATAATAGTAATAAAAACCTGACCACACATCTCTACCGATGGTGTGATGGTCAATAGAGAAGACTGACGAAGAAAGTTGTACAAGTAGGTAAAAGTCTGAACAAAAGGAAAACTGTTTTGATATAGCTTCAATATAATCTTTAACATTTGCAAGGATTATTAGGTTTTAGGTGAAGAGATGTCCAAACTTGTCTAAAATGGCAAAGACTAGTATTCTCTCCAGAAGCTGAGAGGAAAATAATGACCAGCATCAGCACTATGAGCCATGACCAAAAAACACTTGGTTACTTCACATTTGCACCTCAAGAAACACAAACCCCTTCTCTGCTGTTAACTAGGCTATAACAAAAACTCTCAAAGTATAACTATATAACAGTATTCATGCTTTCGAACTTTACGGACAAATCATGAAATAGTTCTTTAGCTGTATTTTCTAAGCAAGAGAGAGGGTGGTTTTGGCAAGCCTGGCAGTGAAGATATGTGTTGACTCGTTTTCAAGAAGTTCTTTAATTTCTGTTCCTTTTTATTGCATTAGAGATTTCTCAACACTGGTGGACAGGGTGCCTGACTGTTTAATAATCCATTTAACCTGTCTTGATATTTCAATAGGGACTCAATCATAAAGACTATCCCATCACAATGGAAGCAGAACATCTCATTGAGGAGCCAGTTAATCTGGATGTAGCCAGGTTTGAGGAGGATGTCTTACCATCTTGGCGAGAGTATATTTGCTGTTTGTTTTCTCTGACATGGTAATCCACACAGTATCCATCTCTCCTGGTTTTGTGACCCATGAAATGAGCCATTTGCTGCATTGTGTAGGAAAGCTTCTCTTTCATAAATCAACATGCTGACAGGGCTGTATAAACAAGGTGAACTGACTGGTACACCACATACGTGGTGTATCCTGCATAGCTCATTCCTAATCCCCAATTAGTTTGTCTAACTCAGGAAGTCCTACAATTGTTCCGTGAATGGGGCCAGACGTGAAGGCTGGCCACTCGTTGTCCAGCACCTGTTGCACAAAGCCTGGCCACAGGTGTGGTGTTTAAGGAGGTCAGGATGGGGTCAATGGTGTTTTTATTGTTAAAGGTGGTGTACAGCTAAGTCTAGCCAGGTTAGGAAGGTAGACAAAAGGAATTAGGAAGGCGGTGAGACAAAGCATGAACATCGCATGATTGTAAGAGTTGACGTAAGCTTGGTTTCATTTCATAGTGAGAAATGTTTATGCAATGTTTCAATTAGTATTTCAGAGAGAGTTTACACATCTCTCCTATATCTGGTTGGAAATCATACGATGGGTTGGTGGTATGTACAGTAAAATAGCACACATTCAGTTGCACAGAGCAAATCGCAGTGATATATCATCATGGATCTCGGAGGGTCTTCCACCTGAGACCCGGGTCCATAGCTGGTGCAAGTTACCTGCAAGAGCTAATGGTAGATTAGTTCCACAGCACCTACAGCGTAACAGTGATACATACAATATATTAGACATGACACTGAAAGTCAACAGGCAAGACCAGCATATATATCTTTTTATAGAGGTTTATATTGGTGCAAATGAGATAAATGTGGACTTAAAGCAATGCATGAAATTGGATGTACTCAATGTCTACAGTTGACAGCAGAATGAGAGGATTTGCGAAAGGGATGAAAAAAGCCAGTAAGTAAAAATAGCAGTAAAGGGGAGCACTTTTGGGGGGTTTTATTGATGTATGAAAGGGCGAGCAAAGGCTTTTGTTGTATGTGATATTAAGTATAATTTATTATTTTTAAGTTTGCAGATGATTTCACTGCATTGGAACACGCTCATATATGCATTATGAATTGTGAGATGAAATAAAAAAAAATATGCATTGATAATAAAAATCAGAATGAAGTTAGTGATTGTTTAAGAATAAAGATTATGTTATCAAAAACTTTCACCCATACGCAGTGATTGATTTCATGTGTTGCTGATCATGACTGACAGCTGCTCTGTGCATCTTTTTCTTGCTGTAATGTCACTCTTTGCAACAACAAGAGAAGCAGTGGAATAAGCAGACAAACTAAATCCATCAACATGAGTTTTTTTTTTTTTTTTTGGTGGTTCAAATTCACAAAAACCAATCCTCTTCCTCTATCAATTCACCGGGGGTGATTTATCTTCTCGCTAGCCCCTAAATCCGATGTGTCATTTTGGGATGGCGCTCCTTCGCCCTTAATTCTCCCGTTGTCATGGAAACAGACCTTCCATGCTGTCTGCAAGGAGAATGAGGAGGAGGAGGATGAAGTCTCCCCTGACTTTCAGGATGTGGCTTGTCTTCTCTCCTGCGTGATGGCTGCAGCAGAGAACAGAAGGAGGGGGGAAGGAGAGGATAGTTTGTTCTCTTGTATTTTTTTTTTTCTATTTTGGTGTTTTCTTCGGTTACAGTAAACAGCTGGGGAGAGTGCAGCTCTGCAACCTGGACGACAAGTACATACCAACTCTGTGAGCTCGAGAAGGAAAGAGGCAGAGGGCATGAAGAGAAGAGCTGAAGGGAAGAAGGACAGAAAAAAGATAGACAAATTAAAAATTCTCTCATATTTCATCACTCAAAAGTTCTTCCTCCCCTGTATTCTGCTAAAAATGTATTTTTCTCTTTAGCTCTATACAAACGCACATTTTTAAACTTGCACCAAAGGCTTCCTCCAGTCACTCGGGTCTGTTAGTTGATTGCAATTTATGGCATTGTATATCTTCTTCTTCACTTCAAAGAAATCTCCAGCATGAAATAGGAAGAAAACGCTGCAGTATCTATTATCACATGTGACTTCATAAAGAATATGTCACAACAGAGCACACGTAACAAATTGAATTTTAAATTTGTGAAAATCCAAAACACTGAGTAAAATTTACTCACGTTTTATCACGATCAATATGCCGTCCTGTTCACTGCATTCACCTCTGTAATTAATTTTCACTAAGAACACAAGCAAGTTAAGGTCAGCTATTTAGACACTCTTGAGAGTTGGTAGACTAAACAGGGTCACCTGTTTGGTACACACAGGGAGAGCAAGTGCTGTAAACAGCTTGAAAGCCACTTTCCTCTCCTCTCCTCCTCCTAAAGACAACCTTGGACAGATCTCCCCTACAGAGGAGAATACACTTAACTTATCACGTGAACTATTGCTCTAAAGTAACTTTTTTAATCAAACATATTAACATGTTTTAATTGTTGAACACATTCATAAAGTGTAGGCACAACAGCACAATTAAAGAGGGAATCTACCAACATAGGAACTCTCAAAAAGTTTTAACCTTTACAACTATTTTATTTATTAAAATGCTGTTCCTCTGTTTCACTGTGTGATAAGTTATGTCTAACAGAAAAGACACATTTGTTATGTCCTACTGACTGGAGTCTGGCCTGTGAGTACATTGCAGATTCCAAACAAAAATGACAAATTATTAAGAGTCACATTTATCTCAATTTCAAATACCATTTTCTTAAAAACAATGCCAGAGCAACCTCCAAATAATCTTTTTGAGTTCAAGCTTGACAATGCAAATTTTTGCAAAGGATATCTATGCATACATTAAAAGAACCTTGGTTTCAGAGACCGATATCAAATCAAATAGTCAGGAATCATTTTAGCCTACAGACTGGCCACTGCCCAAAACTGGACATGCAGAATAACCCAGGAAACAAAAAGCTGCAGGAACAGTTTGTTGATTTTGTGTTACTGTTCAGAAACATTTCTTAATCTTTACGCAACATGAAACAGCAGAAAATATGTTAAAATCATATATGAGAAACTAAGTTTGGACACTCTCAATTTCCTCTAGTACCACCGCCAGGTCAGAATGTCAACTTGTATACCATTATCTCATCTCATTGGCAGAAACAGTGGCTGTGAAATTTGATTACCCCAGCAGGTTTCCTGTGAATACTGTGAACACGCTGTGCACCTGATATAAACTGGTTTACTACTTTAATCTCGTATTGCTCGTTTTACAGACATAACAGGTGGTTGTTTTAAAACTACAGTAAATTAGTTTTGACTGGCTAAATTCCATCCTATGCTTTCTTTTTCCCCAAAAAATTCGTATCTTGTCATACCACGTAATTTCATTCTTTTCTCTTTTCTCTCAAACCATCTGTGTTAACATGTGGCAGATTGTGGAAGTGGATGGAACGGCTTTGATTGTATTTGAAAGGTCACATCTGACACATTTTAGCACTGCTATACAAAAATCCCTTTGCCTTTTGATTGTGTACAACACCGTGATACCTGCAATAATATCAAACCAAGTATTTAATTATAATAAAAGAATATGGAGAACATTTGGGTTTTGCAATTAGCTGGGTCAACAACAGAGACATCTATTTATGGCCTGTACGTTTCTTTATACAGATCTTTGCATGACAATGTTTCTGTTTTGCAGACTCATGAGCACACACAGTAAAAAATAAAATATATAAAATATGTTTTATCCCATGCATCCTTTTTTCCCTTCTCTGTCTACCTCTGTTTGTCCTGTTTTGATATGGGCCTGCGCCGCTGGGACTCCACTTGTTTCTCTTTTCTTGTCCTCCCAGGGAGTGAATGAGGGAACTCCTACTCAGAAGTGGGGCGTTCAGTTCTACTCATTAAAAATAATTGGTCTCTGTTCAATTAAGGCTCAGTGATGCTTCTTTGATCTAGCTGGCTCTCGCTGCTTTTTTTTTTTTTTATATGCGTCTTTTCATCCAAATCAACTGCTCAGAGTTGGCAAAGTATTGGATAATTGGTTCTAATATGTTTACTTCCGGACGAAGGGAGGTGGGGGGTGGTGGGATTACACATTTGAATGAAATTAGCTTGGATGGTCAAAGAGACAGAATTCAAATCTCTGCTGCAGCACTTGTGAGACAGTCCACTGTCCTGAGACAATAAAAATAGATCATGTTACCTTCTCTCTCTCTTCTCTCTCTCTCTTATTCTCTGTGATTTGCTGTTTTTGTCTCCTTCTACTTACAGATGAGTACTGTGAGGGATACCACAAGCAAGCATGCTGACACTTAAGAGACATAAGACACATAAAAGTTCATGCACAGTGCACACATGCACCCACCCACCCACACACACACACACACACACACACACACACATACACACAGTAAATCCTCTCACTTGGCCACCCGCCCCCACACACTTGGTATTTCTTACTCTCACACACTCTATCACTTTATTGAAGACGCTCTGCAGTATGAGCATGTAAATGTGCTGGCAAGGGTTCCTGTTACAGAGCGAAGCTATTCTGTTGAATCCCAATAGCCTGGGGACAGAAAGGATACTAAGCCAAGCTTTGACTGCAGTTATGCTCCAACACTGCTACTTTAATAATTTCTCTCTCATCCCCTCACTCATCCTCTTTGCACCTCTCTTCCTCTACTTTCTCACTTCCCTAATCTGTATTCCCTCTCCACCCCTCTATCCAATTTGATACATTTCTCCTCAATCTAGCCCTCCTTTTCTGCACTCTACATCTGCTCGACCTCTCTCTCCTCTCTCTGCAGCTTTCTTTTACCTGTTTGAGGTTAATGAGTTCATGTAAGCCTCACCAAATTTAACTCTCAGTGCTACATGCATGCATAATACATATACAGTGGATATCGATGCATTTTTTAACAGAATGGCCTCCAGGATATGCATAGCTGCTGAGCTACCTAAACGCAATGATATGTGATGCTACAAGATATCATAGGCATGTATAAGGGAACATGCACACTCACACAGATTCATGCAAAAATGCCACACACACTGATATTTTATCTCATTACAGAGTGTGCGCCAAAGCAATGCGCTATGCTTAAATAGGGCAAAGGTATCCAATATGCTTCAATGGAATAAGAATGGGAGGAACATCAAAGACACAGAAGATGAATGGACGTCTGTAAAGCTGTTGGTTTATTGCTTTGCCAGTCTACCATGATGATCACTGAGAAACATCAAACACACTGCAGACATTTATTACATAAAGTCTATAACAAAGAGACGAACAATCTCCTCTGCTGGAGGGAAAATAATGTGGCAAACAAAGAAACCTACTGACAAAAGAAGACCCATATAGAAAGACATACTTTGATGTGTTTGATGATGAATGAATGTGAACGATCTTGACTGATTTAGAACAGAACAACTGCACATTCAAATATAACATCCATTTCTGCAGGTCAGAAGAGATTTAAGCTCTCTATAGCGCTCATTGGTTAAGTACAAACTCTTTGAAAAGTCAGACAAGTAAAGTTTTTCAGCAGTTTTTTCCACAATGACTGATCATTTATCAGTCATTAAATATTCAGTGTCCATTTCATTGTGTATACTTCCTCCAGACTTTCAGGTGTTGTGTAAATAATGCAGGCATACAAGATCAAGCGGGTCAACTGTTGTTCGAGTCACTGCAAGAACAAGAAGTGGCTGAAAGGATTTTAAACCACAATGACTGTTTAGTAGTTACAGCATCTCAGTTTAAATATTTTAAATTAAATGTGTAAGTCAAGATTTAATACATTTAATAGATAGATGGCTGGATGTTAACATACCATGCTACCAGCTCAAAGGATTTAGGCTTTAAAGGCTTGATATATCTGACAAAAAGACCAATCAGCAATACATTAAAGAGTATGTCAAGAGAAAACTACATCTTAGCAACAAAAAGACACTTATCACATGTTGTGGTCTAACACTTGCATTAGCAGGCAGTCCAGGATTTCCAGAAGAAGACTCTACAGCCAGCCCTGCGAGTTGTCATGCTCTTATCCAGTCCACGTCGTTCCTTCTCCTGTTTCTCTGTGTCTTTGGGTCTTTGGAGGATAATTGCCTTTTCGGATTTGGAGAGTTTATAAAGCAAATGTACCAAGTTCTGTCTCTGCGTCAATTCCTATGGATGGAAATAATAATATGATGTAAAGATAATGTAAACATGTAGAGCCTCTTAAATATGAGCACATGTGAAATGGAGGTACACATTTACGGATATCTAAGTCTGATGGTTGACATACAGACAAATAGGATCCAGAATTTCTCATTCTGAGCTGGCAGGCACACTCAACTTTCCTACAAACAATGCAGTCATTTTACAGCACTATGTATATAACCACAGTCAAGATTACAAAACTTTTACATTTGTTGCACACGGGCAATTTCATGGAGGTGCAGCTCTGAGAATTACTGTATAACACAATTTTTGTTCCAGGGTATTACGTGTTATTTCCTAATTGCTTATGCCATAAAATAATAGAAAATGGCTATTATTTCCTTCATACTTAGTTTTTGTGACCTAGACAATGGTATTTTGAAATTTACCTATTTAACGGGCGAATTTGCACATCCAAATTGTCTGTCTTACACACCAGAGTGCAGTACTCACAGGTGAAATGAGGTGCCCAGAGTTTATCTTGATCCCTGGCAGCAAGCTGAAATATGCCTTGTAGGCCTCACTCAGTGTTGTGAAATCTCATGAGAGAAACAAGCAACCAGAGCTATGGAAGCAAGATTATTTTTTAAGGCATTTTTGCTTCATTACGCAGGGATAGTGGAGAGAGACAGGAAGGATGGGATATAGAGAGAGGGGATGACATGCAGCAAAGGCTCTGGGTTGGAATCCAACCTGAGCTGCTGCGGCAAGGACTCAGTCTATTTTCTTTTCAACGTTTTGTTGTTGTTCAGCAACATACAGGCACTCCTCAGCTGCATTCATGACAAGGGGCAGTGTTGGTGTTGTCGTGTTGTTTAAAGTGCAAGTGAGAATAGGCTACAGTCCAGCAAGTCTGGTTGGAGTAACAGATTATTGACTTTAAATGACCAGTGTGTGGGATTTAGTTCGATCTGTTGGTGCTGGCCAGGAAGATAGCCAGGGCACACCTATCTTCACGACCAGTGGTGCTGGTGATGACTGTCAGGAGTCTCCTACAAGGGCCCTCCCCTACAACGGGGAGATTTTACTTCTGCCACACTGGTCCCACTGCTAGTATGAGTATTAGTATTAGTGGGTAGAAGGTAGTACATAATTAATGTTGATGTGTGATAATGATAAAATTTAAAACTTGCCTAAGTAATGTCATTCATTTTAGATTTTCTTTTGATCAGACAGAGGATATGTCCACGATACAGCACAGGAGTAGCCGCAGCAAGAAATGGGTGCTTAAAGAAGGTCAGCTAATCACATAGCCGGTCCACAAGAAAAAAACAAACAAAAAAACAAGCCCACTGGAACTCACAGAACAAATCAATTTGGGAGTTATTTATATAAATTGAGGTGAGTCATCTTTCCCCGCTGCACCGCTATACTGGATCTTAAGGTTCCCCCACCTGCCAAATCCCACTTTAACCCCTGTTTGTCTTGATAAATTGGCTGCAGACATAGCGAAATGCATCTGCCAGGTGCTTGCAACCTCTTGATTCCATCTCAGAAAATGCATATGTGTATAAACTTAGGCAGCTAGAACTAAACTGAACTGGTGGGCTTGAAGTGCCTTGTGTTTATACTGCTATTGATGTTACTGGCAAGTTCTGGAAAATTCTTGAAAGTTCTTGAAAGTTCTATGTCAGCAACTCAGCCCTGAATCTATCTGGGGTGTTTGAAGTTTTTAAGATAATAATAGCCATTTTCTATATTTTTAAGGCATAAGCAATTTGAAATTCTTACCCTGGAACAAAAAACAAGTAAAAAATTGTTACATGGTGTAATCAAATGACAGAAAGTGGACAGGGAACAGCTTCCAAAATGACTCTCTGAGAATAAAATTGTATGTTTAATAAATCAAGATAAGTAAAATGTGTGTGTACAAGCAGCCACTACCTTAGTAATGGAAAAGCTGTGTGCAGGATATAATGATACCTGCAGCATCGGCTGGGACCTGAGGCCTGTTTTCAACCAATGAGAGGAAGGATAGTAGTTTGTGTTGTACTAATTGGTAGGAAAGTTAAACCAACAGGAATAAATGTATCAAGGAAAATAAAGACATCTTACCTGTTCGTCTTGTAAATTGCTGAGCCATGGATATGAGTCTTGTTGAAGTTGGAGGTCTGAAAATCCCTGCATGGTCTCTGTATTTCCCACAACACATGATGCAAAACACAGAAGTGCCAAAATACACAAAATATGGGCCATCTTTACAGGAAAATCTAGCCTATGTGCTTCTTGATGACAATATTTCTCTTGGTAAGATGCCACAACATCCACTGCTGATGCTGCTACACACTGTGAGACTTCTGTTTTTAAAGTGATGTCTTGGCCCAAAAAGGGGAGGGCTTATTTGCATAAAGACCATCCTCAATTTTGTGTTTGCCCCCATCAATGCACTGAAGCATGCACGGTGTAATTTACAGCAGTCATTAGAAGTGAGACAATAGGTCTAAATAAGGACATTTCACCACCCCGGTCTATCTCAGTCATCATTTATATAAACACATTCTAATGTTGTGTAAGTGAAGGTCATCCTGATGCTGTCATTGGTGTAACCTGTCAACGTGAAAGATCCCCTCTGCCTCCGTGTTTAAAAGCTAATCCCTAAGGAAAGTGCAATGTGCACTCATGTAAAATAAAACATTAATGACACTGGCATGGGGAAACAATGATTTCATTAACCCTGCTGTGCCATAAAGTTGAATCACACTGGGATATCCAGAGGCCATAAAGGTCAACGTATCATTTGTTACACCGTTGTGAGTTTGTTCTGTGCATCTCTTTAATGAGATTTCTGCTCTGCTTAACTTAACAGTTATTCTGTGCCTTAATTAAGACCGTATTTGTCACAGGCTATAATGATTTTGTAATTGTACATGCTGTAAAGATGCAACCACATTACATGGAAAGGTAATCTAGAAACCATCCCTTTAAAGTCATTAGTCATTTTAATGAATCATCAGGTAATTACAAGGGTTAGTAGGTTACAGTCTTTAATATTTCAATAAATTCAGATAAATGTAAAGGAACAGTGGGTCAAAATACTTTCTAAAATTTTAAATTCTGTTTCAAAGAAAATGGAAAAACAAATATACATATTGCCTATTTCTCCTAGTGATAATCCTAATGATAATTTGACTTGATGTGATACATTTTGAGCATAGAACAACAAAAACAAAACTTTGCGGTTCCATCAAGGTAAGTTTTATAAAGTCTTTCTAAACAGGCAGCCAATTGTGCCAAAATGTGAGTATTTTTGATTATGTGATTAATCTCTTGCGCTTAATAATCAGTAGTGGAGTGAGTGTTTTTATGAAGTTGAGGCCTAATTCCCTATGTAAAGATCTTTTTAAATGTGGATAGACGGCATCCTATCCCCTCCCAACTAATGACAACTACAAGTGATGAGTCAAGAATTTACCTACATGCAGTTTCCAGGCATAAAAATGTATTTGATTGTCCTCATAACCAGTGTGAGAGTGACAGGGCAATTTCTCTTTAGTTTTCATGGAAATTAGCTTGTAAACTTGCAATGAAACGTTCATAATGGGATGAAATCCCAGTAATGGACTTTGTCTGTTATCAATCTGGATTTATATCTTATCTGAACTGGGAAAAAATCCACTTATAATGGAACCTACATCTGTCCAATAAATTTTTGTAATGTCCAATAATTTTTTCAAATTTACATTTAGGCATTATTAGAAGATACAGTATTTACCTTTTACACACAAAGCTAACCTTTAAAGCTAACCATAAAAATGTCCAGTCCATGTACAGTAATTCATATGTGTGGAGAAAACTAATAGGACACATGTCCTTCTGAAACAGGAGACAACCTTGACGTGCATCAAGCTTTCAACAAATCGCCATTCTAACCCAATTAGAGAGGTGTAGAAGCCTAATATAGCTGCCTAAACAATTAGTAAGTGCACTGTTGGGAGCAGAATAATCCTGTTAAGAAGGCTATGGAGAGCACTTTACAGCAAAAGTGTTTCTATCCATGCTCACAACTGTCTGCACCAGGCCATGTAAGACTTCTTTAATTCAAAGTGGCATTCAAGGAGTGGCTGCTTGTTATGTCAGTACTTTCTGATATGCTGGAACTCGAGTTTTAATGAGTTGAGATTTTTCTCAGAAAATGTCAAAAAATGAATTAGATAATTAATGTGATACTTCATCACGTTTTAATTCACATAATGGGGCTCAGCTCTTCTTCAGCTCTTCTATGTGATAGCTGGCTTCCTTACATAAGCATATGAGACTCCGTTTGTTATTTCTGACTCAATCGATACCTTGGAATATCTGTGTGCCAAAAACCAATAGTATTTTGAACACAGTGTTGTTTAAGGACATTACTTTGCCTTTTTGCATCTAGCTATACTGTATAGGGAGTTTTCATCTATTGATCACACTGACATATATGGATGAGCAAATTTGAATGACTGTTCCTTAGGGGCGTATTGCTGTAGTAATAGTTTTCTGAGTGAATAGAGCATAGCAATAAGATTATGAAATCACAAGAGGAATGAGGCTATTGCAGTATGTAAAATTGTGTATTTATCCAGCTTTTAATAATGGCTTCTCTCTTGCATGGGGAATCTTAGATTAAAATGTTTCATATCCAAAATAACCCTCATTTCTTTTTTATGTATTTCCTCCCAATTGACAAAACCAAAAGAGAGACAAAATGTTAAAAACACATCAACAACACAATATCTGCATTTGTGCACTGTCAATCCCTAAGCCACAGAGACAGCACAAGTTTGATGTGTTTGATTGCAGTGCCACCTCCATACAGCACATTTAGAAATGGATTGGAAAAAGTTGCAAGCAGTATATGAGTCGTAAAGTCTAATCTTTTCCATGCACCATTTAACAAGCTTGAAATTCATAGAAATGCTTTTAAAGTAAGTGCACAAATGACTCCATATTTTGGATGTGAAAACACAACATAACAATTCCAAAGCACGAGGGTCACATTTATGACATGTCACAGGAACATGTGTCATTTATTATGAGCTAATAGTTTTTACGTCACTCATTGACTGGACTGCACCAGTCTTTTCAGGCCACTCAGAACAAACCAGACCAAATACTGTGTCAATGACTCACTGCATATATATATATATATATATATATATATATATATATATATATATATATATATATATATATATATATATATATATATATATATATATATATATATATATACACACATCTAAGTATATATATCATTGGATTGTCTAATAATATTAACATCAATTACATTAGTTTCCAAAAAATTAGAATAATATATGATGATGCATTTAAAGTATAACAGATATCTAGGTGATATCAAAGGTAAAATCATTTACAAAGTAGAAAACATTCTAAAGAAGACAGTGCCATGTTGCTAATAGCATCATTACATATCCTTATTACTACTACTTTTAGCTATTATCAAGCCTTGAGTGTACCACTGAAATACAGTAATTACCCAACCATGACACACTACAGCCTCTGTAAGATATAACGGATCATGAAATGTTTCATTAATTTTAATGTAGATCATCATTATCATCAGACCTTGCACAACAACTGCCATCAAAAATGACTAGCAATTTTGTAAATGCTGAGGTGGGCTTTATTCAGAGATTCATAAATGCAGACTTGTAAGGAAAGCACTTTTATCAAATGAGTGTTTTACCTCGCATTAACCATTGTGTGCATGACATTGAAAAACAAAATACTGAATGTTAAAAATTGTTTCCATGTCCGCCAGCTGTTCCAGATTATCATGATTTCCTGCAGACCCGACATCGGCCAATGACATTTTGCAGAGAGGGTCCCTTCACTGTTTTAGGAATAGGTTTACTGTAGAAGGAGGGCAAAATACACACACACACACACACACACACACACACACACACACACACACACACACACGATGCAGTTATAAATTATTATTTCACATATTAATAGAGTTCTGGATTACAGCTGTTGAATGGCTTAGTTTCAAGTAACAGCATAATGGTCCACTAACAATAAGTTATCAAATCACAAAAATAATGTTCCTTATATAATACGATAAGAAAAACTTAAATGAGCCATTTCAAGAGGAAACATCAAGAACGTCATTTTTCTTTTGATTAGGAGGGTGGAAAAACATCTGAAACATCACTGTAATTATAAGGTGACACGGAAAACCTAAATAGACAGAAATTCTTGCAGACTTAGCAGCTGTTTATGATTCATGATGATACACACCACCCTGCAAATTATTTGATTTAAGCTGCAAATGGAGGTATTCTCCATGGCATACATCCTCTACTTTTTACAGGAGAACAGTTTACCTGAACATCTTTCTGCTGTCAACAGGGGCGAGCCAGTAGCTATAGGAATCAGTGTAATAGTTACACGTTCCCCTGCCATGACACTCGATGAAGGGCACTTTGCGGAAACTTTCAAGACATGAGCCAGGAGAAACGAGGGCCTGGGAGGAACCCTCTGCACCAACACCCGTTTCCTAAAATGGATGAAGGTCAAAGAAAGAAAATTACATGGAAAATTAATGGAATATAAAAAGTTACAGATTCCATAGAAAAAACATGGATTTCTTTACCATGACAAATGAGTATCCACTCCACAGGGACTTCCACCCTGTAGGACATTCTGGTTTCTGAATTGTCTGGCTGTGGATGGCTATGACATTGGAGGTAACTTCACACACTGAGCACCTAAAACAACAACAAACTCATGTTTACAATCAAAATTATCTTTCATTTCAAAATTTGGTATCTTCTTGGGAAATATATAGTAATATATATGAGTCTGTGTATTTGTGTGTGGGCACTCCTATCCCACCTGCTGATGTAGGAGGCCAGTTCATCCCCTGTGATGGCAACCATACTGGGAGGCAAAGGCTTGTCAGTGGATAACCAGTATGAGTAGTCGTTACGAGAAGCATAGCGGCAATTACTTTCCGTGTCACAGAAAAGGAAGGGCATAGTACTGAAACGAGGGAGACAGCTTCCCATGGAGCCTTAGAGACAATTTTGAGAACAAGAAATTTTTATGATGCAGAATCAGCACAGGATTTCTGGGAATGAAGGTTTTCATGCTTACCAAGGTCCTGCCCGTGAGCTCTTTCATTTCCATTGATGAAGAGGAAGGAGTAGCCTGAGTAGATTAAGCTGGTGCCTTGAGGGCAGGAAGGGATATTAGTGCTCTGACTGTGTCGGGCTATCAGGAAACTGTCAACATAACCTGGACCACATTTGCCTGGCAACCCTGGAGGACCCTTGTGGCCTGGCTTTCCGGGTGGGCCTGTTGAACCTGTAGCAGAAAAACACACCATTAATGGAAAAAAATTACAATGAACTAGCCTACCAAATCTTATGATGTCAGCAAGGTCTCTGTCACTGCTAGCTCTGACTGCTGGTCTGAGGAATGTGTTTTTATATGCTTTTCATATGCCAGCAAATTTTACCCTGTGGACATAACACAAGAATCATGTTGTCCATGTTGTCTCCCACACACAAACATAAATTTAACATAGTGTTAGTTCATGCAACCTTCTCTTTATGTGTTTGGTTTTTGGTATTATGGATTTAATGATGTTCATGTATGCATTCATGAATGATGAAAGATTAATTTAACTGGTTAGCATTTACAATAAATGACCAATTCTTTGATGAAAGTGTCTCTGATTGATGCGTTTTTGGAATGCACAACCCAATTGGAGATACTGCTGCCAGAATTGAACCTGGGACTTAGGAAGTGTTGTGCTACTGCACCACCCATACACCCCATGATGTGGACACATGGAAAGCCTTTCAACCTTTCATCCCAAACACACACCAGGCAGTCCTGATATTCCTTTGTTTCCTTTGTGGCCAGTAAATCCGGGCAGGCCGACTGGACTGGAACCAGGGTCTCCTTTGAGACCTGGGTGGCCTGGAAAAAAAACAAGATTGGATGTCACAGAAATCCAGCATGGTGGAATTAATAGAATTGAAAATTACCATATATCACAGAATGTTCTTTATTCATTTTCATGATATGGTTTTAAGCAAGAATGGATTGTCTATTCAAGAAAAATACACAATGGTACTATATACATTAGTTAGTGACGTGATATTTAACTGACAAACAGCACAAGTATTTTTGGTATTTTTGGACAACACTGGAGCTACGAAGTAGTAGCAGATCTTAAAATCAGAATGCACAGATTGAGCTGAGATCAAATTTTGGACCTATTTGGCCGGGTCGTCCTGGTGGGCCAGTCCTCCCTGTGGGTCCTGTAGCGCCAGGAAAACCAGGAGAGCCAGGGGGTCCTGGTACCGGGACCACCCTAACAAACCCTGGTTTACCTTTAGAGCCTGTAAGGATAGCACAGTAATTAAAACTTATGTATTATTTCAATTATGTAAAGTTATGTTAAGTTAAAATTATGTTAAAAAATTATATATCTATATATATGACCATGGCTGGTTTTCTGGAAAGTCTGGAATTTGCAAATATCAGTAGTGTGCTAGGAGTGACTAGTAAGTACTTAAGTGCTCGACAGGTAGACAGGTTATCTGGCAGTAAGCTCATTATTAATCCCAGTTGTTTTGAATGATAATGAGAGAGAATTTTTACACACCTTGTCGTCCAGGAGAACCTTTTTTCCCAGGCTCACCACACGGGCCCGGTGTGCATCCTGGTTTTCCCTTTTCACCTAAAACACACAGGTTATAATCAGATCACAAAATTTTTTACTTGTCTTCACACCCTTCAAGCAAACATGTAAAACAAGTGGAATTCATTTTTATAAATCTTATTTTTCTTCATTGCCTGTATTGTCTGTCCCATTTGTATTTCATCTCAATTGTGAGCACATAATTATTCTTCTGTGGAGACAGACCTGCCTTTGTCTGGGGAAGAATTCAAAGAGAGCACCTAATTCATAGGCTCAAATTAAAATGACAGATTACCATAGTGCCCAGGTAATCCAGGAGGACCAGGGTCACCTCTAATTCCTGGGTCTCCAGGTCTGCCTTTTCCACCCTGGGGAAGTGAAAGAAACAATGAAAGAAATCTTAGCTGTGTCTTCAGGTTAGGCTAACCCATCGTTGCTAACTTTCTTGAGCTAACTCCCTTCACTTTTCCAGCACTTGGGGTAACACCAGATGTGACTTTTTAGCATTTATTAACTAACACACTTTAGTGTGCACTGTACATGTCTGCCGCATCTGCCATCTGCTGCTGGCTCGTTCTCATTTGCTACGCAAACATACTACGCAATGCCACATTACTTAAAAGAGTTACACGACCAATAGTTTCCCAGGCAAGGACACAGGTTGACTCCCATGGTTGACTCACGTTCCAAACAGCGCTGCACAGAGGCTCCCAGATGCTAATAATTTCATTTTTTATCATACACTTTGAAAAAAAAAGAAAAAAAACTTTGACATGAAAATCACACCTCCATTGTAAAATACAAATATGAATGGAGTATGTTGGACTTTGTTTTTTCTCTATTTTTTTGACAGTCATTTGCCAAGCACTCCTTAAAAATACAAGCTCGGGTAACTCACATTTGATCCTGGCTTCCCCGGATCTCCTCTGGGTCCTTGATGGCCTCGGCTCCCAGTAGGACCTATGTCCCCTATGTTTCCTTTCAACCCAGGTATGGAGGGTCCTTGAGGACCAGGAATGCCAGGAGGGCCTATATACAGGGAAAACAGAGACTGATATTAAAGAGAATGATTATATTTTAATGAATGTGACAACTGAGAACCCAGCAAAGCACATAAGGAACCAATTTGCCAAAATATCTTTTGGACTTAAAACAGATTTAAAAGTGTTAATGTTTGTACATTATGCAGAACAAAAGCTTCACTAGAACATCTGGTTATATCACATATAATTTAGCATCACTAACTGTACAAAAAAATTGTGTGAGACCCTTAAATCCTCTAGCAATACATCCTCACCTGGGCTACCAGGATTGCCAGGATAGCCGCGGTCTCCTTTTGACCCAGGAAGACATGACCCCTCTATTCCTGGTGGTCCTCTCTGACCGGGGTCCCCCGGTGGACCTGGAAGTCCTGCGTCTCCTATTGGTCCAGGACTTGTTAAGCCAGGCAAGCCAGGAGGACCAGGATTCCCGGGGGGACCTACAGAATAGAAAGAGAAGTCCATTGGTGTCAACAAAAGTACTAATGTGAAGAATGGAATGTGCAGTGAAGAATGGATTTTTCAGTCATTGATATTTTTCCGAACAGTGGATCTCTAAAGTTATTGTCTCTTTCATTAAATTGCATCTTTTTAATAACTTCATTATTGGTCATTTGGTCACACCACCACGATGCAAACAGTGATGAAGAAGACTTTTGAATGAGTAGGTGACAGGTAACCTTCACATTTCAGAGGGTTTATGCAGGCTTTCATGAGAAATATATTTTGCACTATGCATGCAAGGGCATGCACTCACATCACTATGGTTGAGTCATTGTAGTGGCTCTGCCCCAGTCCAACAGGTACATTATAGTGCTAATATGACATCACATGATAAACAAAACTCTCAATTTCATGCATTGTTCGATATTATAAGAATATGTAAACAAATGAAGTCCATTAATGTACCTTTACCTCATTATTAATCTTCTAGCATATACATGTGTATTACTTATAATATTTGTTGAGTACAGGAAGGGACTTCAGTGGTTTTGTCCAAAACAAATCCTTTTACATGGGCCAAGTGTGAAAATGCAAATATCTAAAATGAAGGAAACTGATGCTGTGATGTTTGTAAAATTCTGGAAAAGGGTGATGTCAATTACCTGTGACTCACCTGGTTGACCTGTGTCACCACGCCTACCAGGTGTCCCTCCTGTCATGACTGCAGGAAAGAGATGGAAGGATAGGTAAGGTTTGGCTGAAACCATGACTTTGAAAAGACATCACTTACAGGATGTGGATGTGCTCGTAGAGCAACACAGGACATTTCATGGAGGATTCCTCTTACCAGTGTCTCCTTTCGGCCCTGGTGGTCCAGGAATCCCATCCTGGCCCTTGTTGCCTTTAGGACCTGGATAACCAGAGTGACCTGGCAGGCCTGGGGGACCTGAGGCAAACAAATGTGAGAAAAGGCTGAAATTTAACTTAAAATAGTAATAACACTTAACCCATCACCAAATCTTTTAAATAATAAAGGTTACACTGTAGGTTGCAGACTGATTTGTTGAAATTTAAGATGTCATTTTATAGTATATTTAAAAAAACAAGGATTTTCAAAGGACTTTGCCTGGCGGTCCATCGGGTCCTAGGTTGCCTTTGTATCCTTGCCGCCCATCTGAACCTTGAGGCCCTTGATAGCCTGGTGAACCTGGAACAGCAGTGTTGGGACAGAAGTGAGGTGGAGAGGTTAACAAAGTGTGACAATGAAATAAAAGCAATCACAAACTGCCTTGTTTCATAATCAGTGGCAGTAACCATTTGGTCCATCAGGTCCTGGATTTCCTTTGACTCCGCAGTTTCCTGGTGCACCTGTAGGCCCAGAAAAGCCAGGTTCTCCTTTCTGACCATTCATTGTATAGCTTAATCCTGGTTCACCCTGCAGGCAGGAGGAAGAACAGAGAGAAAGAAATCACAATTATTTAAATGAACACATATATGTATCTATACAGAGAGTACCTTACTAAACTGGACACCACTCCAGTTCATCACTTACAAAGACTCAGACTTTTTTGATCAGTCATCACTACCTTTGGTCCTATTGGTCCAGGTGTGCCACATCTATCGTCGCTTGGCTCTCCTTTAAGTCCTTTGGGACCAGTTGTACCTGATGGACCATGTAGACCTGACACTCCTGGGATTCCTTGATCTCCTTTTATTCCCTTTGGGCCTGTGAGTGTTAAATCAAACAGTTATTTCAAATAAGCATCTGTAAGCAAAGTTAGGGTACATTTAAATGATCCAATAAATGTCTTTTATATGTAAATGCCATATATTAAAAATATACTGTGACCCTCACTAGCTATGAAAATGAGAATGGTTCTTATAAATTCAAACACACAAGCTGATTGTAAATCTATGATTGTGCAGTTATATACTGTAGTATTATTACTTCAATTTGTAAGAAACCAATACGTTTGTATGACCTTAAACTAAAGTTTAGGTCTTACCTAGAGGGCCTCTGATTCCTGGGTCTCCTGGGGCACCAGCAGGTCCTTGAATTCCTTTTGAGAACACTAGTCCATCAAAACCTGGATCACCTGCTGGACCTGGACACAGATAAGCACAGAGCACATATAAAGTTCTGAAATGTGTTATTATAGCCAGATTGTTTGGGTGAATCAATACACTGATATAAAATTTAAACCTTTTAGTCCAGATTCCCCTGGGGGTCCCTCAGTCCCACTCGGCCCTTTTTGTCCAGTACGTCCAGTATCTCCAGGGGGACCAGCAGGACCAGGGTGACCTGATGTAGTACAGTTAGAGTTATAATATTATCACCATTGCATACACCAAACCATATAGCATATTAATAAGCCTCCATTTGTGGTTTGAGAAGTATTGTTTTTACAAGAACAGTTTATTGTAAAGCTTACCTGGATCACCAGGGTCCCCTGGTGGCCCAAAGTATGGTGGTTGTTCAGATGGAAAGCCTGGAGGACCTACGGGACCCGGGTCCCCAGTCATGCCTTGTGAGCCCTTGTATCCTTTGGCTCCATTAGGGCCAGGGTCACCTGTGAACAATTGTGGGGAACAATAACTCTTTATTGAATATTATGAACACAGATTTTCAGCTGGTGGACATGGAATGGACATTCCTGTACAATTGAATATTCCAATGTGTGGAAAAAAGAAAGATATCAATCAAATGAAATATGAAAAAGTAAACAAATTAAATTAAATATAAAAAATCTATCTAAACATAATTAATAAACAATAACATCAATAAAAGTCAATATATCTTAATCAGGGGCTAGAGAAAACATTTCTTTAAAGTATAACTCTTTCTATCACTTGTTTTTTTCTGTCATAATGGTTAATGCATCTGTGTGCAAACTGAATTCAACCAGAACAACATTAAGGCTTGGGAAGGACTTAGGGAATCTTGCCTTATGTATGTGAAATTTACCTACAAGTATAAGTAAATATAAACGATTTGTCATGTAACTCAAAGGTTTATTATTACATTCAAATTGAGTAATAATATTTTTAGGCATAATTCTTATAGAATGTCCAGTCTTGTGAAAAACAAACTTCTCTATGTCTCTCCCAAAACAGAGATCAGGAGGGGCAGTGAAAAAACAAATGCATAACTGTTTCTGGCTCAGCGCACATAAGGTGAACATCTATGTCAATAAATTAAGAAATTATTGTGTAATAATAATACACAATAGTAACAGTAATATTACCATTGTTTCAAATTATATCCTTGTGTGGTGATAAGTTGTGACCATAACACAATTTCCAAAACAGTAAAGCCTTTTTTGAGTTTTTGAGTTTTACTGTCAATTTAAAGACAGAGTAGTTACACCCAACTAGACCATTTTTAAAAAAAAATATATATATATTGTGTGGTATACAATTCCATAATGATTCTGGGAGTTACAAACATTTTTAAGCCATTTGATCTTAAAGGTACAATTCAAATAGACAAAATCTAAGATTTCAAATCCTCCTTTTGCTCTCTCTAAACAAAGTATTTCTTTTTTTAAGATAATGGTGTCTATTTTTCAAACATAAATTTGATAAATAAATACGCCATCCTAATTTTGAACCACATATACAACTACAAAGGAAGTGGCAGAAACCTCCAGATTGTTTGAGATCTAACATAAGATTTTGTAACTTTGATAATGTAGCTCTATTTGTGTTTAACAGATAAAGTGATTTACTCATTTGTGAAGGTGTGTGTCTGCATTTGTGTGTTACCTATTTGGCCTGGTGGTCCTACAATCCCAGGCAATCCTTGTGATCCACGTCCTGATGTCCCTTCTAATCCAGGGTCTCCTCTGAATCCTGAAGAAATTCAAGTGGAACATTTAAAGACATGCTCTAAATCAATTCTACAATTCTGTACAGAAATAAACTACAGCATCGAGTCTGTACATTGTCAGGGAGTGCATTGCAATGTTGATGTGTACTTCTTTCTGAATTGTAAGATTTGTTGTTAACTAGTATATAAGGTTCATTTAACTATTATCGGTTTATTTTCATTACTTCTTAAATGCTGCTCTACACAGATATGAATTGATGAGCACATGTATACAGGTGAAAAATGTTACATTTGACTAAATTTGCCTATTTATGAACATAACAGTATGTCAAAAACATTTCTTCAAGGAAATTTGGATTTGCACTTTGATTGAATATATTGTTTTGAGATACAGTACACTGCTCTCTAAAAAGCAAGTTATTTAAAAAGGTAATTTCACACACATCACATCTATCTTGGACTGAACAATTGGACATCATTAGATGAGTGTTTTGGGCTCTGAGAGAAACAATGTTGTACCTGGTACACCAGGCTGGCCATTTCGTCCCTTGATCCCTTTTTGTCCCCAAGACCCTTTTGGACCTGGCACTAATGACCCAGGTGGACCATGTGGACCAGGCTCACCAGAATGACCAAACCCAGGTAAACCTGCGTTTCCCTTCTCACCAGGAAGGCCATCAGATCCTGGGAAAGGGGAGATGATAAGAAGAAAGGAAGGAAAAAGGAGGAAACTGTTTAAACTTGTTGGACAGAAATGAATTTCAGGGGAAGATAATAGTCAGAATTTTTAATTTTCATCTGTATTTGGTGTCCTTCTGGAGTTCCTGGTAAAGTACATCACATGACCTCAGTGTATTCTGACCTGGATATCCTCGATTACCATATGGTCCAGCTCGTCCAGGTGGTCCATGTAGACATATCTCTTTATCACCTGGGGGTCCTGGGGGCCCTATAGATCCTTTATTTCCTATATGTAGCACAGGATAAAGCAGTAAATAGATGACTATGAGTTTGTATTTGTGTGGATGTGTATGCATGCATCTAATTACATCTTTCTGACTTGTCTGCAGGCTCCAGTTTGATATTTGGTGCATGAGTACCTTTATCTCCTGGGAAACCATTATTGCCTGGTGGGCCAGGGTTCCCAGGTCTGCCAGGGGTCCCGGGATCTCCTTCAGGTCCCTGCGCTCCACCTTCACCTGGATGCCCTGCAGGGCCTGGGAGTCCTGGGTATCCACGGCCACCATCACCCTGAAAATCACAAGTATAGAACACATTATTTGTTTATTTATGTAATTTCAGTATGAAGTGAGCTGTGGGAAGTGATTCTGGGTAACTGTCAAGACTTTTTACTTTTCATACATGAAAACCACTCACACTAATGCACTGCCTGCAAGTCAGAGGGAGCTATCTGTGGTACTGAAACAGCATTCAGTTCCCACTGAAGATTCCTTAACATTCTACACTCAGAGGTGAAATTTCATTATCCTTTATACAGAAGTAAACATCACCAGAGTTTTCTTTAGCAATCCTCTATTGTTATCATACAGTATCAAACCAAATTTCATAAGTAATAGAGCATTACATTACATTAGTGTAATGTAGCAGCTTTCATGTATTTTTTCATGTTTTTCATCTGTATTAAAAATTGTAAATCCTTGAATCAGGAGTTAAAACTGGATGTGTATAGTCCATTGTCTACATATATACTGTATAGCATATTTTTCTTGTGTGTCTGACCTTCAGTCCTGGAGGACCAGGAGGGCCTTGTTGACCTGGCTGGCCAGGTATGCCCCTACCTGGGCTGCCTGGGAGACCTGGCTGCCCCTTGTCACCTACACAACACACACACACACACACACACACACAGCTGTTTGTTTTTTTTCCCCACAAAATGATCATGCAAAAATTATCTACGGGTATAGGTTTATGGGTAAAGACTGTACATATGGTCTTTTTTGCTTGAGTTCAATAGCACATACAGATTACCTTTCTGTCCTCTGAGTCCCGGCCCTCCAGAATATGACACATAACCTCTTTCTCCCTTCTGTCCTGGAGAACCTGGTGTCCCAGGGATACCTGGGCTACCATGATGACCTGGATATTTGTAAGTGAGTATGAGAGACACTTCCATCATCTACTGTAGGGTTATATAAAGACCATCCATCCATCTATCCATCATACAGCCATGCTAAAGTTACCTGGGCTTCCACGTAAACCAGGCAGACCTTTAAAACCAGGTGGCCCAGGATCTCCTTTGTAGTGCCTGTGGCTGGGTTCCCCTTTCTGGCCTATCAGTGAAGGAGGGAGAGAAGAAAGGCCATACAATGGCTGTCAAAGTTTCTGTCTGTCTGCTTATGTTTTATATATAAATGTCTTTGTCAAACTACGTATTGGTCAAGGTGATTATTTACCTGGAATTCCAGCCAGTCCAGGAAAGCCAGGTAGCCCAGTATCTCCCTGACTTCCTGGAAGTCCTTGAGGCCCATATCCCACTGGCCCAGGATAGCCATCTGGTCCCTGTGTGCCTTCAGGCCCTGGTGGACCTGGGAAACCAACATCTCCTTCCATACCAAAGGAATACTAGAGAGTGGATGAAAAACTTGTTCCAGCAATCAGTGAAATTACCAATGGACTCTGGCTGATAATCTAAAAACTCTAAAGAGCCTAAATGTGACCAAATAGCAAAGAATCGAATGTCAAAACCTTCTCACCGAATCCCCTGGTGGACCTTTAGGGCCTTTGCGGCCTGGTAACCCAGGAGTCCCAGGACGGCCATCATTACCAGGCCAGCCAGACTGGCCTCGGTCTCCTTTGTCTCCCTTTATCCCAGGGCTGTCGTAGGAATATGATTCTCCTTTTTGTCCAGGGAGGCCTGGAAATCCTGTTACACCAGTAGGACCCTTCAGAGAGGAGTGAATGTTTACAAGGGTTTGTAGAAGACAAAAACAACAACAACATCAACAACTTTAAACTACAGTACTAAAGACACATTTTCTTACCTGTATTCCAGGTGGGCCTCTAGGTCCTGGGAAGCCTGGATCACCTCTGGGTCCTGGTCCTGGATTGTCTCCTGAGTGAAAGTAACATAGAATGTGTATTCCAGTTATAAACTATTTATACTCACCACTATTACCAGTAAAACATAATAATGCATTTGAAAGTGGATGAACAGAGTTGGTAGAATCTGTATGTTTTCATGCGATGAATGGTTTTACCACGGGCACCAGGTAGACCAGGGGGTCCCGGTAGTCCTGGAAGTCCTGGTCCGGCACACAGATAACAAGACTCCCCTTTCTCTCCTGTACAGGATATAACCAAAGGAATCTTTTTGTGAGTCCCATTTTTATTAAATTGTATTATATTTTCCACATCTTAACTTTTTCCACTCATTCTAGTCCAGACTGTTGGATTGACTAAAAGAAAAATGATAAAATATTAAAAGGCTGCATGAAATGCTATGTAGCAACAACAGCATGTAATGGCAGAGCAAATTCACAAATGCAAGTTAGCAGGTCTAAAGAGATGTCCAAGCAATTTGCAACAAATTACGTGGCTATCTATTTATGTATAACACTATGTTACATACCTTTCTTTCCAAATGCCCCATCATATCCCACTGGTCCAGGGATACCCCTCACTCCCTTCATTCCTGGTAGACCCTTGACAGTCTTTTTATCTATAGTACAAGCAATACCAACAACAAACTCTATCAGGTTAGCCCATACACCACATTTATACCAAAATGTGAACAGTTGGGAATTGAATCAAAATTTCTTACACTGTTGCTTCTGTATCTCCATGTAGTTTTTAATAAATCTTGGCTTAATAGTTAAACACAAAGACTGGTGCATGAAATCATCCCCAGCCTCTACATGAAATGAGTGGTCGTTGTCAGAGGCAGAACAATTCATTGTGCAACTCAACAAGTTGCGAGAGTCTCATATTACATAATGAAGACTTTTGTTCCTTTACTTTTTATAGCTTTTGTATGAGGTTGAATAGACCTTGAATGACTGAGCATAAGATAGCTCTGCCTGTGACCATAAAACTAGATTGACAATCCAAAATTCACATATTAAAAAAAAGTTTTTCATGCAAGTCAAAAAAGCACTTAAGATATTAATAGAAATTTAATACTTTAATAATACATTTGTATGGCTTTAAAGCACATGCTCTCTTCTGACCAATGTAAGAAGGTTAGACATAGACACCATATAGTAGCAGAAATAAAACAGTCCCTTTTAGCCTATAACTGTGAATATAAGAGTTTGAAATTCCTGTGTAGACACTCTTGTATAGTAACTAGAGGCTGGCAGGCAATAGATAATATTTTAAAAAATAATAAATGAAAGGAAAAGGAAAGCTTTAACTGAAACCACAAAGTACTTTCACCCATGTAACATGTCTGTACAGAAAATCAAGATGCCAGTATTACTGAAAGTAGGTGTAATACCACTATTAGTAGTATGAGTAGTAGTAGATGTAATAGTAGTGGTAGTATTTAGTTTATGAATGCTGCATCTAACTGAAAGGGTAAAACATCTACACGTACTGCTGTCTTCAGGACGTCCAGGTGGGCCTGGCGCCCCACGAGGCCCATGATCACCAGGCTCCCCCTCTAGACCTGGGAGTCCACTATAAGTATCCCCTGGCTCCCCCTCATCCCCTTTGGGGCCTGGAAAGCCATTGGGACCTGGCAATGTCCCAGATGCTGGTCCTGTATAATGTTAAGTTACAAAAGGTTACTATTATATTGAGGAAAAACTAAAGTCATAAATCTTTACTCTGTACCTTTGAAATACAATTAATTGGAGTGATAGACAGATAGACAGACAGACAGGCAGATAGATGGTTAGATAGATAGAGTGAGAATGGCCACTTCATTGCACACCTGGAGGTCCATCAGGTCCAGGAAATCCTGCAACACCTGAGAAAAGAGTAGAAACTTAATTAGTAATTTCTGTATACTATATGCAAGTCTTCTGCAGGAAAGCAATATATTACAGAGTTATCAGAGTGGTAACCATTACTACTACAACAAGTGGATTTGCTACTATTCAAGCATGGCTAACCCCGACTTTAATAATAAGATAAATAAATAATAATAAACTTCATTTATAGAGCATTTTTCATTCAGGGATGTAGCTCAAAGTACTTTAAAATAAAATTTAAAAAATGCAACACACTGAAACAAGGGCAAATACAAATTAGACAACAAAGACAGTAAATGACTAAATATATAAGTGAAAGTAAAAAGAGACATACAAATAATTTTAAAATGAGATAATTAGTAACAAATTAATAAGAATTACAATAATTAATAGGTTTTCACTTGTCCTCTAAAAATGTTGACAGAGCTTTTAGGAAGGTATGCCACAATTTCAGAGCAGTTTTTTTTTTAGAAAAAAACCCTGCACTGTCTTTTTCCTTGTGTGTAAATTTGTGGGTAATTAAAAACCCAGCAGTACTCGTGGCAGTAGCTTGTGAAGGATTATAAAATGACAGAACCTGCAACGTTACTAGTCTCAAACCATTAAGAGCTTTAAAACAAGTAAAAGAACCTTAAAATCTATTCCAAAAGATACCGGGAGCCAATGATATGTAGCTAAAACTGGGGTAATAAGCTCTCTTGTCCTTGTTTTGGTTAAAAGTCTAGCAGTACAGTTCTGAATAATTTGGAAGACTAGTAAAAAGAGCAATGCAATAGTCTAATCTCTTTGTAATAAACACAAGAATATAATTTTCAGCATCTTTATAGGATAGGTACTGAGGCAATGTTTCTAAGTGATAAAAAGCTGTTTTGGTCACATTCTTTATGTGTAGTAAAATGTAACTCTGAATTTAGAACAACTCCTTCAACTAAGAATATTTCAGTTTTATCTTCATTTAGTTTCAAAAAGTTATTGCTCATCCAGTTTTTAACTGCTGCCATCCCAGTAGTCAGGGAACATAGGTCATTGTCATCATCAGGCTCAAGCAAAATATACAGCTGCATGTCATCAGCATAACTATGAAAATTAAGTTTATATTCCCTGATGAGATTACCTAAAGAGAGCATACATAGTGAAAAAGGAGAAGACCAAGACAGCTTCCCTGAGCAACCCCGAAGGGCAAATCATATTTTCCTGATACATGATCTCCAAAAGTAACAAAAAAATCTCCCTTAGAGCTAAGGAGCCAGTTTAAAACAGGATATCATGGTAAATTGTGTCAAACACAGCATTTAGATCCAAAATAATCCTTATTGGTCACTGGGGTCACTGACAATGTTTGCAAAGGCTGTCTCTGTGCCATAGTTAGCCCTGTAACCTGATTGAAACATTCCAAAAACATTGTTTTCATCCAGAAAAGTATTAATTTGGTTAAAACAACTTTTCAAGTACCTTGCTTAAAGAAGAAATATTTGATAGAGGTCTATAATTATTTAAAACTTCACTGTCAAGTTGTGACTTTTTCACTAGTGGTTTTAAGCTGCCGCTTTGAAGGCATCAGGAAAAATTCCACTTTCAAGTGATGTGTCAATATCCCTGACAGGGGTAAAAACACAATTAAAATAATGTTCAAAGTGTATTGGGGACAGGGTAATGACAACAGGTAGAAGATTTACTCTCTGATACTATCTTGCAGAGTTCAGGGTCTGAAATCATTGTGAATTTTGACATGACTGCCCTTTTTTCTTTAGGTTGACTATCATAGTTGTGAGGATATGTAACAATTTCTGCTTTAATAGAAGACATATGATTGGTAAAGAATTTTGCAGATCACATTTTGCAAGAGATGCTTGACTGAGAAGGTCACAGACTGGGCCAGGATTCAACAGTCAATTTATAGTTATGAACAGTGTTCTGGAGTTGTTGCCATCGATTTTAGCCTTTGCTGCACTGATCTCTCTGTCTTTTATCTCACTACTTGTCAGTCTGTTTATGATACAGCATTATGTTCATCTACCTTGAGGCCCATGGAACCCAGGTGGTCCTGGGAGACCAGGATCTCCGCGGTATCCTTTCAGTGGTTCACTATCAGTCCACAGTACCTGTAAACAAGATGTCAAGAGCCATGGAGTGAAATTATTGAACAATAAAATAGCTGGATTCAATTACAGAACATGATGTTGCAATGTACAGAGATCATTCCTCATCATGGTAAAGAATTATTACAAAGACTGAAATACTAGTTTTGCCTACTGGCTCTATCCATGGCTTGCATAACACAAACATGTGTTATAACACATAACACAAACATGTGTTATGCAAGGAAATAGATCAAAATACCACATGAAACTTATAATAAAACTCACTTCTCCAGGTGGACCAGAGGGACCTCTATTTCCTTTTTCACCCTATGGAAGACAAAGTATACAATCAAGAATGATATTACAAAGGATGCTAAACACCAACAGACTGCATATTGTTTCTGGCACTAAATGATCACTCACCATTGCTCCTGGTGTCCCTGGATATCCTGGATCACCTCTGGGGCCAGCCCTTCCCTAAAGAGAATTATGTTATATTCAAATCCACACAATGAGTAAGCACACGCACAAGTGTACACACACACACATTAGCCCAATGACTCTGCATATTACATTGGTAGCACAGTAGCACAGTACCTTTAATCCAGATTGTCCAGGATCACCATCCTTCCCTGGCTTTCCCTGCAAGGAGAATTAAGGACAACCGTGAGGATATTTGGACATGCATTGAATCAGTGGGCTGTGCTTTCTATAAATAGAATAGTTTATAGAAGGCATCAGACATCTATTAATTTATTTTCCCTATCAAATAGCTATTTTGGGTTATAGGCCACATTACATGCCAGTAATCATAAAAGCCCCAAGGGTCAAGGGACAACGCAGGCCACAAACAACTACATTGTCTTTTCAGGATTAAACATGTAAATTTTGGGGTCAAGTCAGGCTAAAATTTCAGATTAGCAATTATCATGGGTGGCATTGCATTAAAAAACATAGGATAATAGCTGAGTGACATTGCAAAGCTGAAACAACCTCAGTGTGGAATCAGACTAAGATTTCCTCCCAACAGTGAACCCTTTGCCTTGTGTAACTTTTACTTATATTGTAGCTCCAGATAGGGATCTAATACTGTGCACTTTAACTTGGACCAAAGCTATTTTCTTGCAAAAGAATTATGATAGAATGACAAGGGTTAGATCAATGACAATTCTTATTTTTTTCTTTTCTTTTCTTCCCTTTCTCTTCCTTCTCCTGTTTAATGGCAAATGACATTGACTTCAATGTTGTATTACTGCCCTCTGCTGACCTTTCTTATTAGGGGGCAACTTCTAAGAAGGAACAATGGTGCAACAGTTAAATAACAGTTAAACAGTAAATTCAATAAAAATTGAGACATCACAATATTTCATATTTATGCATAGCCACAAAGTGAGGTTTAAACGAAAGATGGGAAGTATTCGCTTACTTCTGGACCCTCCGGTCCTTTGTCTCCCTTTGATCCTTTTGTGTTATAGCTATTACCAGGATCTCCCTGAGAAGAAATTGAAACAAAATAGCAATCTGAGAGAAAAATACACAAGACTAACAAGACAAAACAGGCATCAAGGAGGGGGAGCTTTGGACATTTTAAAAGGCATTAAAGTTTAAAATGTGTAATGTCAGATCAAAGTCATTTGTGTAAATTTTGAAAAGATACTTACTTGAGCACCTTTGCATCCTTTTCCTCCTATATCACCTTGTAGTCCTTTTATTCCCTGAATAAGAAATAAACTGCAGGTAATGGTCATGTTCCAGTGATGGCACTTGTGGCACTGAGGAACTGTGCATAGTGACATTAGTTGGTCTGTCAATTGGTCACTCAGCCTGTCAGCCCCTCTGTCCAACATTTATACAGACTGCATTGTTGAAATTTTTCATGAATAACCATGATACTCAGTACACGATTCCTGATGATTTTGGTGACCCCTGATGTTTTGTCCTGTGCTGTCATGTCCAAATGTTCCCTTGAACAAACATTATGATGCATCACAAAATATCCTGAATATGGTCAGACTTCTATGAAATTTGGTATGGATATTTATAGTCCCTGAAGGATTAATTCAAATATTTGACCCTATGACCATTCCTCTTGTATCACCATCAGGCCATAATTTCCAGCTCTACACAAGAAATACTTGCAATAACTATAATGAAAATATTACCATGAAATTTACTGAGCACTGATGTTGTTGGGAGACTTTTCATTTTGGACACTATAATAGAAAAATTTATACCTTGTATTGAGTAATGTGTATGATTAAATCTATGTATATGTTAGATGGCAGGGCCTTGAGGGTAACAGCATGATACAGTTATATATATATATATATATCATGTGGAAGCTCTGTAAAACTTTGTCTAGGTCTGGTGGAAATATGTAACAACTATAGATGCCTCCCAAGGTCATCAGGATAAATACTCCTTTCCTTCTTCAGAATTCTCCACAGAGACTCTTTACATTCTCCATGTCTATAACATGTGTTCTGTTTGAATTAAAGAGACGCTTGACTTCAACCAATCTCAGTCTATTTGATAATTTATCTATCACACTACATGAGTTTTTTCTCTGAACTCATCTTTTCCTTTTCCTCCTTTTTTCAATTTATTTCCAGTTACCTTGAGTGAAAGCCTAAATGAACAGCCTGATCAATCAATCAGCAACTGCAAAATTTGGAAACTGTCCCGGCTAATGTAATGTGCTACCATGGGGCTTGTGTTTAATTTTGGCACTGTCATAGAGGTAGTTGCAACCTATAAAACCATGATAAGATGATGGACTACAATTTAGTGATGGTTTAGTGATGTGTTTAACAATGATGATAGATATATACAAAGATATATGATATATTATTGATGAAAAATATTGTTAAATTATAACTTATCTCCAGACACCATCAGTAATATTTAATTGCTACAGTGATCTGACCTCAGTCTCTTACTGTACCTTTAACACAGGAAGCACAGAGAAAAACTCCTTAATCCGACCAGGTGGCCCAGGTGGTCCTGGTAGTCCTCGCCTCCCCTACATCAAGAAAAAAGAAAAATTGAGACAGGGCATAATGTACACAGACAATGTTACAGTATTATGAACATGTCACAGAAATAGTCAGAAGAAAAAAAATAGTAATGGCATAATGTCCAATGCGACATCCTCTCCTCTTTTATTCAGTGTAACTTAACACTATAGCAGTGTATTAAAACAAATTACCTTCAGTCCGGGAGGTCCCAAAATACCGCCCATGCCTTCTTGACCCTGTAGGATGGGACAGCATTTGTAATTTAACTTGTATAAGTAACTTAAATCTTTATCTCAATGTGAACCCTTTATTTGCAGTTGCAGTATCCATGTTGACTATCCTCGTTACTGCAAACTTCCACTGATATTACTCCTTTCATACAAATCCAGTCACCATCATTTTCACCTAAGGAGTTTACTGATCACAGTACATATTGCCCTTCTGATAAACAAGCACTGTGTCCAACAACACTGCCAATGATGATAATTAGAGCACCTGGCCAAAAAAATAAATAAATAAAACTAAAAACCTGCACTGGTGGTTTTCAAGTGGTTGACTTCAGCACGTTACCTTAGATCCGGGAGCCCCTGGACGGCCAAGATATCCCTGTTAATAAAGAATGTGATATCAAGCGTCACATACTAAACTTTTCCATTCCGTGCAATTCAAATGAACAACTTCACTCACATCAGCACCCAGTGGTCCTTGGTCTCCTTGTAGTCCATCCTCTCCAGGGGAACCTGGATCTCCCTAAAATATACGTAGAAAGAAATTCAAATCATGTGCCGCTTTTTATATCTCCACTTTAAAGAAAATGTTGTACAAATGACTTCTAAACAGTTACCGGCTCTCCTTTTCTCCCTTTTTGCCCATGTGGCCCAGGTATCACATCTGTCAATGTCTGAGTTTCACCCTGTCAAATGGAGGAAGTGAAAATATTTAACATTTAAGTTGTGGTTACAAATATTTAATTATAGTAATTACAGTTGTGCAGTAATATTGGAATATGTTATAATACTTCTTGGTTGCATATTGTAGATAGATAGATAGATAGATAGATAGATGTACTTGTCACAGAAAGTGTCTCACAGGTCTATCATGGTAAACCAGATGGATCTCTCCCAATAGTTTCTTTAATGTAAACCTGTGGAGTGATTTCTTCCTCTGTACAAAGTGGCTGCAGTTCTAGGAAATGCCTCATATCAGTTGTTTTCCTTATGTTCCAAGGACCAGGGGTTGTAGCCCAATCAAAGCAGTCTGATCAAACACCATGTGAGAACACAGCAGTGTGACCCACTACGGGAAGAACTCTAATAGCTGGCATATATTCAACTTGGAACATGACCATGGGAAGCTGGAAGACTGCAATCTTCTTGCACCATTAGTTACAGCATGCTTTTGCTGTCATCACATTAAACATAAATTGACAGACTGAGCAGGTGCATGCAAATTAAGTCTTCAATTAAATAAAGACGACTAGCTGCCTGTGACAGAACGTCATCATGATCACAAGAAACCTGATGTAGTAACACTCAATGCTAGTATTTTTGTGCATGAAAGTGAACATTAGCTGTTCCCAACAATTTTTGTGCTTATTATCAGCTCTGAGAATTAACAGATTTCCTCCTCCAGATGTAAGTAGAAGGACAATTCTTACAAAAGAAAAGAAAAACAAACAAACAAAAAAATCCTCAAACAAGTTATTGGTCTCACATGAACTAGGTACAAAATTAGCTTTGGGAGCATGGGGAGAAGTCACTTACTTTTGCAGTGTCATGTTATTTTTTTCTGAGTGCATCAGGATGCAATTTCACCCTTCCTAAATACAAAGAGTACTTAACAACTGGCCCTGGGTGGCACAACATAATTTTATTACCTTTGGCCCACGTGAACCTGTAGGACCCTGTAAAATAAAAACAAAGCTGAAGCAAAATTTGAACAGTGGTTATTTTTTAGGACAGCATTTTACAATAAAAGACTGAAGTTGATGAGAAGTGTAACAAACCATAATACTGTATTTGATTACAACATAATGATAAATTGTTGGAATTTTGTGTCTTACTTCATGTCCATCAATACCAGGGAATCCAGAACTACCAGGAGGACCATCTTCTCCCTAAAAGTATGTAATGTGTTACAAACATGCAATGACTGTTTCAAGTATCACAAACCCTTTTTAAGCATTAGTACAAAATGTGTGATTGAAAAGGCTCACTTTGTAATAACATTCAGGTAATACCCCATTATGCAAGCAACTCACAAATGAACCAAATCTATTCCGTGGAAGACATGCAGTTATACGACTGTTAATATGTAATATTTTCTTACATCAGTTCCATTGCAGCCTGGGGCTCCTGCAGGGCCTGGTTCCCCCTGTAAACCTGGGATACCCTATAGGAGAATTTCAGAAAGCAAAAATGAAAGAAGTAACATCTACAAGCACTTGCAGGAACATACAGGTCCAAAATACACTTATCAGATGGCAAACAGAGTAAAACACCTCACCGGTAAACCATGAGACCCTTCAAATCCTTCTTTGCCCTGTGGTCCCTGTAAAGACAGTTTAAAAACTGTGTTACAGAATGGATCCTTGATCTACTATAATGTTTACACTTTGTCTATGCACACAGTAGACATATCATTCACAAGCCATTTCAATCACAATATAATTTTCACTCAGTAAGACATCAAATAAACACCCAGACACAAGCTTGGATAGCATGGTTATGTTACCGGATTGCCTTTTGGGCCCTCATGTCCATCAGGCCCAGGGTTTCCCTGTCAAAGACAACAACCCATAATTAATCTTAGTGATCTAGTAAGATGCAGAGAAAGCATAAAAATATTGTAGGTAGGTGCACAACAAGAAAGTGTAATTCATCACAGCCTTGACACATTTCGAGTCAATGTTGCCCTTTGTCAACATTATAGGATCTGTACATACACAGAAAATAAGATCGAAGGAGTCTCAAGAGCCAAACTGAAAGTCTACCTTTGGCCCCATAGGCCCAGCATGACCAGCAGATCCTCGATGACCCTCTGCCCCTGGGGGACCTGTAAGACCTGGTATACCCCTTTGTCCCTGTGCATGAGTGTATTTGTGTGCATGTATGTGTGTGTGTGCATGTGTGAGAGAGACACACACACAAACAGAGCAAAAGAGAGAAAGAACATTTCAAATTGTGCAAATTTCCATTTCTAAACATTGTCAATCAAATTCTTTCTTTCTTTCTTTCTTTCTTTCTTTCCTTCCTGACCGCTCTGGCTCCTGTCCCTGTCTCCTGTTCCCTGCAGTCTCATCTGTTCTGGCTCCCATCCCTGTTTCCTGTTCCCTGAATGCAGTCCTGTCTGCTCTGTCTCTAGTCCCTGTCTCCTGTCTTTTGTCTCATCAGCCCTGCTTCTCTGCCCTGGACCCCTGATCTGCCCAGCTTCC
The DNA here is from genome assembly GCA_029490765.1 of Euthynnus affinis. Classification (NCBI taxonomy): domain Eukaryota; kingdom Metazoa; phylum Chordata; class Actinopteri; order Scombriformes; family Scombridae; genus Euthynnus; species Euthynnus affinis. Next base: position 14,056,258 of record CM055849.1, on the reverse strand, counting down.
ATGGATTCCACTCTAGACCTACTCCCCTTGACTCAGCCTGCCTCAGTTCTTGGTTCCCAGCTACAAGCTCAAGCCTCAGCCCCAGGTATAGCAAGATTCTTTTGATGTTTTACAGTACAGTTTATTTCTTAATTCTAACTTGTACTAAGTATATTGTATAAACTTCCATTTGAAAAAAGTAGTTTTGTGACACATTCTTTAAAACTGAAAGGGGCATTATTCATTCATGGTGAACACCAGCATTGATTCATTTGATGATGTTGTGCACAGGCAAGAGATGATTCACTCACCCTGTTGCCTTTCACTCCTTCACACCTGCACCTTGATCTTCCTGTGCAGACACACTTAAAAAATAATAACATTATTTAAAATATATTGCGTGTGAACCATAGCTTCTGAAACACCTTCTGTCACACCTCCCTTTGGAAGCAGACTGTGCCTCCACATCCCACTGTAGACCAATTAATTTTTTATCAACCATTACGAATATTGAAGGTACTATGGGCACAAAAATCAAACTGAATATGAGCAGACATGATCCTTTTCACCTTTGCAAGAAATACTGTTATGTAGATGAAAATATGCTAATCTGCTGGAGTTTTTAAACACAGAAATTACAATGCTCTCCCACTATATTGACAATAAATCTGAGGGGTGTATCGCAATGCTCTCTTGACTTTGGTTTTGTTTAGCATCACTGTCATACTTCATGTTTTGCTGTTTGAATATAGTTTTGAAAGCCTTCTTGTTTCCACATGAATCAATTCCATCAGATTCAGTCTACTCATTTGAGTGATCAAATTGTTGCTTTGATGGTGGCAAGTGCCACGTTTAGAAACATTGTGTGAATCAATAAATTGTTATTTGCCCAGTGAAGAGAGTTTACTTTGGAAGGATTTGTTGAGGATTTATGAAGGCAATTTCCCTAAATACCATCTATCGTTCTCCAGGTTAAGAGCCTGTGTCTCTGTTCGACATGGTGGAATTTAATTGAGGCCAGTAAATATTAATGTTTATCAGCAGAGGAGAATGTTCACTGAGGCTAAAAACTAAAAGGAGGAGTTACACTGTGGAGGGTTGTCAATAGGCTATATAATAGGTCAACTATAGGCTATAAACCACTCATATCATGAACCTTTATCAGTTTACATTAAATTATTTCATATTGGTCAATTCACCTTAGCCTAGTGGGGATCTAGCTAACCACAGTGCACTGCTCCTGGATAAACAGAGGAAACACTGGGTACAACTCAGTTTCTCTTATACCTTCAATTCGGCTGATTTATTAGTGTCCTTTTTACTATAATTAATTCACTTTCCTTGTGATGTGAAATGGTAATCAAACATTAAATTGACTGGACATTTTATATTTGCATAATAGGACAGGAGGCGCATTGTATTGCCAGTGGCTACACTATAACCGCATGCAGATGTTTGTCATCATTAGTGACCTTTAGTCTTAATAGCTGATGCTCTGTGATGTACAGAAGAGGCTACACTCAATAAATAACATCATAGCTTGTGTTTATAAGCTTATGGCAGCTGAAATATAATATAAACAAGTCAACTTGAACCTTTATATGTGTTTTGTGGCACATGCAGGTATATGTAACCTTCTCCTCCTCTTATTCTAATCTTCTTTTGACACTGCCATTCACTTTGTCAGTTCAGTTCGCAAGTCTCTTATTATATTGCTATTATTTTTCTCCATATTTAAGCAGAATATTCATGTAAAACATTCCGTACATGTCTCTGCTAACTTTTTCTTCAAGCTGTGGATGTGTGTTTTACTTATCTTCAGACATCTCTAAATTTTCCCTCTCCCATATCCTGTCCTTTTTCCATGACCTCCCGTAAAAGCCACTATGGCAGTGCAGAAATTTGCAAACAGACAGTAAACAAACCCTTTTTCTCTAAGATGTTTGCAGATAAGCACTGGCACTACAGTTACAAACATACTACAGTGTTGTATATCAAAGTGAAGGTTGTGAAGAATTACTGACGCTAACTTTATACAGAACAGGAAATATCCATGATGATATATTCCAAAAAGCTGTGATTTAGTGGATTTATTTTTTATGGGACCTGGGAGAGATATATGAAGAAAAAGGTAAAGTTATACCAAACATCATTAATAATTATGTAAAAAAAATAAAGAAATAAAATAAAATGTTACTAGTTGAAACTATTGTTATATTTAATGGAAAACATTGCTAGTGTTTTTCTTGAACAAGCCAATTAACCATTGTACTCAGCAACTAAACCCAGTCCGTGCAGTCTAATATCAAAGAAATAACAGCAACAATATGATCTGGAAAGGATCATAAATAAGACTGTATTCCATGTGTATACACAAAGGAACAAAGTCAGAAAAAAGTCAGCCAAAAAAACCTTGCATTTCAAAACCTGTGCAGATAGCAGCCTGCTGTTGGCTGAATTAAATCAGACATTTATGCAATGTTATGTCAGTAATAATAATAATAAAAAAAAAATCTTACATTTTTGGCCCCACTGCCCATCAGCATCACAGCAAAGAGGATCAGAAGAACTACAAACACTGTCCTTCCCATAGCTTTTCTTGCTGCAGTTACATCAAAAGGTCATGAGTAAAACCTCTCGGGGCTGATGATTGTCTTTTTGAGCGTCCTCCTCAGCAACAAGCCTTTACATCCATCCACTCCTGGGCTATGGGTGATGTTAAGTCATCGCAACAGTTGGATTAAAATTCTCCATCTGGGTTTCAAGTACCTTCATAGACAAAACAGCACGGAGTTGTTTAACTTCACTCTGAAGAGTTAGGTGGGCTGAACCTCCTGATTCAGTCAAGGCCAGCCATCATTTCCTCCCCTCATCTCACTCCAGGTCTTACAAACAGTGGCAGTTGTTCCGTTTGGTTTTTTACTGATACGGAGGCAGAAGATTAGTCTGTATCTTGTCGGAGGTAATCCTGCTTAGGATGCACTAAGATTCATCTGAGTATCTGAATTTGGGTAAGTTGCAAAAGTTGTTCTTTGTTCATGACAGACTGCTATAGACATATAGATCTTAGAGACAAAGATAAAGAGATAAATGAGGTGGGAGGGCAGCATCAACATCTTTATCCATAGCATATTGTCATTTTTTGTTATTATAATAGCATGTGATTCATTTTAAAGGATTATCTGAATGGAAATGATTTTCTACTGTCACATAATGTTAACCATGCATCACAGGTGTCCAGAGGTTGGCTGTTGATGACTTTGGTGTTTCATTCTACCTTTTATCCTCTACAGGGGGCAGCACTGAGAACAAAGCTCACCTGTTCAGCTGTTAAGATGAGATCCTCACCAACTGTTGTGACATGGTGCTCCCTCAGGTTAGTCCAACTGCAACAATGTAGATAATAAATTATGGAATGAAAGAGCATTGGTATATATATATATATATATATATATATACATACATACATAAAGTTATTTTGACTGAATAGCATAATTAATGTTACTAACATTAGAAAATGCAGAGGGAACGCAGGAGGATATAGAAGTATATATAGAGTATATAGAAAGCTTTTAGGTTTTGTCGTAACTCTTATATTTTGTTAAGATTGTTGTGTTTTCTCCCTCTGCAATATTCTGTATACATGTCAGAGTGCTTTTATACTGATTTTTTTTTTCATGTAAACATCTACAAGGCGTGTCTCACACCATTTGATAAATAGATTGATATTTACATGCCCATTACCCTGAAGACAAACACACTTCTTGCCTGTTTACTCAGCTATTCAACACATCTGCGTGCTTTTCATTGTGTAAACTCTATAGTGTACAACTAACCTCCTACACACAGACTGCATAGTTTCAGTTATACGTTCATTACAAGGGCAACTATCATACAGAAATTTAGCAAGTGGAATTGCACTTTTTTGTAATTAGTGCCTGAGCACTGAATGGTACAAAGGCCTTATTGGATCTGAATGAATTATTATTATACTTCTGCCAAAACAAACGCATTTTTGATGGGCCTAAACGTGCACAAAAAATTGTTAAACTTTGCACATACACCAGAAGTGGTGAAAAATTTGATATTTTATGGCTCTCGCAAAACGGCTCGACAGCGCCCCCTAGAAGATTAAGAGAATTGCATATATGAGGGGATGACCAAACACAACATAAACTCTCTTGGAGACATAACGTTACCCCCGGGAAGTCGGCCATTTTGCATCAAAGTTGCGATTTTGACGCCAATTTTGCCATTTCCAGCCCGCATACTTTAACGCACTCTGACAGACTTGACCTCAGTGACTTCAAATTTAGTGAGCATCATCTACAGACCTTGGAGATGAAAAGTTATCAAAACGGTGAGTTTTCAACATTGCCCAGGGGGTCCTTCGCCATGAAAATTGAACTAACCGTAACTCTGTCATACGTGATCCTAAGAGGCTCAAACCTTTTGTGCTTCAAAAGAGTTCAGCCCTGAACACATCCATGTGTTAATACTCGATCTGAGTCATAGCGCCACCTGTTTTACACAAAGTGTTTTGCACTTTGACTCCCTGTGGGAAGCACGGTGATTGGATCCACCTTAAATTTACTCAGAATAGTATCAAGACTTTGGAGTTTCTATAGTATGAAGTTGGTGACTTTTTGTTGAAAGATGACGACGCTGCGAATTTCGACGTCTCGCCATGAAATTTCAAAGCCTTATAACTTGACTCCACGCGGTCTGATCTTTTCCAAATGCCATATACTTGTTAAGAGTTCTGCTTTGAAGACACGTACACGCCTATATTTAGTTACAGTCATAGCGCCACCTACTGGCAACAGGAAGTATCATACTTTGTCAAATTACTTCTAGAAAATTTAACCGATGCACCTCAAAATGACTCAGCTAAGATGTAAGACCTTGGTGATGGTCATGACCCAAAATCAAATGCTGTTGCCATGGCGACACATTCTTCGCCATGGAATACATGCTGTTTTTTAGGGACAAGGGATGGCTCTATAGTCACAAAACTTGACACACACGTCTGGAGTGACACTAGTTAAAATCCTGGGCAGATCATTTGTATAGGTGTGGCACTATGGCTCAACAACGCCCCCTTTAAAATTTCATAATTGAAGCCCTGCCTTCCAGATTAACATATAAAAATGAAATCCACAGAGCGTTATGTATCATGCATGGATGTATTAAGAGATAAGTGGTATCATGTCCAAAGCCTCCTGGAGTCCAACAGGAAGTCAGCCATATTGGAAAAAACGGCCAATTTTCATGTTTTTTTGGCCATTTTTGGGCCTTTTATTTTCACAACTCCTCCAACATATTTCATCATAATGATTTCAAAATCAGCTTGTGTCATCTCGACTAGTTCATGATCAAAAAGTCAGATTTCGTTATTGTTGAAGTGTGTGGCTGTGGCGTGACGTTTACAGAGGAAATTGCTATAACTTAAGTGTACATGGTTGGTCTGCCTGAAACTTCACATTTGATAACAGTCCAAGCGTGAAGACGCCAATATTCAGTCAGTGATGCAACCTGACTCCATAGCGCCCCCGTACAACATTTGAACGCAGCAGCCCCAGCAGTAGATAAAATAGTGGGCAAAGGAAGTGATGCTTATCTCCTTCTTGCACTATCTGAAAACAGCCCGGGTCTGAAAACATCTACAGGCCCATGACAGAATCCCTTCGACTGCGCCATGCCCCAACGCTTGCAGCTTTAATTAAGATTTAATTTTCATGAACAAAATATTTTCCTCACATCTTGTGAGGTTTGTATCAGATTGTCAGAAAACCAGAGTAATGAGGTAATCAGCAAACATGTTAGTCTTTTTATCACATAAACTGTGTGACTGAAAGACATCCAGTGGCTGGCGCTAAATGAGACTACAGTTAATCTGTCACCTCTTTTGCATTCACAGGTGGATCCTTGTCCTGGTCATCTTTGTGCAGCAGCTCAATGCAGTAAGATTTTATTTTTTAACTCTTCATACACAAGTAAACATAATATACTACTATGACAACCTTTAAATCTAAAAACTTTGTAATTAATCATTTCAATACAGTTTAATAGTAAAAATATACTACAAATATACTATAAAAATATAATATACAAATACAAATAACAAATATACTATAAGTCATATACATACAGTATGATGATACTGTATTGCTGAGAATACTCAGTGTTATCAGATATATATTGTAAGACACAGTAGTCATATACCGCAATCAAAATTGTATCTAATTTCCCCCCGAATATTACCAAAAAAAGAAATGTATATTCCTTTTGTTCTAGATTTTATTTTAGATAAACTGCAAATTATTTGAAATGCCACAGCATATAGTAGGCTATTATACACTGATAAAGACTAGGAAGAGCACACATATTACACCTTTTGCTTAAGAACAGATTTTAAGACTATGTTTAAATAGTTTAGTGGACTGGGGTCTCAGTAGATTAAAGACACTTCTAAAGTGCAAAAGTGAAAAAACTGAGCCTGCTATGCAGTACTATAGTGCGAGAATGAACATTAATTTTCTTAAAATGTTCAGTTTTACTACTTCTGTTGTTTTTTTTGTCAACAAATTATTATGGTACATTTTGTAATGGACTGTATTATACTAAGAGATGTTTGCAATCTTTTGTTGCATCAAATGATCCCCTCAATGATTTAAAAGGAAGTGGACAAAATATTAGAATATAATTCAGTCTAATGAAATCATGATCAGTGGCAGCCTCAAAATCAATCCGTCTGTGACACATGCTACAAGAAGTTTCACGACATAGAATTACAACTTCATTTTGCGTAAACACTGCAGATGTTGCCACAGTAGCCAGGAATTTAGTTTAGACCTGTCATAAACAGCAATCTATCAACTTAACAGAAAAGGTAGCCCTGACCCTGATCCTCTAAATGTACTTTACGTCAATGTGTGCATTCTATATGTCTGTGAGCTCTTCTTTGTATAAACATGCCTTATTTTCTTATCTATCATCCCAAACACAATTAATCAAGTCAAAAGCAGGTCTACACTTGGCGTTTGCTCAGCAATTCCCATCAAATCTCCTTGATGTACTTGGACTTGCACCTGGAAGCTGTATATGTTACTCCCTAAGTGTTTATAGTATTTGTCCTAAGTTAACACCTGTGCAGGACTGCTTACTCTTCTTATGGGAACATGCTGTATTCTAGAGCTAGAAAAATATATTGGCCTGGCTGATATATTGGTTGAGTTGGTTTCTTATAGGAATCTCTATTGGTTGATAAGTAAGGCTAGATGATAAGTAACAAGAAATTGTAGTACAGAAATGCCAAAATACTGTATGTGAAAAGTGTATATGGGGCTGCAGACCATTATTGCATACAATAGTTTGTCCAATAGAAAGCAACAAGTTTATTTTTTAAACTACAAAATGTCCTGCTTTGAACTGGAGTCAAAATTCTTTAAAAAAAAGAAAAGAAATCAGAAACGTTTGTGTAATGCCTGTTGGAAAATACAGTTGGCTGATATATCCTTAAAGATCAACTCATGTAACACTGTATACTGTAGTATGTATTTCTAGAATCCAACTGTGTTAGCTGGATACTTCAAATATTGCCTGGATACATTAAAATTACATAAAATACAAAATTTCCAACAAATATAGTTACATGTTCCCAGCAAACAAACTAAAATTTATGTTAGAGCAAAGTTTGTGCTCTTTAAATGTGCTAACAGTAAATGTATGAAGACAATATTATTACCAACAAATAAAGAATTAATTCTGCTAACAAAATAGTAGCTACTATTAATAGCTATCTATGTCATTCACATTTAAAGCTACTAACCAAGCAAGCAGCATTAGATTGCATTTATCATTAGGTTAGCTAACGCAAATTTAGTGCTATAAAGTACTACTCTTTACTGTTGGATTTGAGCATTAGCTAAACCCCTGGCTCTGGCGATTGTCCAATAATGTTATGCTGTAGCTTCACAACCATAATCAGGCAGAGCAGCTAAGTTTTGATGGTGTTCTAAGAGAAATATTCAGTATCCAGAGTTTGATATTTGATATAATTTTTAACCTTTTCCTAACTGAAAAACAAAAGTGTGAAGTATGGTAGCTTACATAAGAGAGACACAATAGAGCTAGCAAAACATATTGTTACAGCGTTATTTCTAAGGCCAACTAAAGACAATAGATTTTGGTAGTTTATCTTTGACCAAAATTAACCCATCACAGAGTATTAGAGCATCTTCTGAAATTAGTTTAACTTTTGAAAATATTGAGTCATTTGCTTGGCTTTTAATTTTTTTCAAATGAGTGCTATTCCTAGCTAATTTCCAAGTTATCATGTTTTGATATGCAAATGATAACAAGGACCGGCATTTAACGCTAATATTTAATTTATTAATGCATGATACCATCAGCCATCAAACATTAAGACAATGCCTTACAGTTAGAATAAGTAGTCAATTTGTCAAATTTGATATGACAGTGATGATGTGGACTCAAGGGGTTGCCAAAGTCCTCAAGTTTCAAATTCTGCTGGAGTTGGACATAGCTTAATTCTAATTGCAATTTAACTGCTACACTATGTAGCAATGGAGACCTGCCAGTGTTTTCACTACTCACTTTGTTCCCAATTTGGCTAATAAATCCAAGACATAGCCAGCTGCTGTATGTTTTTTTTTTTTGTTTTTGTTTTTTTCTAACCGGTAGAGAGATACCCATGAATGTTTAGACCAAAAGAGAAAGTCAACAGATGTGCAACGGAACTCAATCTCACCAGCATTAACTTATCCAAATATTTAGGGTGTTTTGAGAAAAACATTATTGAGTGTTTGTGACACAGACATCTCAGCACTGTAAATCTCCCACTACACACACACACACACATACACACATACTTGGAGGTGTAGAATCACAGAGACGCAGGAACTCAAAGCACGTTTGTGAGCTTCCACTCTCATCAAGGTCAGAACACTCGTTATTTATCTAAGTCTATGTGCAAACACTGACTTGTTTAAAAGTTTTCTAATCAGGGCCGTCCAGTCTCCCAAGGGAAATGTGTTCATGTCCAAGGCTAACTCTCAAAGCTGAACATATTCAAGACTGGCAGATTTCCTCAAATCACCACCATGATGTACCTGATGATGTCCTTTGACCAATTACTATCATATGCTTTGCTAAGACATACACACAACCTCAGTCAGTCGTCATCTCTCTCTCTCAAATGCAGTGCAATAATGTTCAGTAGTCTGTGATGGAAGCCTATGGTTTGTCTCTGTTTGTTTTTCCAGGGGCAAATTGAAGGCCCATGTCAAGGTAGAGACTGCTCTGTATGTAGGTGTCTTCCGGCCAAAGGTGCACGGGTATGAACTCTTTCTTCTCATATTACGTATTGGCAATCTATCCTTAATTGTTCTTTCAATAGTAAGGTTGAAATCTTGAATTTTAAATGGATTTTTCCTTAATTAAGAAGATGTTAAACTATGGAAAATGTTTAATTTGTCCTTTTGTATTTCCCTGTCTTAGTCATGAATGCCTAGCATGACCAGTAGCAAAAAATAAATTAATAAAATAAATAATAGAAAATAAAATATAATAATTACCCAGGAATAAATAGAGAATAATGTCATAGATATTGTACATGAGAAAAAAAGTTTTATTTGTTTTATTTTATTTTTTTTACATTACTTTTCTCTTTGCAGGGGGCTCCCGGTAAGCAAGGAGAGCAAGGACCCCGGGGACAAATGGGACAACTGGGATATGAAGGGCTTCCTGGAGAGAAAGGCAGGATGGGAGAACATGGATTACCTGGTCCAGTTGGGCCCAGAGGAGATCGCGTCAGTTTGCGTGTTGTTGTTGTTGTGTGTATATTGTGTCTGAAATAGAGAAAGAAAGAGACACAGAAAGCAAGGCAGATACTGCTTGCAAATGCAACTGACAATCACAATAAGTCTGCATTATTCAAGTTACTCAAAATAATGTTGTGAGTGAGTGAGTGAGTGAGAGAGAGAGAGAAAAAGTAAGGGGTGAGGGTGTACAATGAACAAAATCCTTTTTTTTACATTTCAGGGCAAGATTGGTCCTCCTGGTTTTCATGGTAATAATGGCTCATTGGTGAGTAAATCACTGTTGTTATTTCTTTATCTACAAATCAGAAAAACAATACAGTATAACTCACACTGACTACAATAATCCCTTAGAGGTGAGAAATCCTCTGAGGGAATTGCAGCAACGTCCCAGACCCTGTACAGCTCATCACAAATGTGAAATGGTCTCACTTATTTTTTCATAATCTCTCAAAATAAATTTTGAATATACATTTGATAATAATATCTGAGACTCCTCCATTTGTAAATATGTCATGTAGCGTTCACTGCTCCACATTACTGTACATCAGTGGTAGGTGCTGAAATTAATTCTAATTAACATGCCAGAAATTAATTTTTGTGTTTGAATTCCAATACAGTTTTAATTCCACAACTTTAACCTATTTGACCAGAACAGTTTTGTTCTTCAAAAGCACATATAGGTGGCAGTCTAACAGAAATGGTGTGCTGATGCGATTTTTTCTCTAAGGAAACACCAACAGTAATTTCAATCAACCATAAATGAAACAGGAGCTGGATATATTGATGGATATCCAATAATGTACATCTCTTGCCTCAAAGTGCAACACAGAACATGTATTTGTGTATGAGTTGTTTTTAGTCAAATGTTCCTCACATAGTAATGGGAAAAATGACACATTCCTAAACAGTATTATCAATCAATTTTATTCTGCAATGAATTAAAAGAAATAAAAACAACGTATGGGCCTGTATGTCTACTGTGCTGGTTAGTGGCCCCAAAATGAAAACACCCTGGAAAAAAAACTGTCCCATGATTGAACCTATGCTGACCTCTGCTGTAGATGGTGCAGTGATTTGAAGCATGTGTCTGGTGCGCCTTCTAGTGGACATATGACATACTGTAGATGTGGGCCTGGTTCTTTTCATTTCCTAATGCAGCTGCCTTTTCATTGCTAAAGGGTTTGTGATTAATAAGAACTCAAGTTTTTCATCTTAATCTCTATATAATTATGAAATGTTCAAGATGAAATATTTGCCTGAAGCTTGGAATGCTGTAAAAAAAAACATTTTTTTAAAAATCTCAAAGTCAAGAGTCAGGGAACCCATTATTACAATTACACTACAATTATAAATCACTACCATAATTGTACTACATTATTCAGGGTCACCCTGGAGCAGGTGGCGAGCCTGGTTTGCCTGGATTGGATGGCTGTAATGGGACAAGGGGTCGACCAGGAGTCCCTGGTGATCCTGGTCAGGATGGTTCTGTTGGGCCACCGGTGAGTGGAGCAGCCACTGTTTTTATCCTTCTGTCATCAATCAGTCAGGGGTCAGACCTTCAGATGTCCCTCACCAGCCTTTGGATAAAATTTAAGGGTTCTAACAGTCTTATGCAGCAAGGTAAAGTACATGGGAATGGTGATATTTAATCAAGTTAACATTGGTAGTGAACGTTCAAAAATGTTCAGTGAATGTAATTCAAAGTTTTGTCAAACTGTCCAATATAAACTTCCTATTGTATAGGTGTTTAATTAGTATTATATGATATGATAATAGATAAATATAAAATATCAGCTCTTTCATTCCATTATGTATTATTTATAATGTGTCTGATTTCAGCACTCACTGTCTCTACTTGTCAGGGACCTCCTGGACCTAAAGGAATTAAGGGAGAACCTTTGTACTTTGATCTTTCAGGACCTTCTGTAAGTTCCCCTCAGAATAGATCAGATAATGATGGTCTGTGCTTCACTAAGGTCTTTTCCATAGTTCCATAATTATTTGCAATATACCATGGCTGTAAATATTCTCATCACTCTCATCTTACTTTAATTTTATCTTATAGGGGGACCCTGGTAGAGATGGAGAACATGGCCTACCTGTATGTTTTCTATTCTTATTTTGACACTAAAGCAGTATTCCTCAGTAGTATTCAGCTCACAAATGAAGCAGAGATTAAATGCTTTAAATGTTACACTCTCTGCTTGTAGTTGACCGAACATCATGTTTAGTCTTATTAACATGTGATTGTATGTAATTGTTTAGTTTATTTATCTGTTTGTTTGTTTATTGTCTTGTTTTGTGCTGTTGTAACCCAGGGAAGAAAAGGATACCCAGGGCCTAAAGGCGTCATTGGCCCTCCTGGACCTTCTGGACATGAGGTGAAAAAATGATTTCTTTCTTTTCATATAGGTTAGAATTATTACAAGACAGTGTATTATTGTATAATACTGTACAAGCACAGTATGCAGCTATATATTGGACCACTAATATTCATGATCTCTATGATGAGAGGAAATGAAAGAGTGTATTTTCATTCTCTTTGTGAAAGAGTGTATTTGTACTTGTGACTCCATTTAGGGCGTCAAAGGAGATAAAGGTGTAAGAGGACCACCAGTGAGTTACCCACTTTAATTTTTCACCATTGCATGTTTTAGTAGAAAATCCTCACTTACATGCTCACATAGATTCACACAAACACAAAACCATACTGAACAGTTTTGTTGTTGTTGTGTAGGGTGACCCTGGAAGATCACTGCCAGGCAATGACGGTGACGATGTAAGAAACCATTTTGGTCTTTGACAACTATGCATTGAAGTTTTGCCTTGTGGTGTGAATGCATCCAACCTACAACCCCGACAAATGTCTTTACCCCTTTAATTTTGTAATTTCAGGGGGAACCAGGCCCACCTGGCCCACAAGGACCAGAGGAAGTCATAGAATATCCTCCAGTGACTCTCCCACCCAGTGGTTACAAGGTGAAGGCAAAGCCCAAATCTGTATTTGTGGTCTTATCTATACCTGTATTAAAGAGGAATCCAACTTCATTCTTGTCTTTAAGGTTTTTATGGTAACCCATTTAATGATTGATGCAGTACACTTTAATCCAACAGTTGCAAATCAAAATCTACTCTCTCCATGCAGTATTTTTACAATTATTTTCTTTGGTATTTCTCAGGGAGAAAAAGGTCGTAATGGACAATGTGGACCAAAGGGCAGAAACGTGAGTTTCATCCTATATGTTAGGATATGTTTGTTCAGGGGGAAAGAGAAAGGTATTTTGAATTTTTTTTTTCCTTAACAGGGTGTGAGTGGAGACTATCATGAAATTAAAGGGGAGCAAGGGATTCTTGGTTTTCCTGGAAATCGGGTAGGTGACTTTAATCAAATTGCACCAGGCTTTTAAACAAACATGTACCTACACACACACGCACACACACACACACACACATATGTATGTATATATATACATTTCTTCAGTTCATTGTTTCCATCTCTAGGGTCCCCAAGGATATCCTGGTAGAGGTGGACTGACAGGACCTGAGGTACACCCGTCACACGATGAAGTCTTGTCTATGCTACTAGACTTATATACTGATATTTTAAGTAAATTACTTTGATATATTTTCAGGGTGTCCATGGAGAGAAAGGACTTCCAGGTCTCATTGGAAGACCTGGACCAAAGGTGAGCTCTGTACAACTTTGAACAAAAGAAAGCTTTCTTCAGTTTTCTCCAAAAATAGTCCATTATAGTGAAAGGGCTACTGGGCAGGAAACTTAAAGAAGAAAAGGTTCTGGTGACACTCAGTTTGATATTGTTTGTTCCTCCCAAGTAAAGAAAAAAAAACATTACTTGTCAGCTGCCCTCTGTTGGCTGCTCAGTGGGATGGTCACTTTTATTGGACCAGTTCAGTGATGCTTGATCATTCTTCTCATTTTAAAAAAATATTATGTAAATCATTCTGTATCTCTCCAAACACAGGGTTACTCAGGAGATCCAGGATCCCCAGGTCTCCCTCAATATTATTATGGGAATGATGCTGTGAGAGGTGAGACCATAGCAGTAACTATACTCTTCTGCACTGGTTATGCTATATGTGGCAATGTGTAGTACCATCCTATACAAAATATTTTGTTTCAAATTTAATAATGAAATATTTCAAGATTGTAAACTGGTCCAAAAGTTTACAATCTTGGTGTTATTGTTGAAGATTTGGTCATTACTATGGTATATTGACAAAACAATGTTCTCATTACCATAAATGTCAATCCTAGATGGCCATTCTAGGATTAAAGGGAGGCGGTGAAATGTTTTTAGCTTCAAGTTGTGGTCAGCTTGAATAATATAATTTACAACACATTCAAAAAAGCACCAAAATGTATGACCTATATAGACTTCTCTCGCCTTCTCCACTGTACATTTATATTTGTAGCAGTTGTATTTTCACCAAAATATGGATGAATATACTTTTGAAGGCCATCACTTTATATTAAACTGTCTGAGACACTGTTTTATTTTAAATTAGTGTTCATTTGTAAATTCTCATACACGTCTGTTAAGTTATTAAATAACCATAGTTACTGTATGAGAACGATCAAGCAACTCTGAATTTCAAAAACACGGTTCTGTGTCTGTCTGTCTCAGGTGCTAAAGGTGAACACGGGAAGCCTGGACCATCTGGACCACCAGGTGATCCCGGGCATATGGGCTTTCCTGGACGTCCTGGCTCACCAGGGTCAACAATACAAGGTTAAAGTTTTGCCTTTGTCTCTGCTTCTTATCTTTCAGGTTATTCAGGAATTTATGCATTGACCCAACTTATACTATTCTTTCTTTGTTTCACACCAATGGTCTGGTTTTTAAACTGTTTGTCTTGAAGCTATCTTATCAGAATTTTCATATCACCTTTCATACATTTATAGGGGAGCGGCCTGGTCCTAGAGGGCCCCTCGGTCCTAAGGGCCAAAAAGGAGAGCCAGGGACATATAACAACTTTGAAATCAATCCATTCCGAGGACCAAAGGGAACTAAAGGAAAACCCGGACCTGCAGGTGTTAGAGGGCCCCCTGGTCGTCCAGGTACTGTATATCTGTACTTAGAAATAACACCAAAGTTAAATATAAATTCATTATTTGAACAATAACAATATATTTGAATGTAACATTACATATTTTGTGTGTGTGTGTGTGTGTGTGTGCACATGATATGCATACTTAATGGGATTCAATTAGGATGTGGAGGTGAGTTTTCAAATACTACTGATAAAAGTCTGCTCATTTTAATACACAATTTTGCCATCAATCAACTTGTGGAAATGTTTAACTTACATGTATGGTGATCGATATTTGTGGCTGGCTGATCCAACAGATTACAACTGTGAGAAAGGGTATCCAGGGGACCCTGGTGACCCCGGTCCTAAAGGATCTGCTGGACAGAGAGGGTACAAAGGAGTTAAAGGTGTTTTTTGTTCATTTGTTTATCCCACAAGCAAAAATTGTGCTCTTCTCTTTGACCTTCAGAATCTAAACATCTTGTGGAAATACATTGCAACTGATCTCAGCTCAAGCCTTTCGTGTGTGTGTGTGTGTGTGTGTGTGTGTGTGTGTGTGTGTGCGTGTGCGTGTGCGTGTGTGAGAGAGAGAGAGATCAAAATAGATTTGTTATACACTTTTGGCATCTCTTTCTACCATAGGTTGTCCAGGGGAATGTCAATGTGGTTATGGTGGGGGAAGCATAGGCCTACCTGGTGAACCTGGTCATCCAGGACCTCCAGGGTTACCTGGAACTCAAGGACTGAAGGGGGACCCAGGAAAGGAAGGATATGAGGGTCCAAGAGGACCACAGGTGAGGACAGGACTCAAACATATAATAATTTTTTCATTGTTATAGCTACAGAAACATAGTTTTGTATGTTATATTGTGTTTTCTTGCAGGGATTTCAAGGACTTCCTGGTGTAAAAGGACAGAAGGGTCAGAAAGGAGACTCTTCTGTGATCGGAATTAAAGGTGAGCATCTGTTAAACTGCACTATGCACAATATTATTATAATGGGACAATTCTTAGTGAAGATATAATTCAAGGACTTAAAGTAATCAATCACAGTGCACTGTGTTCTACACATCCCATTCAAAATGGTAGTTTGAAATTTATATTAAGATGTATTATTTGTCTGTTGGTAACTTTGGGCTTTTTGGTAAAAAAAAAAAATTCATACATGACAATAACCAGGTTTATTAAATGTTTACAGTCTAACATGTACATGTTCTTTTTATTTACTGAAAGGTGCGAAGGGTAACCAAGGAGACCCTGGACATCCTGGTTCTCATGGGGCACTAGGGAGGCCAGGACAGGATGCCCCCCCTGGCCCTGCAGGAGACCCAGGACCACCAGTGAGTGTGCTCTACATTTACTGTAAATGAAATGTTTATAAATTATACTGTGCCTCTTAAAAATATTCTACTTCGATCTACTCTGCTTTTGCAGGGTGCTGGATATCCAGGATCACGTGGTCGCACAGGTAGCCCTGGTGTTCCTGGACCCAAAGGGATTCCAGGGTTTGCAGGCCGCCCAGGTCCTGGCTTTCCAGGCCCCAAGGGGCTGACTGGACCTAGAGGAAATCGGGGACCACCTGGCCCTCCAGGAATTCCAGGGCCACCAGGTCCTCCAGGTTAGAGACTGTGTTCAATTCAGATTTTTCCAATTAAACCAGATGTCACTGGCTCAAAAAACACATTGTCTCTGTGTCACCAGGTGAAGTTGATCGATGCTGTCATGAGGTTGAGACTGGATCACGTGGTCCTAAGGGTGAGCCAGGTTCACCAGGTAGGTCTTACAGGTGTTGCACATTTCAGACACCACTAAGTTGCATTTGACCATTTGTTGAAAAGCTCCATCTCACTGCTTTTCTAACAATATCCAAGTTACATAGAATGGACACTACAATCACTGTTTAAAAGTGACGTATTTGTAAGTTATTAGCTCAAACTTGATGGCAGAATTTGTTGGACATATTAAGCCATATGTCATTAACGAAACATGATTTATAACCCTCAAGACAGTATTGGTTCATGGTGCAATTCAAGTTTCTTTTTAATTTGGTCCAATGTAGGAATTCCAGGTGCACCAGGAAAAAATGGTCTCCCAGGAACTGTAGGATACCCAGGCTCTAAAGGCATAAAAGGAGATGATGGTTGGACTGGAGGAAGTGGACAGCCAGGTAGTTGCCCCATAAGGTGTTATTATATATTATATATAAAGTGTAAAATGTCTTCTGTCCTTCTGCTGTTCCTGCTGTTGCTACTGTTTGTTGTTGCTAGTCATGTACACACGTGGACAAAATTGTTGGTACCCCTCAGTTAATGAAAGAAAAACCCACAATGGTCACAGAAATAACTTGAATCTGACAAAAGTAATAATAAATAAAAATTCTATGAAAATTAACAAATGAAAATCCGACATTTATTTTGAACCATGGTTCAACAGAATTATTTAAAAAAATAAACTCATGAAACAGGCCTGGACAAAAATGATGGTAACCCTAGAAAAGACTGAAAATAATGTGACCAAAGGGACATGTTAAATCAAGGTGTGTCCACTAATTAGCATCATAGGTATCTACAATCTTGTAATCAGTCAGTGGGCCTATATATAGGGCTACAGGTAGTCACTGTGCTGTTTGGTGACATGGTGTGTGCCACACTCAACATAGACCAGAGGAAGCAAAGTTGTCTTAGGAGATTAGAAAGAAACTTATAGACAAGCATGTTAAAGGTAGAGGCTATAAGACCATCTCCAAGCAGCTTGATGTTCCTGTGACTAGAGTTGCACATATTATTCAGAAATTTAAGATCCATGGGACTGTAGCCAACCTCCCTGGACGTGGCCGCAGGAGGAAAATTGATGACAAATCAAAGAGACGGATAATACGACTGGTAACAAAAGAGCCAAGGAAAACTTCTAAAGAGATTAAAGGTGAACTTCAAGCTCAAGGAACATCAGTGTCAGATTGCACCATCCGTCGTTGTTTGAGCCAAAGTGGACTTAATGGGAGACGACCAAGGAGGACACCATTGTTGAAAGCAAATCATAAAAAAGCCAGACTAGAATTTGCCAAACTACATGTTGACAAGCCACAAAGCTTCTGGGAGAATGTCCTATGGACAGATGAGACAAAAATGGAACTTTTTGCCAGGGCACATCAGCTCTATGTTTACAGGTGGAAAAATGAAGCATATCAAGAAAAGAACACTGTCCCTACTGTGAAACGTGGAGGAGACTTTGTTATGTTCTGGAGCTGCTTTGCTTCATCTGGCACAGGGTGTCTTGAATCTGCAGGGTACAATGAAATTTCAAGACCATCAAGGGATTCTAGAGAGAAATGTGCTGCCCAGTGTCAGAAATCTTGGTCTCAGTCGCAGGTCATGGGTCTTGCAACAGGATAATGACCCAAAACACACAGCTAAAAACACCCAAGAATGGCTAAGAGGAAAACATTGGACTATTCTGAAGTGGTCTTTCATGAGCCCTGACCTAAAATCCTATTGAGCATCTTTGGAAGGAGCTGAAACATGCCGTTTGGAAAAGGCACCCTTCAAACCTGAGACAACTGGAGCAGTTTGCTCATGAGGAGTGGGCCAAAATACCTGCTGAGAGGTGCAGAAGTCTCATTGACAGTTACAGGAATCGTTTGATTGCAATGATTGCCTCAAAAGGTTGTGCAACAAAATATTAAGATAAGGGTACCATCATTTTTGTCCAGGCCCGTTTCATGAATTAATTTTTTTTAAATAATTCTGTTGAACCACGTTTCAAAATCAGTGTTGGATTTTCATTTGTTAATTTTCATAGAATTTTTATTTATTATTACTTTTGTCAGATTCAAGTTATTTCTGTGACCATTGTGGGTT
The DNA here is from genome assembly GCA_029490765.1 of Euthynnus affinis. Taxonomy (NCBI): domain Eukaryota; kingdom Metazoa; phylum Chordata; class Actinopteri; order Scombriformes; family Scombridae; genus Euthynnus; species Euthynnus affinis. The sequence continues at coordinate 14,037,526 of CM055849.1, read as the reverse complement.
TTTTGTCCACGTGTGTATCTATTGTTGTTGCTCTGCTTCTCTGTGCCACCCCCCCACTCCCTTCTGTCTCTCTCAACCTAACCAGTCAAAGGAGATGGCCACCCACCTAGAGTCAGGTTCTGCCTGAGGTGTCTTCCCGTTAAAGGGGAGTGCTTGCTCTTGGGGGACCTGTTGGGTCTTTCTCTCCGTAAATTAAAGAGTATGGTCTAAACCGGGGGCCTGTTTCAGAAAGCACGTTCAGCAAACTCTGAGTCTAAACGTGAACTCTGAGTTGATTAACCTCAAGATGGGAAACTTGGAGTTTTCGGTTTCAGAACAGCTGATCAGAGTCAGTTCAATCAACTCTGAGTATGTTCACTTTGAGTTAAGCTCGTGCGTGATGAATAAAACAAGCCATTATCAATGGAGCTCCGATACAACAAGTCACCATGGCAACAGGTAAACAAAGGGCAGCGCCTCCATTTTAATTAGGTCGATGTAGAGATATGAATGCATGTTCATGTGGATGTTGCACATCTTTTATCTTTAAAAAAGAGCTTGAGTCAAAGCGGAAAAAGTGTTGTTGTCTGTAATGTTGTCCATTAATCCATCATTTGGCATGCTTACCATTTCCTTAATGATGATAAATTTGAATTTTACTGTGTATCAGGATGCAGCTGCATTACATTTTAAATATATTTGTTCAGCTTTAATCTGACGGACAAAACACAGGAAGCAACTGAAGATGAAAAATATAGATAAAAACGTATAGATCAGTTAGATGTGACTGTAGCTCTCAGTCTGATCAGTAATAATGAGTTGATTTGTAGCTACTTGAAAAGCCATCAAGGTTAAAATACAAAATATTTTAAATGTTTAGACATCTATTTATATTTCGGCTCAACAGCATTCAGTGACTTTATCTCTGCTTCAACAAATGTAGTGAATTTAAACATTGTCACTGAAATGCTGTTAAAACATGTTAAGATTATAATCTTAACGTGTTTTTAAATAGGGAGCATATAGCTTTTTATTTAAAAATCTCACATTCAAACTACATTCTGCAGCTGCACCACAATCCTGCTCACTATACACACAATATTAACACATTATCTACAATATTATATGAATGATGTCCCATCAGTGGTCCAATCACATCATGAGTGATAGAGATAATTATTCATTGGTCCCACATGTCTAAAGCTTCTTTCTGATATTTCACATTTAAACTGAGATTAAACATTGTGTTCTAATAAAGATTAGCAAAATGTAATAAAGATTTCAGGTCAGAAGCTGCTCTTACAAACTAACAGCTGTCAGTTGTATTCTGAGCTCACGCTGAACTCACGCTGTTTAATAGGCTATCTGAATGCGAGAGAAAAAAAAACGCTGTTTAGAGAAATGACTGATGCGCATAAAAGCGGTAACTTTAGCTAAATGAATATCCAACCAGGATTTAGATAGTAAAACTCCACTAATGAATGCTTTGATACAGACTGAATGAATGAGGAAATGAAACAGTGTGTGTTAAGAGGGAGGAGACAGAGGGAAACTGAGGGTTTGTTGAAGAAAACCTGCCAGTGAGCAGGTTAGCTTCACAGAGTCAGTTGCTGCGGTAACTGACCCCAAGTTTAAGTTAACTCTCTTTCTGAAACTGAAAATCCAGAGTTTCCCTCATCTCAGGGTGAACAAACTCAGAGGTTTCACTAAACCTGCTTTCTGAAACAGACCCCTGCTCAATGTGAAAAGTGAGCCTAAGATTACTTTTGTTGTGATTTGGTGCTATATAAATAAAATTGAATAATTGAATTGAAAGACCTTTTTTCATTGGAGGAACCAGATTGAGGCTTTTGGATCATCAAGCATCCACATTAGTAGAGTTGTTTGTACACTTATAGGGTTCTCTTATTTGTACCAGGACCCCCAGGTTTAACTGGAGATCCAGGTGATGCTGGTCCTGATGGAATCCGCCTGGATGGCTTTCCTGGCTCTCCCGGTATACCAGGACCCCCAGGCAAGAAGGGTTCCCAAGGAACTGTCTACACTGACCAACCAGGTGCTCCTGGCCCACCCGGCCGCCCTGGGGCTGTGGGGTGGAAGGGAATTCGTGGCATTCCTGGAACCCCTGGGCTTCCAGGTGAGTGTCATTTACCAACCAAACCACACAGTGTTTTATGATTGAAGTAATATGGCCAGTAACAGAGTTACAGTGTACTTCCAATTCTTTACTGTGCATTGACCATTGGTGCTTTGGGTTGAATCTTATATCATAATGGAATCACAGGTGAACAAGGCCAACCTGGACAACCAGGCCATAAAGGAGAACAAGGAGTCAATGGTGACCACGGTGACCCTGGTCCCCCAGGCCCACCTTGCTCTTCGTGTGAATCAAAAGACTATTTTGGCCCTCCAGGACCTCCAGGAAGCCATGGACCAAAGGGGATCACAGGTGAGCTTACAGCAGCACAAAATACAGTTATGGGGGTGATGCTGTCACTCTAAATGTCCCTTAAAACTGTCAAGATAAATTCCAGAGTGCATTCATGCATATTTTTCATGGAGCTACCCTCTCACAGATGTATTCCCTTAATTCAACTTCATAATGTTGCATAGGCAACCCTGGTCAGAAGGGAATGAGGGGAGATAGAGGTCCACCTGGCTATGGACGGAAGGGTCAACGAGGTTTACCTGGCTCTCCTGGTGCGCTAGGGCCAGCTGGACCAAGAGGTACCACTGGCTCCCCAGGAGATCCTGGGAGTAATGGCTTGCCAGGACAGAAAGGTGAACCAATAGTTTGTCTCAATAAGAAACCCTTATCACTGTCAAACTATCCGTCTCACTGTCACTATCAAAAGCTTTAAATTTCTGATTAGCTGAATGAAATATACATTTCACAAAAGCTTATGCATCAGATTTAGAAATGCTACTTTATTCTTTTCCTAAGGTGAAAGGGGGTTCCCTGGCAGGCCTGGGGCCACAGGTTCAGGTTATCCTGGACCTCCAGGACCCACAGGAAAACCGGGAGAGAGAGGCTTTGATGGTCAACCAGGTTACATAGGAGATCCAGGATGTCCTGGTAAAAAAGGTAAATGTCTCTGTATGTATGTGTTTGAAACATAACAGAAATATGATATTTATAGTTCAATTTATAGTTTTATAGTTCAATTGTACCTAATAGTTTGGAAACAGCCAGTCTCTATACAGCTGCAGGTATATTAGTGGTTAGTGAAGACATGGTGCTAAATAAGGATGAATGTGGAAGGAAAATGTGTAACATGTTTTCTCTTTTTATTTATTTATGGACTTGCACTGTGCACTTTATGAATCAGACTTACAAGCATTTCATCTAAACTCTGTGGTCCATTCAGGGTTACGTGGTCCCCCAGGACTTCCAGGACCAATAATACACGTGAATGTAACAAAAGGTGCAAAAGGATCACCTGGGAGACATGGGGCAAAAGGACAACATGGATTTAAAGGCAATAGAGCTATCACTTAACTCAAATATGTATTTCAGATTGAGATATTTGTTTGAGACAAGATTGTTTTTTGGATTTTGAGTCACTTCAATACAAAGACATACTAAAAATTTACTAAGTATACTTATATTTTTCCCTTACAGGCACAAAGGGTCCAAAGGGAGTGCCAGGCGATACAGGGCCTGATGGATTTCCTGGTCCACCAGGGTGCAAGGGTAGTCCTGGTTTTCCAGGCAGGACAGGAATACCAGGACCTCCTGGGCATCCTGGAATTAAAGGTTTCCCTGGTCCAAGGGGATATCCTGGGCATCATGGAGATCTGGTATACAATAAATCTCATTTATTATCTTCACATTTGAGAGGCATCTGTATGAGTCTTTGCACCATGTTCAGTATCTGTCCTATCAAAGACAGAAAAATAGCTGAGTCACTTAGGGAAAAAAAAAACTAACAAAAACACTAATTGTGTGACAGACAGCATATCATTTCTGATAATTCCACCAGACTTAACTGTAGATCATTTATTATATGTAAGATTTATAAATGATAAACAGTTAAACAGTTTGAATGTGTGGATGTTGATATACAGGGTGATCCGGGGCTTAACGGACATGTGGGAATCCCTGGGCTACCAGGATTTCCAGGTGTCAAAGGTGAGTCAAAAGAGAGGTTAAGTTTTATACTTTTAAGAGATATTAATCCAAACAACACAAAAAAGACATAAGTAATTAAGTATATATAACAACAGGATTTCATACGTGTGTCATTTATTTGGACTGAATCTAATTAAACCTGACCAAACCTGTTCCAGGTGAGAAAGGTGAATCTTTTGGACGACCGGGCCGACCTGGACCCAAAGGACATCCAGGGGAGAAAGGACACAGTGGTAAGTTTAGAATATGCTACACTGAGCACAAGATCTACTACAAATGATGAGGAGGAACTCTGAGAAAAATCTCTCAACCTGTCTTGAAAGAAGTTTGGCAGTTTCCTAGACTATATATAGTAAGTTGAAATATAACTGGAAAACAGGAAAAGACAGGATTTTATATAAATAGTAAAACACTTTCCTTCACCCTATCCTAGGCAATGCTCTTGACATTTCAGAGTAACATCCCATCAACCCACTTAAGCTTCTCTCATTCATTGCTTTTCTCTTCCCTCCAGCACCAAGAGGGAATCCAGGAGATCCAGGTAATCCAGGCCCCAGGGGAGTCCCAGGACAGCCTGGACGACCAGGCAGCCCTGGAGAACCAGGAAGAAAAGGTGGACCAGGTAATTTCCAGTGAAGATTTGAATCGGTGGATTAATGTGCTGCAGATGTTGTAAATAAACTGAAAGAACATTGCATTGGTAACTAGGGTAGTTTGTCTGCACATGATGTAAATCTCTGCTGTTCCCTCAAGAGCTTTTTGCCAATGTGTACACATAGGTTTGAGCTGTTTTATGTGTGTGTGCCTCTACAGGTCTCCCTGGGCCTCATGGTCCATCAGGTCGTCCAGGTGTGAAAGGTGCGAATGGTGATAGTGGAGGCGACGGACCGCCTGGCCCACCTGGCCCATATGGACCTCCAGGTACTAACACAAGGTCCATTGTCTTTCTAATCATTAAATGAACAGTACAGCAGCAGTAAGTCTCCATTATGTCAATTGTATTGGTGTGTATTGGCTATCACCTGGCTTGAATTCTGTGTCAAAATGGGTTTTGCGTAGTGGCAAAGAAAAAAGTGAAATTAAAATTTAAAGTAAAATTTCAGAAGACTCATAAAGAAAGGTAAAACATTTTGGTGTTGTACTGGAGGGAAAGTGCTTTTGAATGACACCCAACGACATTATTCTTATATTGTATTGTGATCTTATACTAGGGCTCCCTGGACCCCCAGGTCTGGATGGACTGGATGGTCTTATAGGTCCAAAAGGGATGAGAGGAGCATGTGGTAAGAGAGATAAAAAAAAAATTAGCAACAATTTTTGCACATATTTCATGGTGTGTCTGTTATATTCAATTTTTGTGAATTGTTGTTGGAATTGTAGTGGAATACTGTCACTTAAATGTTCTCATCCATCATTTCAAGGCAAAGATATCCCTGGCCCTCCAGGACCAGATGGTTTTCCTGGACTCAAAGGTCATAAGGGCCGCCCAGGGCCTCCAGGAGACATTTTTTATAGGCCAAAAGGCCTGAGGGGCCCACCTGGCAAGACAGGTATCATAACTATTATCATAAATAGTACATCTACTGCACTTGTCTATAATGGTGGGGGACAACACACATTCAAAGACCTTTGATGCATAAACTGGATTTGCTTTGACATATTTTTTTCTTAAAAACACAGTTGAATTGAAAAGACATTTTTTAATTTACATTTTGAATATAGTTTAGCTCACAGTGACATACAGTTAACAAAACATATCATGTAGCTGAGTAGATTTCTACTTGCAGTACCCACAGCAGTCAAATATTTTTTTTTGTTAGGGCCTGAGCCCTGGAACAGGGCGAATGATTTCATGAAAATCCATGAAAATGAATGAAAATGGCCATTTTTGGGTCCACGCCAGAGCTATCTCCTCCTAGAGCGTTCATGTTATTGGCTTCAGATTTTAATACATCCCTCATGAGACTGTGCTGAACAAAAGTTATTAAAAACTTTGTAATACGGTTTTCATAATATCTGAACTCAAAGTTGATGTGTGACATTTAACTTATAATGCATTTCAATGAGAGAGGCATTCCCTGAACATGCCCACTCTCTCTCAATTAAAGGCTGCCGTCTAAACTATAAGTCACACGACTTTCAAATCTGTATCAATGGACTTGCAATGAAGATTCCTATGAAACACATATATTTTCAGTCCGATTTGGCCAAAAGTCATGGCCTGTATGTACTTTTTTACACAGGAGAAGGACTCTTCTCTCTTCCAGCAGGCAGGAGGGGGAGGAGTCAACAGCTGACTGCAGCTCAAAGGGACACATGCAATGAGGCTGCCTGATTAGTAATACAGTGCTGTAGATAAATAGACATAACTACATTTTGCAGCTCAGTACTGCAGTTTTTCCTTTGTTATATCCTCAGCACCTAGCCCTTTGATCACTCTTCATTGAAATATATGACTATTCCTCTGTGTCCACTTGCCATTACTTCTTGTCTCTACACAACAAAATATGCCGTCGCTCACTTTCTCCATTCAAATACATTACTACTTCTCTGTGTCTGCCTGCAGTTTCTCATTGTCTCTGCACACTTGATAGTACACATTTCACTCAAACTTTTATCAGGCCATGTGGGTTAAAAGTCTTTACTTTTCTAAAAATGCACTTGATTGAATTGATTTCTTTTACACACAAACTTATCAGAAGCTTTTAAAGGGTTAATTTAAATGACAGTACAGGGGCACTGGACACTGGTGTGAGCCAGACACACGTCTCACTCTGCAGAAATTTGTCATTCTCACACGGTTGACATTTGATTTTGTACACATTTTAATCACACTTTTATCAGGTCATGTGGATTAAAAGTCTTTACTTTCCTACAAATGCACTTGATAAGAATTAGGAAATTAATGTCTTTTACACAGAAACATCACAATTTCTCTATATATTAATTGAAATTACAGTAAAGGGTCCAAAACTTGTATACTTTCCCTTACAGTGGTGTGAGCCACACACACATCTCACCCTGCAGAAAATTGTTATCCGCACACCGCTGAGATTTCATACATGCTCCTATCTGCACCGTACTTCAACTGTTTTTTAAGTCACCACCTTCAGCCCAGGTCCGGAGACATCTACGAGAGTTTGATGGATGCCCTCGGACGGCGCCGCATCCCGGTGTGCGCACAGGGCGAAGGCCCATCCAACACTGCTTGCAGCTTTAATTTTTCATATTATGCTGATGTTAAGTAAGATTAACTGTTCCACTCCTCTATATATGCTAAGAGATATGAAACGTTTCTTTATTTCCTCCTTCAGGTCCCCAAGGTATCCCAGGTGAACCTGGATTCCCTGGAAGAGATTGTCTCAGACATTTGCATCCTGGACATTGCGGAGATAGAGGATATGAAGGCCATTCGGGACCCCCAGGTGTGTGTGTGTTAATGTTGATCTGTTTGTCTGTATATGTCTGTACATGATTCCATCTCTTTATGGCCACATTTTGGAATAAACAGTGTGTGGATTTTTGTGCACGTGTTCATGTTTAGTTATGGGTATGTGTGCCTTTATATCTTTACTTCTTTCATATCATTCCACATCTGGGATGTTGTATTTGGTTTTTTAGGTCCTCCCGGGAAGCAAGGCCGCCCAGGCAGCAGCTCTCCCTGCAAAGGAGACCAAGGACCACCTGGTCCACGTGGGTTAAAAGGCCATAAAGGAGATAAGGGCCCTCCAGGACCTTCTGGGTCTCAGACCTGCTCAGGCTCTGAAGGACCAAAGGGTACATTACAGTCCAATCAGCCATCATCAGTAATTCCACTATTGTCATCCACTTGAATACACTCTAAATGTTGCTCCAATTTTACAGGTGAGAGGGGTCTTCCTGGTCCCAGCGGTCCTCCAGGACAAAGAGGTCAGAGAGGTGTCCCTGGGCCCCCGGGTTGCAAAGGAGTACCTGGCCCACCTGGAGACAGAGGTCAGTGGCAATATAACTATAAGACATCATGAATTTATTTTTCTTGTTTTTCTATTTTGAGTCACTTTTTACATTTGATGATTTTACTGCAAAATGAAACTGTATGTTGTTATCCATAAACAAGTTATCTATTATTTTGGTTTTAGAACAATGACCCATCAAAAAAGTTAGTTCTATGGCACACCTTACCCCACGGTAGAGGTAAAATGAGCATGGGGGTGGGGTTAATTGAGTGCTCTATGGGTAAATAGTATAACCATTAAATACTGATATAAAAATTACACAAAATCAAACACATTTGAGATCATTTTGAACTTAATACCATCAATTTTAACAAAAAGTCATACTTTTAAGTAAAATGTTATGTTTGTGTCCTGTTGTTCAACATGTTGCCTAAACATTTTCAGTAAAGATTAAACTGTGATCTTTGGGTGTTAGCCACAGAAAGAATATGTGTGTAAATGTGCTTTTGTGTATACAGACAGGTGACAAATTAAAGGAAAAACTGGTCCAGGTCTGAATGTTTGACCCTTACAGTGAGGGGATCTGGTGGTGAGAATTAAGAGTTGAAGGCTGAATCCTTATCTGCCTTTGCTCCCTGGACATTCCCTCTAAAGTTACAGAGACCAAGTCCCACACCTCACCTTTGATAGTACCTGTTAGGAACATTTTCACATGGGAAGCAGAGATCATAACGTCTTACAATGAGCTTTTGACTATAAGGCAGTGTAACATAATCTTAAGACAACATAAGTGTATATGTTTCCATTTCAATGACAGTGCCCCCATTCACAGGGCACGAGGGGTCACAGAATCATTTAATGTGTATGAAAATGATGTGAATCATATTCTATGGCCTTCACAGTCACCAGATCTCAACCTATTTGAACACCTGTGGGAGATTTTGAACCGATGTGTTAGACAGCGTTCTCCACTACCATCATCAAAACACCAGATGAGGGAATATCTTTTGGATGAATGGTGGCCCAACACCTTACTAAGACACTTTATGGTGGCTTTTCCTTTAATTTGCCACCCATATGTATGCACAGCACGTTTGTGTGCGGCTTGAATTTAACATTAGCCAACAACTAGGTATTTATTCATCAACATTTTAATACTTGTAACAGTGATCAAACATTAACATGAAAAGGATCTCTAGTCTCTAGAATATCAGAAAATAATTTGGGGGGTAAACTGAGCCATTGACTCAATTTGCCCCAACATCACTGGCATGTTTTACCCCACAAATTCCATTTTGACAGAAATGTTTCAAACAGTGGCTCAGATCCACAGTTATGCTAAGTTTATGACCTTGTTTTGTAGCTTACACTGACTTAAATTAACATGTAATAATGTCCAAAACTTATCAAAGACTGATAACTTTAGTAACATGATGAATTCACTTGGCATGACAAAAATCTTTTTTTTTTTTTTTTCACTCTCTCCATGTGCTTGAGTCCAAGATGGACTGAGTAATGTGAACTATACTTTCTTAATTTGTGATCACATGATTACTTTTGCTTATGGTTACCTAGATGAAGGGGGTGCCTCATTTTACCCACTGGCTCTATTTACCCCGTTCTCCCCTACTGGACTGTTAACAGTGGAAATAGACAGGACATATGGGGGGAGGGAAGCAAGTGACATGACACAAAGGTCTCTGGTGGACCTGTACTTAGGACATCTGTTCAGACATAAGCCTTAAAACTATTTTTTGATTGATTTAGAATTTATTCTCATTTGTGCACACTTCTGAAATATTGTGGTATATGTACCGTATGTCTGGTAATGAATGTGTCATGTCTTTATCCAGGTGCTAAAGGTGCCCTTGGTGATTTACTCTATGACTCACCAGTGCGACCTCCCCCTGGAATCCCAGGACCAAAAGGTGAACCAGGACTTAAGGGATTCCCTGGCGATATGGGGCCTCCTGGATCTCCAGGATATAAAGGCATGAGAGTTTAATATATTCTCTGTATATGTATATGTATACACTTTCTGGTACTTTTTTCAAAAAATCACTTTGTTTATATCTGTGTGTTCTCTGTGTGTTCCAGGACAAAAGGGTGCGTTAGGGTCTAAGGGCCAGCCTGGCACACCAGGTCCTCCTGGTCATGATGGTCCTGTTGGAGATCCAGGAGATGTTGGCCAGATAGGATTTACTGGACCTCAAGGTGAATAAAACACAGTCATCTGACAATTCCAATGTTTTTACTGTTAAATCTAGTGTAAGGATTTTTAAAATGAAAGACCTCATCATCACAGCTAAAGGGTTATCCACACATTACAGCCTCCAAAGAAATACTTAATTTATTCTCTCCTATATTTCTCTACATATACCTCTTCCTTTTCATCCCGTTGCTTCCTATTCCACTTTGCCACCCTTCAGGTATCTCAGGTCTACCTGGTGATCCGGGTGAGCCTGGCTATAGGGGGGCATTGAGGTCAGGATTCCTGTTGGTCATCCACAGCCAGTCAGCTACGGTGCCACATTGCCCTGATGGCAGCAGTAAGCTTTGGGTGGGCTACAGTCTGGTCTATCTGGAGGGACAAGAAAAGGCTCATACACAAGACCTGGGTAAGTATCTGCATAAAGTGATACTTTTGTTGGTTTCTTTAAACGAGTTTATCCTAAAATGTTTTGTTTTTACCTTCTTTCTGTTCTTTTATCTCCTCTCCCTGTAGGCCAGGCTGGATCTTGCCTGCCTGTATTTTCCACCATGCCTTTCTCGTACTGCAACAAAGCTGCCTGTCACTACTCTAGTCGCAATGACAAATCCTATTGGCTCTCCACCACTGCTCCCATACCTATGATGCCACTCTTTGACCAGAACATTATTTCCCACATCAGCCGCTGTGTGGTGTGTGAGACAGTTTCGCCTGCAGTGGCTTTTCACAGCCAGGATCACAAAGCACCTGCATGCCCACCTGGCTGGAGGAGTCTGTGGACGGGATATTCTTTGCTCCTGGTGAGTTTGATAAAGAGCTTGACTATTTGTGTGAAATAATGCTATCAACTCCTTTAATGGTGACTAGCTGCCTTCTTGTCTTCAGCACACAGGAGCAGGTGACGAGGGTGGCGGCCAGTCTCTGACCTCTTCTGGTAGCTGCCTTAAAGACTTCCGAACTCACCCCTTCATCGAGTGTCAGGGTGCACGGGGTTCCTGTCTCTACTTTGCCAACCTCTACAGTTTTTGGCTGACTACTGTTAGTCGGACAGATCAGTTCATCACCCCCAGGCAAGGCACCATCAAAGCAGCTGACGAACAGCGACACAAGGCTAGTCAGTGTAATGTCTGCCTCAGACAACAGTAAAGGACCCTACCTTAGTTTTATTGTTTTGTAATTGTTAACATTTTTAAAACCTAATTCTGAGTACCACTCAGGGTTATAACTAAATCATGTATGGTGATATTTTACTTTAAAAGTTTTTTGCAATTAATACACATCTACATCAATCTGAATGTTTTCATTTTACCATTTGTTGTCACTGTATTTTTTGCCATCATTATTTTGCATCTGGTGCTGTTTCCAATGACAAAAAATGCTTGATCATCTTGATGCTGTACCTTGTGATTTTGTATTCTTCTATTTCTTGAGACAAGTGGCAAATCCTAACTAAATCATCCTCCAGGAGATGTTTCCTTCCTCATTTAAGTTGTTCTTCTCCTGAATTAGAATAAAAAAATTAAAATTAAAAAAATTAAAAAGTTTCAGCACCATGAGTCATTCAGAGTTCAAAAGCTATGACAGTTGAAAACACAACAACCTACATGCAAAAATCCCAAGGTAGGGGAAAATGAATAATTTCAACACAATATGTTGTTCACATAGCGGGTTTCAAGTTCATATTTATTTATTTCTCTCAACAGAACCCAAGTGACAATCAGAATACAGTACTTTTTTTCCTCAAACATGTTTTTTCCTTTTCTTTTTTATTACGCAAAACAAGAGAACACTCAGTGCAATAAGACAGAGGACTCTGACAGTGCGGTGCTCTCTCTACCTTTTCACAGTGCACGTTTATACACACAAAAAGATTGTACATCATCATTATTACATTTCTAACCTCCACCCGCCAACATCATGGATAGGGCAAAGTGAATGTCTTAAAACAATCATTTTTAAAGATTCAACTTGCATACATTGTAGCTTGGCACACACATACAGCTCTCTCCCTCACACACACATACAGGTACAACAAAGAGGGACCTCTGTAGCATTGATTCTCACAAGAGAGGGGGTACTGCACTTGCATTCTGAGGGCTAGCTCATGTATCAAACCCATATTAATTTGGCAATGTGGACATTGCATTTGAATGTGCAAAAGAGAACCAATTTAAATGATGTAAGTAGGAGGCTGAGGTAGAGGGAGAGAGTAGGGGGAGAGGGACATGTATGTTACCAGCCTGATTCAATGTGATTGAAGATGATGGGTAGTGCAGTTTTCTTTACAAAGCCTCAAAGATTTGTAGGCCTTTGTGCAACCCCTGTCCTTTTGACTGGGTAGAACTGTTGCCATGTTATAGGTCCTTATACGATTTGATCTCTAAAATGGTTGCCAGCCAATTGAATTGGGAATATTGTCAGGGACAACCAATCGTAGATGACTGCATGTCACAGTCTCCTGAGGCTTTACCTCCTGGCCAAAAAAATGAAAACTTACATGGCACAGCTCGCTACTTGTAACATTTTCAAAAATATATATATAAGCATAATCTTGAAAGTTATTTCTTAAGCAAGTGCATATGGCTATTATAATCTGCAGTAAAATTAAGAAATGTTCTAAAAGTGTTGATTGTACGGGCTGGTTGTTGGCATCAAGTATTTACACTGTGTCATGGTGCTCGCAGTGTGCATGGCAAAGTAAGGGCGCTGGTATTTGCCAGCTATTGCCACCAACCCCATTTGAAATAACCAGCCGTCCAAAGTGCAACCACACCATATCTCGCTTTAACAGGCTTTGGCTGGTTTTGGAAATCATACTGTTAATAATGTATGTTCTAATTTACTACCTCCCCAACCCACCCTCAAAGTGTATCTTAGAATACAGCAGAAATATTTCATACTTTCTGTGTCCTCTATTACATGCCATCCAACAGGTTTTTCTATAAAACGATTCAACTGCTTCAAAAGGCTTTTAACGAAGTGACTACACAGCTTCTTACTGTGAAATACAAACTGAAGCACGCAGAGTTTCCTGTTTCTGTTCTAGGACCATCTGTTGTACATTCTAGAACATACTGGACCAGGCATGGAGGGTGCTGTAATCTAAAGCACGTCGACGCAACTCCTCAACTTACAGTACAACAGTGAAAATGTAAAGTATATAGACAGAATTGAATAGTCCATTCATTTAAGTGCTTATAAGCACAAACAAAAGAGTTGGGCATAAGAAAATTATGCTACTACAGTACAAGTATTGATAGATTATGCTTTCAAATGTAAAGTAACCAAAACAAAAATAACATAAAAACAAACATTAGATTGCATCTACATCTACTATACATAATTTAAGCTGCTTTTTAATTCCCATCTGATTTAGAAAATATCTATTCATCAAATATCTATTCTACTAATTATATTACAAGAATCCAGTCACAGGAAATATAAAAATATCAAATATCACCGGTGATGATAAGAAAACATGACAACCTGAACAAGCAGAAATATTGCTATGGTAACCACCACTGTCCTTTGACATCAGAGACTATCATCCCCCTGTTGCTCTTATTGGCTGTCCTGACGACCCCGATGTTGCAGGGAAGAAACAGCACAACCCAGAGGAGGGAGGGCGTGGGTAATTGGGGGTTGTGTGGCAGAGAGGTGTTTAAGTGTGTTTGTCATTACTGTCAGATGGCCGTGTCCCAGAATACAGTTGTCTGTGTAGGGTATGGGGGAGGACGGATTTTTTTGGCCCCGCTGCTTTTCCCCCAGCCTGGGAGGACAGATGGGCTTTCTTGCTTGCACTGACTCCGCTCCTGGGGTCTGTCCTCGTTCCTGTCCACAGGAGGCCTCTCCAGAGATCTCTGCAGGTGTGGATGTTGTCTGGAGCGGATCTCCATGCAGAGGGTGCGTTTCCTCTCGATCTGCTCTAGCATAGTGGTGTCTCCACATACCCATGGCATCTGGGGCATCTGAGGGCCAGAGACAGAGACATGCATTAGTGAAGTGAAGACAACTTTACTTTTGAGCTAGTTGAACACTTAAAGCCCCTGAAAATTTGGCTTAATATCTTAAGAATCTTCTGTTAAACATAAAATCATGCTTGGATGTGTGGTTTGATCAGATTTTAATGACTGTAATCATACTCAACATCTTTTTCTAATTGAGCTCCACCCAGTGAGAGGTGCAGAGAAAAAAGGAATAGAAGATATTTAAAATAACCCAAACTGTTCCAGCTTAGCTTACCAAAACTTGCTCTGTTGATTTTCAAGGCCTTTAACAGGATAAAAATGTAAGTAAAGAAAAACAAGCAGATCTCCATACCTGGTTTTGATGAGTCTCTGCTGCTCTCCTTTGTGGAGTTCCCATTGGTGATGGGTTAGCAGGTATAGAAGGTGATCGGCCATACTTAGGTGCAGCTTTTAGATCTACAAAGAAAGGAAAAGAAATCTTTAGTCATTTATATTAAGAAGAGTTACAAACATGTTTTCAGCTGAATACGTTGTGTTACAACATTATAGTTTCACTATATGGTTAATGTCAGATTCTCCCATGAATTTGAACCCTCACCATTTCCAGTTCCCACAGTCATTGGTGGGCTACCAGATAATCTCCCGTGATGAGTAGGGGTCGTTGTGGATGAATGCTGCCCTGACATTGTGCTGCCATTCCTCTCTTGTGCTTTTGATTGGTCCATGCTGTAATTTGCTCTGTTATCTCGACGGGGCGTGCCATCTGATCTGTATCCTCTTTCTTTACTATCACACCTGTACTCTGTCGCAGTAGGGCTCTTGGTGTTTTTAACATCATAATGATGTTGATCTGAGCCATTTAAACTTCTGTCTTTGCTGTCCCGCCTCATTTCAAGGCCAGTTCTACTCAGATCTTTACTGTCCTGTCTGGGTAGAGGAGGAGGAGGAAGATCTCCGTTGTGGCAGCTCCGATCTCTGCCTTCATGCTTGGATTCAGAGCTGTAGCCAACCCTGTCCTTGCTGTTTCTAGATGTTTCTTGCCGGGGAAGGATCTCAGGTGGCTGGTCTATTCTACCATCATGTCTATGTTCCATGTCATTCCTTGCTCTCTCTTTGCTATCCTGTCGGGGTAACAAATCAGGACGATGGTCTTTGCTATCGTGCCTATATTCTGCTCCAGTTCTAGCTCGGTCTTTGCTCTCTTGTCGGGGTAGAAGCTCAGGTGGCCTGTCTCTTTCATGTTTTGAGTCCACACCGTTCCTGGCTCTCTCTTTGCTATCCTGTCGGGGTAAGAGCTCAGGTGGATGATCCAGCAGTCTCTCTCTGCTTTCATGTCTACAGTCTACACCATTCCTTGCCCTCTCCTTACTGTCTTGCCTTGGTAACAGCTCAGGCGGCTGATCTAGCAGTCTCTCTCTGTCTTTGCTGTCCTGTCTCAGCAAAGACTCCATTCCATGCCCTCCACTCCGGTCTTTGCTGTCTCTTCTTGGCATCAGGTCGCCATTGCTAATCCCTCTGTCCTTGGAGTCTCTTCTTATCAATGGGATGGGTTCTAAGGAGCTGCAGCTCCTGTCTTTGGAGTCCCGTCTCACAGGGATGGGCTCTACACTGCTGCAGCCCTGGTCCCTACTATCCCTGCGAACAGGTGGCACTTCAGTGCCGCTACAAGTACGGTCTTTACTGTTGCGCCTGTGAGAAAGGGGCTCTACATGGCTGGATCTGTCTTTGTCTTTGTCTCTGTCTCTGTCTCTGTCTTTTTCTTTATCTTTGTCTTTATCTCTACGGTGAGAAGACTCTTTGCTGTGGCGCTCTTTATCTCGCTTGGACTCCTTGCTGTGACTGTGACTGTGACCGTGGCTGTGGCGGTCCTTGCCTTCACGCTTGGACTCACTGTGAGACTTGCTTTTGGACTCAGCTGTAAGAAAAAAAAGAACAAAAATATTCAGAAGACAAATATAATCAGATGATTCTAAAATCCAAACTGATTCTTTTCAGTGGTAATTGAAAATGCATTCAATATACATTGGATAATTGCTTGAATATACAGTAAATAATAAATAATATATCTGTGCAGCAAATTCTTCTGCTTGATGTTACTGCACTACAATTAAATGTCCTCTAGGTGTCACTCACTACTCACTAAAGCAGCTGCTGTAAACCACTGGAGGTACAATAGATCCATCAATATATGGGTTAACTGGCATTAGAATTGTGTTCATTGTGGTGGACGATATCCACTATTATGAACTGTGTTACATTGTTTTAAGTTATATCTATTCAACTCATAAATTTGTAGATAACATTGCATTTTTTTCACTATTCTTCTCTTTCACCTTAAAATCTGCAGAATCTCAAATATATCAATATATGCATGGTGATACCAAGATACTGATTAACAGCACAACACACCTCTCTAAATATTTAACAGTATTATTGGAGGTCTGTGTGTATAACACTGAGATTTTTTTTATGCACAGCTACATCGTGTGCTCTGACTCGTCTTCAGCATATATAGCTACTGTACATACAATATTCCAGTGTGCGGCAAATGCTAGGAAGGGAGCTTATGTATGTCATTGATTTAAGGCTCAATAAAGATGTTATAGATCATCACTGCACAAATAAAAATGTATGCACATGATTGATTTCCACGTAGGCTATGCCTCTATATGGCTCCTATATGGGTTTTAACATATAGTACTACACACAAGCATCCCCTGTTATGCCCACATGTGTCATACATGCTATGTGAATGTGTGCATGCGAGTGAGTGTGGCGATTAACCAGTTGGTAAGTGGGTCAGGCTAGCTGTTGCTGCCTCTATCGCCTCAGAAAGGCAGAGAGAGAGAAAAAAATTAACCTCCATTCATTGTGTTGGGTCTGTGCCTGCGTGCTAATTACGCCGTGTGTGCTTGTAGTCAGTCACAGAACAACACACACAACCTGTCAGTCCTTTAGCCCCATGCGGTGCTTGCACATAGGTGTTGGGATGAAAAATAAATGATCTAAAAAGACCTGTCTACATAGCACCCCCTTGATGTATAGATCACATATGCAAACAGTTTACAAAACATATGGGGCTGGAGAACAAAATACTGTCAAAGGGCTCATTGGTAAGACATCACTGGGAATTCCTGGCACATGGCTGCAAGACTTGACTATCTAGCCATCACTTAATGTAAGATGCTAGTAAGATATAATTAATCCCAGAATCAAACAGCAAATGTGCACTAATTGGCACACATATGCATCAACTGGAAGATGCATCTCAGTAGAGTCAACATGGAAAGAAATCATAAATCGTCTCAGCTTCAACTCTTCCCATCTGCACAGCCGTTCCAGCTACCTGATTGGCTTGATCCTGAGTAGAGTATGTGCTGATTGGACAGAAAAGAGAATCTGAAATCCTCTGATCAGGTGTAGATTTGAGTTCAGTGCCATAGCTATCACCGTCAGGAGCTCATTGCTCTGTTGTAGACCGGCATGCCCTGAGCTGTGATTGGCTGCATTACCCATGGGGAGGGAATCTGCAAATAAGAAACAGGGATTTCTCCTCCTTCCACTGTTGCTATGTTGTAGTTGCTAAGAGCTTTGAGTAAGGATGGATGTGTGGACTCTTTGCAGTTCTTTTATGATTTATGATTTATGTACAAAATGCACTTGAATAAATCTCTGTTAATTAAGGGTTTTATTTTTAAAATTCTTCTTGAAACCCTTTTTAAATAATGCATGACATGCTACTACATGAACCATACTGCCCTTCATGTATTTATGAAACAACCTTTTGCTTATTTAGTTTGGATTAATGCCTACAGTTATTATTTTTCATTCATTTACACCAAGTACATTAAATTTCAAGATAGACAGGCTTAGCATGGCTATTTTAACGCAAAAACAATTATTGCATTACGCATGAGAACGAGAACTTTTTTGTAAACTTCAAGGAACTTGTACACCTCACGTTATTATGACCAGGTTACATTTTCATTTATTTTGGCAATGTCTTGAGTGTGGCACGGCTATCTGTATTTAAACACGATGTTTACATATTTAAAAATAATGCTGCCTGATGGCCTAATGCCATGAGTAGGTTTGAGAGACCTGCTGTCCGCTTTAGTCTCTAATCCCCTCAGATTAAATGATACGATCTGTATCAGAGTTTGGCTCGCCAGGCCTAGATTAAACAAATGGAAGGTTGCAGAGAGAGCCACAAAAACCCTGAATGGTACCGTAAAAGTAATTAATTCTATGTACAGCCTCCTAATTTAACAAGGTTTTAACTTGTTAATGCAAAACAGGGATGCATTACACTACCACTGATGAGGGAATGGGATACTACTTTTTTAAGAATGTGTATTTGCCTCAGAGTTTACTGCAGCCAAAGCTTTTAGTAACAGACATCATCCATGCTGTCCATAGACACTTTTGGATGTTACTTGCTCTCTACCTTCTGTTTGTTCTTGCAGTTTCTCTGTGGAGGTTTCTCTTTAACCTCCTTAAATAAGTCTCTCCTCCTCCTACATGAAATGAGGATTTCTATATGGAAATGTGTTGACAAGCCGTCTACACTTTTCAGGAATCAAAATGACATAAATAAATAAATATGACGACAGCTGTTTGTGCCCTTTGCTTCGCTACATTTTAAGGTGTGAAATGACTCACTCTCTCCAGGCTCTTTAGACTTTCTGCCACTGGCATTTTTCTTCAGCATATTCCTGCCTGTGGTGAACAGGTTGGTTAGTTCGTCCAATGGGCTGGTAGGTGTCCGTGAGCGCCCTGTTGACACATTTTGCATTGAGCCATGGAGTCGACCCACACCGTCTTGAGGTGGTGAGCCCTTGCCGTGAGGGGTGGCAGAGGCGCTCCGCGGCAGACCCCCAGGGAATGGCATTGGAGCATCAAAGGGAGGTGTCCGCATGAGGCTCAGTGGGGTAAGACAGCGGCCCATGCTGACTGGCGATGGGCAAGCGGAGTGGCTGCGCTGATAGGAGGATGAAGAAGAGGATTTGTAGAGGGTGCAAGGTAGAGGAGGTGCAGAGGAGCGGCCAGAGACAGTGAGGGTTGGGGTGGCAGTGAGCTCCCTGCGGATGTGTGCAGAGGAGGGTGGCTCGGTAGAAGAGGTTGGGGATTTGCTGTAGGACTGGTTCTCCAGCATGGGCAATTTGGCTACATCTAGAGGGGTGAGGGGAGATTCATCTGAGTTGGGTGAACACTGTGCTGGTGCAGGGGGGAACACCAGTAGTGGAGGCCGATGGGTAAGTAAATTGGGAAATGGTGCAGGAATGTCACAGAGGGGAATGTTTCGAGGTGTGGAGCAGCGACTGAGAGGTTCAGGGTCATATGGTGCCGGGGTAGGGCATGCAGAGCGACATCCCACAGGGTCAGTACGGTACTCCATATCATCCAGAGCTGGGTACTTCATCTCCTCATACACAGCCTCTCCTGGCTCCTCATCCTCACTCTTCAGCGGTTCTCGTCCTCCAACATCAATCCCACCCATCTCTATGTAGACAGGTTCATCTTCACAGTCGTCTATAGGGCTCTCATCACTCTGTGGCGGTGAGGTGTTGCGTTCGCAGGGGGAAGTGACGTGGTGGAGGGGTCTGGGAGGGCAAACCCCGCCTCCATGGCTCTTGATGTAGGACTCATCAAAGGAAACACTCAGTTGTGTGTTTGGGTTCCTCTTAGGTTTGGGTGGTGGCACCCTTCTGCAGTCTTCACTGCATCCTTGAGCTGCTAAAAAATAAAGGGAAAGAAAGTCTAAACACAAAGCCATTGGATAAAGTCACATTCACAATCACTACCTAATATCTGACAAGCATCCATTACATTATGGCAGTCCGCACCCCCCCAGTTTGGAGAAGCAGGCAGGTGTACTGGCACAGAAGCTAAGCAATGTACTGCTGTGGACGGGGTAGTAGCAATAGCATTTTAGCCACCTAAAAAAAGGCCCACATAAAAAAATCAATACGACTTTAAGTGCATGCTATACTTAGAATTTTTTCACCACTTTACCTTGCCATCAGACAGCCCTTTTCCTTTGGCACTATGTTTTCTCAACCATAGAACTTCTGTATTCCTATGCATTCTGCACACTGTATTATGCCACAACAGCACTTTCTGACCTAAACAGCTGATCTGCGGCATAATACAGTGCGTGGCCAGTGATGTGTCCCCCCTAAAATAATATTTCCCTCCTGTCAAAATTGTGTTTTCCGTAGCATCATCTGCATGGTTGCGGTTAGGACTTAGACTATGGTTATGGTTAGGCATAGCAGAGATGGGGCTAAGGTAAAGTAGGGGTCAGGTTAAACACTTTAGAGGATGACTGGTTGGGGTTAGGGATAAGGTTGGATGCAATTTAAGGTCAGTGAAACACATATTGGCAGGGGAACAGACGTCAACACAACACTTGTACTTCCGCCTGCGTCTCCAAACTGGTGGGCTGTGGGCCGCCATCTACTGAAGGTAATACACTGGCTATGGATAAGCACCTCACATATTCCCACTTCAAAAAATGCAAACTATCTGTTTAAAGCCGAATGTAGTTCTGTGGGTCAGATGTAGGTCAACCTGTATAGCTGAGAGCAATATCTTGAGTCAGATATGTGGGAATAGTTGAGGCATATGCATGTTTCTAGGTCACATATACAGCAGCAGAGCAGTATGTGAGTATAGTATCTGGGTCACACACACTGTGGAGCTTCTTTCTGATAGTGGTGACGTAGCATTGCAGTGTGAATCGCTTTAGATGTGGTGCAGTGAGGCTATAGTACAGTGTTCACATTGGCTAGGTACTACTGTATAGTACAGGGCCTGATAGTAGTTCAATCACAATGGACAACGCTCAATAGTACTGAGCTGCTCAAAGAGTATTTCTAGGTCAGACACTGAGATGTTTGGATAGGAGTGTCCCTCTCTCTGATAGGCAGGGGGAGATAAGTGTAGTTAAGAGCCAGACCATGTCTGAAATCTTCAAACTGCAGATTTTATACCTTTAATAATTCAGATGCCAGATGGCCCAGACACACGCATGCTTCCCGTAACTGTATGACTCACCACCATCACTACACGCACGCACACATATATGCACTGTTGTAAACATGCCTACACATTTCAGAGATATATGAGGTCAGTCTTTACAGATTTTGAATTTTAACTGTAGAGCTGTCTGTGGCATCTGAATGTGTTACTTTGTAGAATATGTATCAGGAAACTAGATAGATGGATAGATAGTTATGTAAGTATTTTAAGTAGTATTTTAAACTGTTGAACTGGCCGGGATACAAATAGTGAATTCAACTGTCAAGAAAAAGTTTTGAATATGCAAAACCTATGGGTGAATGCAAATCAGAACATTTAATTTTGTTTTAGTATTTTAGGGGTCTGGCTATTGATTTGTCCAGGTTGATGTCTATTTTAACTAAAGGATGAAATGTAGATTCGACAGGCTATTTAACGACTGCATTTGGTTTTGGTTCCTCATTTTCTCCTCATTACCACTAATTAATGAAGTGTTAATAGGAAGTTTGGTTCAACCCAGATGTGTTCCTGGAATGTGTTTAATTGGACTGATATGATCTTTGAGTAATTGTTCTGCCTTTGTGAGTGTATGTGTGTGTTTGTTTGTGCATTTTTATATAGATCATGTGCATGTGTTTCCACAATAGCCAGTTGCATTACTACACAAACCAGGTTTGCGTGGTGGATGTGGATATCAGTTTCAGCAATGATGATGAATCCATCCCTCCAAACATCTCTTACTCCCTGTCCCTTCTCCTCTCCTCTACTGCTCCCTCTTCTTCCCCTCCCCCTGTAGCGGATGTGTTTACCCGCAACCCCCAACCCCCCCTCCGCTCCTCCTGGGGAAACAGAATCTAGGTCAATCGCTCCTCCTGAATGAATTCTACTCTGACAAGCTCCTCCCCTTCCCGCTACAGCGCCAGCTACAGAGCATGCAACCCTCCCCTCAGTCAGGGACACCCCCACACTCTCGCTCTGATTGGCTCTGAAGCCTCAGACTTCAGCATCTCTAGAGCCCCATTGGCCCAAGCTGCTTAGTGATGTCGTGATTGGCTGGGCTACAGGGGGTCTTGTTTCTGTGGGATGGTTGCCGTGGTGCCCAGGAAGATCTGTGTGCACATAGAGATCCCCACCAATCTGAGCCAGGCTGGGCGACTCCCTTAACATCACGTTGCCGATGAAGCATCCAAACTGAAATGGAGTCAAAGCTTCCTGCAACCTCTAAATATCTGTGCTCTCACTGCCACCTGCATCAAATACTATTATTATACTATAAATATTAGTTTAGTTTTGCAATGCTTGTTTCTTTATGCTCAGTATATGTACTGCGAGTGATTATTTTCTTATAAAAAACTGTATAGTAGGGTGTTTTGTGCATTTGCTACAGCAGTGATTATATCTGTAGCTTGTTGGGGGAAATATTCCTTTAGCTCAATTAATTCCAATCATATCCATTCAAGCTTTTCTTAAACTGAGCTGATGGACTTTAATTATGCCCTCGTTTTCGTCCATGGCTAAATAGGCATATTGTGTTTGTTTATTTTTCTTAAATTGACTGAAATTGCTCAAGGGTGCTTCTACTGGACGTTGATTAAGGCATCTCTTACTTGTGGCCTTTCCAGTTTTAAACTAGAGGAAAATGTGTTTGGAGTTCATTGGTGATTTGCCTTGTAGAAACAATAAACTAAGTTAGTTTTAAATGAGGTAATAGAAATGTCAAGACACTTCTTCCTCCTTTCAATGGACTGAGACCAGCTTCGAGAACTGACTGTGTGACCAATAACCTGCTGTAGCTGGCCTAGTAGTCTGTTCCATCTGCTGGGGTGAAGTTAGTTAGTGAAGCTGTAACTAAATGCTCAAATCTTGTTCCCATATTAATTATACCATGACATTACTCTTAGCAATAGAGACTGGGACAGCATTCAAAGCCTGTAAAATCATCAAAGACATTGTGGATATACACTATAATAAGCCAAAATGTACCTAAATTTTTAGCATATTTTAGCTAAATATTTGTTTCTGCTGTGCAAACTAAAAATCTATCAAAAATGTTGTTTTATTATTGGAAATTCTAATAAAAAAATGGCCATTATATTCCAGAATAAACAATGTATCTTGAGATCTTGAAATATAGCTGCTATGAAACATATGCACAAATAAGCACAGCAATGTACATGAGAAAGGAAAGTGTCTTTGCCATATCATGCGTTCTGGAACCGCACTGTGCAATTGCAAGTGTGGTTTAACTTCATTGTAATTGTAATTATATTTTTGCCATAATGATAGTTGTATGAAGTATGCACTGAATAGCTAGATGTCACATCATTGTAGGAGAAACAGAGTTGAAAAAGGCACTGCAGAGAACAGCTATATATAGCGCAGCAGTTTGGTGTGAAGTGCCACCCTCACTCACCGTCACATCTCTCCCCACGGCAGGTGGACATGGGACTGTGGTCCACTGCCTCGGACGACATACTCAGCTTGGTGGCTGGGTCCCTCCTGGGCTTGGGTGGGGGCTGCTTCCTAGAGGTAGGGCTTCCCACCTCTTCCTCTCCTCCACCCCCGCTTGTCCCACCACCTACAGAGTGAAGGGACTGGGAGCGCACAGAGAAGCCCTGGCCACAGGCGAGGGCGTGCGGGTGGGGCATGGACATGCGTTCCTGGGGATCTGGCATGGTAATAGAGCCCATACGTAAGTGCTTGCCTTCAGTTGCTATGTCCTCACCCGTCCTAAAACAGAGAGGGGAAAGGGGTGAGAGGAAGGGTAAAGGGTTGGTCAAGGAACCAAAAATGTAAATATGAATGATAAATACATGATATCTGATGCAAAAAGTAGTATAAAACCCTAAAATGTACTGAAATATTATATTATTTTACATTAGAGCGAGGAAGAGACACAACATGAAGACAAACTCCTTGAGTTTCTACATCCTCCCCTGGAAACTCTTCCTGTCAGGGCACAGCAAGAATAACACATACCATACCCTGACATATAGAGTCATTATGGCATGTTTCTATTTCTGTGAACATGTGTGTATGTGTGTTTGCGTGTGTGTGCATTTCATTCTATGCAAGTGATAAGAGTGTTAAGTTAACAATAGTAGACCTGTTACAGCCTCTAAAAACGGGGTCTCTTTCAGAGCAAAGCATTGATTTGAGTTTAACCCTGGATATGACCAATGCCGCTCACACAGCCACACACCATGGAAGTCCCCAGCCTGTACACAATCAATCCCTATAAATGGATGATTGGCCTGAAGGGAGTGTTAATGATGTCTGAGTGGAGCGTGGTAATAGGGGAAAGGAGGGCTGTCAGTGTGTGTGTGTATGTGTGTATCACAGAGAAAGTGAGCCCAAGATCTGACTCTGTTTGGTTTGTACAAAAGAAATGATAAAGTATGCACGCTTGATCTCTGTAGTTTATTTATTCATTCTCATATCAGGAAGGCACAATTAAGTTTAATGTCAGAGACTTAAGTGGCATCAAACAAAAACAAGATGAATTTGCATATGTGGCTTTACAAATCCTTATCTTGTGTGTGTGTACACATGTGTGGGTGTGTATGCATGTGTGTGAGAGACGCCCTCAGTGTGTGACTTTGCTGACTCTGACTCCCTCCTGGCCAGCTGCTGAACAGAAGGTGCTTGGTGGGGTGGGTTCATTGGTCAGGGGCTTAACTTTGCCTAGCAACACGGTACCCATAGAAACCAGACACAAAACCAGCTGCCGCTGCACAACAATAATAAAGCACACGTGTACATCAGAACAGTTTGGCATGTGCACATCATAACCACATCACCTTTTATTGACAGATGACAGCGGTTCTACAAAAGAAACATGTTTGAAGGCAACCTGCAGAGCCAGAGTGCTGATGTTATTTTAAAGAAAGAACATCAGTGGAGACTAATCAACATGTAAAAAAAAATTAACCATCCATGATTGGACTAAAACATCTCTGAAAAAGGTGGAAAATCTTTATCTATCTCATCTCATTCAGCTACAGGTGGCAGCATCACAGTAAAAACAATCTCTCCCTCTCATATGTTTTGTGGATGCATGCACACCCGTTTACATGGATTGTGTGTATGCATGTGGGTGTGACTGGAGTAGTAGTGACTGGGTTATTTATAGGATATTTGCCCAGTGATTGGCTAGAGGACAGGCCACAGGTGCACTTGAACCAGTTGGAGTTGAGTTGTCGTCGGGCAGCTCTGGTTCTCTCACTGTGACACCATGTGACAGGAAAAACAACAACACAGAAACAAACAAAACGCTAATGGAGATTTTGACAATAACAAACAAAACAAAACAAAAAGAAAATGCTTGATAAATTAGATGTCTATCTTTAACACGTGTTGTGCACAATGGGTAAATAAAAATAAAACTTGTTTGGAATTTCCATGCATATGTGAATAGAAAGGAATGTAAGCGTATGTGCATGCATGTTTGAGTGAATCTGTGGACATGTGTGTATGTACGACTGTGTGAATAACTTCCTCTGATGAAATACAATAAAAGAAACCCAGAGATAGCAGCAGGCAGGAAGGCCCGCCTCACTCAAACCTAACATGCTGATCTGATTGGCCTATGGCTCTTCCAGCTGTCACCAGGCAGAACACATCTCCTGCAACTGAGCTCACACTTAATCTCCCTCTAACAGGTTTTTTTTCTTTCCCCCCACTCTTAAACACATTTACTCTAACAAGCTCTTTCCCCCTCACACAATCGCACAGTCCATTTGTTCTTTCCTACCCTTTCTCTCGCACTAATATATTCTATTTTCCTGATGTTGCATGCACTCACATGTACACAAGCATGCATGTATGTGCTTGTGCACACGCAAATGCAAGCATGTACATATGAATCCTCACACTCTCAGTCAGTTACTGTAAAAAATGGGTCGCCTCATTGACCTACTTATAGGCCTCATGAAAAATCCAGTTATTTTTTAGACTCTTCCTCCAGTGACTGTGTATTAATATTTCAGCTTTGGCAACAGCTGAGAGACAGTGGAAGGATAGCAGGACAGTAGATGCCACTTTCCTCCGGCATCGCCCCGTCCTGGAACATTCACCAAGTTACTGTGCAGGACTTCATCAGACTGCTATCAATGCTGGCCATTGACGAAAGAGAGATCCAAATAGATCTCTTAGAACTCTGATTGAACTGGCCTGAGGTGAATTTGACAAGGACCATGCATGCAATACATAAAATATACTGTCTATGGATGATTTAAACACAGTGGCAGCAGATACAGCTCTTTTTGAATTGCATGACCCTTTGACAGATATGTGAAAGGGTTCAAAGGTTTCCTGAATAAATCAGTTAAGAGCAACATCTGGTCACTTGTTCAGTCCCCAAAACCACATCAATGTAATCATCTGACGCACAGCTAAAACTCCCAACAGCTGCTAAAATACCTTCGACTATGTCAGACAGACTGGCGGAACAAATTTTTTGGATTCCATGACAACATAGGACAGCATTTCCTATAAGCTTCTCTACTGCATAGCAATGTTTCTTTAGCCTGCTGCATCATTGTTTGATTGTTTGTCCATTGAAGTGGGAAAACAAGTGTTGCTTGATTGATTGATTATCTTTTAAAAATTACTCTTCAAATTCTAATTGTGACTACTGTATAGTTTTATTATGAAAAAGATAATTTGGTGGTATTTAAAAAAAATACATGAATGAATGAATGTGCAACAGTCCAACAGTGTGTCTTGACTTGTACAAATGACTCATACATTTCATATAAATCATCAATCCAAACAGACAATATAAAATCTTTGCTAAACCATTAGAAAATACATAATAAAAAAAAAAAATTAGTGGACCGAATGTTTCTTGGTGTTATTTCATAACTTACAGCTCTGCTTTCAGTTTTACAAAGGGTTTAAAGCAACCGGGACGCTCATGCCACCACACCAACATATTCCTAACCTTTGTGCAATGTCCCGTTATCATCCCCAATGACTCAATGACTCAGTGCTCGCTATTCTACCCCACAACACAAGCACGCCGTATCCACGTGCTAGTCACGTTGTGAGCGTGTGCCTCTTATTCGCTCAACTTTCGGGATGCCACAGAGTGGCACTGCTGTAACTGCTTACTCATCACAACACACGAAAAAGGTGCATATGATCCCCGATGAGGTTAGACAAACCAAACGTATTCAAGCTTTAAGGGATGTTGAAACTCGTTGACAATGATACCACTTTCTGAACCCAGGATAGTTATATCTAGGTAAATCAAAACAGCATACAGTAACGTGAAACTTCTGACCTTGTCTCATTCACACCCTCACATCCTAACACACTTTCTGTGACTGCCCACCCCCTTCCTTTTTAATTCTGAAAAGCTCTCCATCTCAAAAATGGAGCAGTAATGACCTCCATCCAAGGACAAGTCCCAAATAAGTCTAAATGTGAAAAATTAATTATCCTCTATAGATCATGGGGTGTACCAGTCCACACTGGCAATCCCCAAAATACAGCAACCTGCCATTGCTACAGGGACCCTCTGGCCACTTGTCCCAATTCCTTACAACCTCTTCCTGAAGTGAACCCAGTGACATCCTTGTATGTACAGAACAAAATCTCCTTGGTGCGTTGTGCAAAGACTTGTTAGTCTAATTCATAAAAAGCTGGCACATCCAAAAGAAATTCAAAGCAAAAACCTGATTTTTGTGAGTTTATAGGTTATTCTATGCTCATAAACCTGTTTCAAGGAATCTGTTTTCTTTACTTTACCTAATTGTTACTTTTATTTTCACCTACCTCCTTATGGCTTCCTCCTGTTTTCTCTTCTTGTCGTTTTTCTCCTGCAGGAATGCCCTATTTCTCTCATTCCTGGCGTGGTCCAAGTTTTGAGCTAACAGGCTATTGTAGGCTCTCAGCCCATTCTCTTCGACATACTGGAAAAAACGGAGAGTTTCCTCCTCTTTGGAGCTCATCATTCTTCAAGTGTTCCACAGCATTCTGATAAGGAAAAATAAGAAAATGTTAGTTCCTTAAAGAGAGAAACAAAGATAACAGTAACTAATGTGACATCATATATCAGTGATTATTCTTTCAACCTTCATTTTTCAAGGTCAGCCTCGGTGAGATGAAAAAAGATGAAGCAGGATTGCATCAGTACCATAATAATGTCACGTATCAAGTTTGTGTGATGTTGCTGTTCTTTTTAACATTTCTGACTGTTGCTGCAGAGTTCATGGCCTATGGAAGGTTCATGAGATAATGAGACTTGCATCATGCCTGTGTCCACAAGAGTAAGCATTTTCCCTGCAGGGTTGCAACATCTTTTCTTTCATTCATTCATTGCATACACACACATACACACACACACACAAAAGCTGACATGACCATGTAAATATGCAAGGAACTCACTATCTAGCTACAGTTACTCATAACCTTCAGTTTCAGGGTTTCTGTTTTCTTATTGGCTGTGGATCAGCATGGGCTGCTCATTTTCTCAGTTGTCTTTGCACATTTTCTGGCTGAAATTATTGGCTTTAACCAAGTGAGTGTCTGAATGAAAATGAAAAAGGGCTTTCATCTTCTGCAGTTGTAAGACTATGTGTTGGGCTCTGATGTGAAAATATAGTACTCCTGGGACAAACCACACAGATGAAATGAGTCTATTTTACTCGACTGCAGTGCGTGGTTCTGCATGCATGGAGTATATCATCGTCAATCTTATGTTTAAAGTCTAAAAATAATCTCTACTTGAGTTGTTCTCTGCTAATTCTATAACAGATTATTGCTGGCAGCATCAATGGCATGCATAAGTAAGAGTGTAGATGAGTCTGTGAGGAAAAGCCTCTTCAATGAAAACATCCACATTGGTGCAATCACTCTGTAATTCACTCTTTCAAAATGGGAATCAGTTTACAGTACCATAGCACAGTTTGCAGCCACTTAAGATCCAGACAGAGCATGGAGCAGCTAATGATGTGATGCAGTGTGCATGCATGTACGGTATGCCTGAAAACATGTGCAACTGCATGCAACATATTATATACAATGTGCAACAACCCAATGTGAATTTGGAGAGGCCGGTAGTGGAAGAGAAGAAGACAGTGCATGCTTTTATGTAGGTCAGTGTTTTCAGATCAGCCTAAGACTCATGCTTGTTTACGTGTGAGAGAAGCACTGAGTGTGAGTGTGTGTAGGGAGGGGGAGGGGGCTTGCGCTAACTGTATGTATGTTTGTGAAGGCAAGGGCAGCGAGGGGGGGGAGGGGTAGGGGGTCTTGGAGGGCAGCCAGATGGAGATTGCAGGGCCAACTGAGAGACCGGCCATTGTCTGGCCATCCTCAGCATCTCTCTACCTCGTGTCTGTCTATGAATACGTCCAGCATGGAGCCTAGGTCACTGGGTTTATCTACCGGTTCCACTCCCTACAACGCATCCTCAACACTCCTCAGAGTAGGTTTTTACCAACATGAGGAGAGGACTGATAAGAGTCACCATCTCAGAGCAGAGTTCGAACTAGGGCACAGAAACCTGGTGTCAAGTGGTGTAGAGATTTTATTTACTCTGATTATCAGGTCTTATCACTGATGCACAGGCACAGTCAGAGAGCTGAAACTCAAAGGAAATAAGTCCTGGTTGCTGAGGAGAAATGAGGTGCACCAGTTAGTTGTGTTAAGGGTGCAGCAATAGGAAGGCACAGTTCAAACAGTGTTTGAGCTGAATTAAGCCTGCCTGCCTAATCCCTGTAAGCCTTCAGCAGCACTCTGCACTAGAATCAGCTTGTTTATCACACTGTTTTTACCAACCAAGCCTTTCACATTGGACTGTCCTCCCATAAGTCATTGATGTCAAATGCTATTCTCAATTCAGAGAACCCATTTTTTTCAACAAAGCTTCATTTCCCCCTCCCTTCTTGCTCTTTCCCCTTCACTTGAGGCATTTTCTCTCTTCTGTTTTTTATATCTCATCTTTTCTCTCTGCAGTTGCCCCAGTTGACATGGGCTGCAACAGTTGGGACACAGAGGTGCACTTACTTGAAAATTAAATGAAAGTGGCCGTTTCTGTTTCCAAGCAACCATGTCACAGGAGAAGGGCAGCATGGATATTCTCCAGACACAATGTCAAAAAGATTGCAAGGCCAACAGTCGGGTGACAACACGCGTAGGCGCTCGTGTGCGTGCACAAACACACATACACATCAGTGCACCAGAAGTGGACCAGATAACCTGCAAACCCTGGCATAGCACCTGGCAGCTCTGCTTCTGTGTTTTATCATAATGCATGCAAAAAACACTTTTGCATGCATTTTGATGTGTATAAGATGAGCATTTAATGCCATATTTCTTTGTGGGCTTATGGGTCATTGTTGTGTGTGAGCAAGTGTTACGATGCATACTTACAATGGGGCTGTGTCCCTGCTGGTTTGTGGACCAATGTGTCCTCTGTCTTCCCCTGATGAGTCCAGTGCACGCTTGTGAACTCTGAACTATGCTGGAGCACCAGTGCACTATTCCACTTAAATCCACATAGACTTCCATCCATTGTATGGTCCAACTGACTGGCTTGCTAGAAGGAGTCCCTGTGACCCAGGATCAGGATGGTGCTAGAGGGGAGCTGGGCCATTGGGTGCCCAGCCCAACGCTCCCTCCCCTGGGCAGAAAGGGGAGATGCGACCCCTCCAGTCCAGATGGTGCCAAACTCCAAGCCAGGTGCCAGCTTCACTGCTCCACACATCTGCACATGCTAGAGATGGAAGGAAGACGCAGTGTAGCAACAGACCGCACCCGCAACTGCAAGCATGACACAAATACACACTAACACACTCACACACTCTCACCTCAAACTCCCCTTGCAGTTGCAGACCAGGCACTCAGTCTTTCTAATGCTACTTTTTAAAAGAAATCTACTTTCCCAGAATGTCTCTTCTTCTGCTTAAATATGTCCAAATGCACAAAATGTCTCAGTATCACACAGGTGAAAGGAATCCTCATCCACGGTGCCCTTAAGGTTAAGACCGAGGTAGAGCAGAGAGTTGTGTGTTTCCAGGTATGGCATTCCTTGCCCACTTCCTCTGTCCTGCTCGTCCACACAGGTCTGTACAGTCAGTCTGTGCTTAAGCAGATGACACCGGGCTTCCCAACTATAGATCACAACAAGAAGAACACGCCCACTGCTTACTGTAGCAACCTTCCACTAGAGCGTCATCCTCTCTCTCTCTCTCTCTCTCTCTCTTACTCTCCTCTCTCATCCCTTTTCCTACTCTCCTATTCCCCTTGCTGTGTTCTTTTCAACTCATCTTCATACACGCTCATAACCGAGTTTCTTTCTCCAGTTAGTCATTTTATATTTTTGTCTCGTGTGTCTCGACTGCCCTCTCTTTGCGTCTGCACTGTAACTGGAGCCTGAATGTGTTTTTCTGCTTTCAGCACCACGGAGAGCTCTCCCTGTCAGAGGGTGAAGGGGGGTGGGGGGTGGGGGGGTTTGAGTGGGTGGGTACACTCAGAGGGGGCCAAGAGGAGGCTGAGGGGGCTGAGTGGGAGGAGTCATCGGGTTGCCAGGGTGTGACCTCATTAGACTCAACCTCCTCTTCCCCCGGCAACCACCGCACTCCCTCCTCCCCGACACCCCCCACCTCCCTTACAGCTCGTAAACAAGACCACGACACAAAAACACTTGCAGTGAATTCACCGTGTTGCTCTCAAGTGCATTCATTACACTGTACAGTAGCCAAAACAAAGCAGAACAAAACAAAGAGGAGCAAATGCATGAAAGCAAAACACACAAAAAAGAGAACAATACTTTGCAATTTGCAATGCACACACATTGACATGCTGATGCAAGATTAAAATATGTTTGCATAGACAAACAAAACAAGCAATTCAGAATAGTGACTTGTTCCCAATGGCCACTGAGATGAACAGGATGAAAGCAAGGACAGAGTTGAACCTGAGTTGCATGTTTGTTAGGGGGCTATTGCAGCTGCTGTGTACCTCTGCTTGACTGTCTGGGGGACAAGTATTGGTTTCAGTAGCGCTGTGGGTTGTTTATGTGGTGGGAGTGCCTGGTATATGGTGCAGAAGCAGGGGTTGAGGGAGGGTGAGCAGTCCGGGTGGGGTGGAGGGTGCGGAGGGGGGGCTGGGTTTGCTCGGATGGATTAACACCGTCGACACAAAAGGATTAGGGAACAGAGATCTGTTGTTTT
The DNA here is from genome assembly GCA_029490765.1 of Euthynnus affinis. Classification (NCBI taxonomy): domain Eukaryota; kingdom Metazoa; phylum Chordata; class Actinopteri; order Scombriformes; family Scombridae; genus Euthynnus; species Euthynnus affinis. Next base: position 14,005,100 of record CM055849.1, on the reverse strand, counting down.
CATCAACCCTTCCCTCCATTTCTCTTAAACCCCCCCCCCCCCCACCCCCCTCACTTTCCCCCTCCCTCCATCCATGGTTCTGTCTTGCACTTTGCAGAGTGGAGTGGGAGGGCACCAAAATCAGTTTTAACAAACATGTGGCTGTCAGTTTCGAGGAGAGGAGGGAATAATGGTGTTGTTAAAAATACAGCTAGGGGAGCGGAGTCCAGAAAGATCAACAACGCACTAATGAGTTCAGCAGGGCTACGAATGAATCACTGTGCTGGATATAATTATCAAAAGAGGCATCTGTTTTGCAGCGAGGAAAAGAGCAAGAGAGGCTGAAATTAGACTAATCAGTATGTCTCTGTACCCAGTTCAAATACTTGTCTCACAACAACATGCCACAAGCCATAAATAGCCAATTGCTATGATCTCACTGAGATAAAATGCTCTGTCAAAAGGTAGTCACCCCCTTTTTCTGCCTATTGTAAGGGATGTGGTCGACTGGTCACACACAAAGCAAGTCACTCTATCCGGTCCAACTCAGCACACAAGCGCATGCACACATACACAAAGGCCCCAGTCTGACCTTGCTGCGCAGCCCGTGTGTTCAATCTCAAAGGAAGTATTTAAATCCCCTCAGAGTTCAATGAACACAGACAGTGAGGAAATCTCAGGGGTGAATGGGTTAAACAAATGTTTCCACCTATGTGCACAACAGTACTTTGTTTTGTGAACAGTGGAGGACACTCCCTCGGGGACAGAAAGGAGGGTGAAATAAGATTCGATGCCTGTTACTTCTCAGTTTACACACAGATTTTCATACTGTACAGACAGAAAGTCTGGTGCCTGAATACATTATTGAGAGCATATTTTATCATATTCAAATTAATTTGTAGCTGTATTTTGATTGTGAATTCATCAGTTTGTTCTGTATCTTTGTTTAAGATGATTTAACAGCATGACTGTTGAAGATACAACTTGATCTAAGCAATTAGATGTATATACAGATTGCACAGGCCATTGAGGATTGTGAATATAAAGTTCCAATGTAAGGAACAGACCTTCCACCCTCTGGAAACCATAAATAAGACCCTTAAAATTAGACACCTGTTTGGCTGTCTCAACAGAGAACATACTGCTCTATTTTTGCTCATTTTAGTATATCATCAATAAACTTGATCCACACATGTGGTTAGAAAATAACCACTTGTTACTTGCAAAGTATAACATATCAGACAGTCTTTTAACTGACTCTCAACATTACCTTGATAGTATCTAACATTGTGACATTAATGACTGTTTGTTATGCGCACTAATGTTCCCTAGGGCAGATGTCTGGTACTTGGTTCAATCATGCATAAAATGATGTTGTATTGATCCGCTGCTGTAACAGGCTAATGAAGAGTCTATAAAAACCATTATACCAATCAATTAACCACCACTAAGGAAATAGAGCCATTATAAATACAGCAAGGACTCTGCTTTAGAGGGTTTAGTTAGGTGTGATTTCTTACTATCATGATTCGGTGCTTCTGTGATTTTGAGGAGGACGTGGGGTGGTTTTAAGGCACTTGAAAGTCTCTGTGAGGCTTAGTGGCATTGCCTGTTTTTTGTCCTTTTTTCTTTCCTCTTCCCTAGGAGTGCCATGCAGGTGAGGAAGAGGAAAGCTCTATCAGTGAGACAGTGGCATTGAAGATGTCAGACTCTCATTAAAGATGCAGCACTGCTTACTTCCACTCCTCACATCTCCACCCGAGAGAAATGGAGCATAAGGTTCCTTTTCTGACCAGCAATGTGCAGACACCTCCTGACCGCTCCATGTTTCATGTCTGCTTGCATGTACGTAATGCACACTTATTCTACTCAATGCACAACACAGCCTATTTAATAATTTCCTAATGCAAGATGCGTCATTACTTGGAAAGTATTTTTACCTTATCCACAAGTTTCTTAGTATTCAGCTGCACAGAAGGAGTTAATGTTCTACTTAATCAAGCTTTTCAACACTCATTTATCACCACTTCCTCACTCAAGAGACGTCAAGCAGAGGCATGTCTCTAACGACCACCCTTCACACTTCCCGCTGTTCCACCAAGACAGCGAGGTGAAAATGGGAGACTGAAAAACGTAATCTCTCAAACAGGCGGTTGAGGGCTCCAATCTTGAGGGTTTAACCCCCTGTAAGCCCCTTAAATCCCCAGTTTAGAGGGTCAGAACTGATGGGCTAAAGCCCACACAGACTGTCTACCAACTAGTGGACCCAGACACAGCGTGAAGCAACAGAATAACGGATCCCCCGCCATGACTGCTGCAGCCACTACATCCTTCCATAGGATAGGATGAGCTTAATTGGCATCAGAAGTGCCACAGTTATATTCATGACCACCATTGTATGGGTAAAAGAGGAAGGTCAGCAAGAGCATGTAGACAGATTATGGTGTGAATGCTGATAGATATTGTTCTTCTGTGATAATCCATTTGTGTTGTGTAAATGTCATGTGTGTGATGACTGAAAGGATGCTAGGGGTGACTGATGACCTACTGCTAACAACTAACTAGGGATACAGGAGATTAGTTCAAACTTTGACTTTGAAAGATGGATACTGGTTTGAGAGAAAATAGTGATTTCCTGTCACCTCAGGCAGGTTAATATTACAGAAACATGTTGTCCTTGTCACCTACTAATGACCTTATTTTGAACTATGTTTGTGGTACCTCATACAGAAAACCTAACCTACATAGATGAGCATCAAAGTTGTCTAAGTGAGGACTGAAAACTAGGGTGATTGGCGCCATCTGCTGACCAACAATTGAAGCATGTCTATTTTAAGAGGACATATGACACACATTGACTATGATTCCAAAAAACAAATTAAAATATATTCACTCTTCTCTTCCCTCACTTGGTTCCTAAACAGTAAAGTTAGCCTTTCCAAAACCAAAGGCATCAGGACTGTCTCCTGTAGCTAATAAGTCTGTATGTGGAAAGAAGGACCTTTGACTTGGACTGTTGCTAATGAAATTATTTAAAATCCTAACAGGAAGATCCTATATACAATCTGAATCTGGCAAATTCCAGGTTAAATGTCTTGGGAGAATGACTTGCACAGCACAAATGAAGCGTTGTGCTGCTCAGTATGAAATGGTGTGGTGATTGATTTTACTATGTTCAGTATTACAACAATGTTTCAGAAAATGGGATTAAACAATTGAGACTGTAACCAACAAAAACTGCTAAACATAAGTCTTGTAAATGAGCTTCTATTGTATGACCTGAGATCAGTACAAAGCATTTCACAGTGCCTGTTCCATGCATACATACTCACTGGTGGTTGAGCTGCTAGGCCATTCAGGGTCCCCAGTGCTTAAGGAGACTTTACACAAACAAGAGCTGAGGACTGAACAGCCAACACTGCAATTAATGGACCTACCTTAGACTGTGGTTTCCTGTGCATGTCTACAATTCCCCCTCCAGTAATGTTTGAAGACATATAAAAATCCTCTGCTTGGAATAATAAATTGTGTGGCATGTATGGTTTTTCCACAAAAAAGTTCAATAACGTGGTTAGAAATTCCTAAATTGACATGTACTGCTTTACTTCTGCCTCATTGAAAAACCCAAAATCTATTAATTTGTAACTATTGTTCATTTCAGAAGTTTCACTTCTGGATACAAGATGCCTTTTACTTCACTGGAAAGTCATTTCTCAGTGAATGTACACTTCAGATCACACTTGTGTAAGTCATACAGTGCTATGATTGGCTCCAAACTAGTTATTGAAGATATTATTGTAGCAGGCCTTAAACTCAAATCTTCAGTGAGCAAAGAGAAACTTCCCCTTTCAGCAGATGAATATAAGAAAAGACTTTAGAGTGAAAATCTGCCCATACATCATTCTGCACAGGGAAGCTCAAACATTCAACTAAAGGAACACGAGCATATATTCACAGATATTTTGAGTGGAGGGGGACTTTAAGAATCTGTGAAGATTCTCACAAAGAAGTGCAACAAATATGAGGTCAAATTTTAAGATTTATGTTGAGAGTTTAAGATGCTGTGAGAATGTGGCCATGAAAATCCATGAAGGCCTGACCATACAACGTCAGACTAGCTAAACATATTGAAGTTTAAAATCTGCCGACAATATTTTGATTCTTTTAACTAGAGTGGTATACAGGTGTACTCTTTCACAGAGAAGTTACGTAAGCTCACCTTCTTCATTTCAGATGCTCATTAAGGTAAGTAAACTGTATTTAACATAATAATATGAGTCGTGGTTAGTTGGCTAGCTAAATTAACTAGCTTAAAGTGAGCAGTAACCGAGGCCAGTATAATCTAACGTTTTCAACGTATTTAACACATTTTAGGCCTTTTTCAAATCGTTCAAGCCTGCTGTTTTATTTGAGCAAGACTGGTTTGTATGCTAGCCTTCCTAACTATGTCGAAAGGTGGAAAATATTAAAGAGTCTGCTCGTTAGCATGAGCAAAGTAACAGGTCCTATTTAGGATTAAATGCTCCAAGCGGTTCATCTCAGGTAACGTTACTGTATGTCAGATACAGTGGATTTTATTCTACAAGCTAATTTTAGTTATTTGCTCTTTGTCCTTGGCTAGGTTGAAATGAACACTAGTATGTGTAGCAAGAACTAAAAATAACAGGACTTTGTCACCCAAATAACACCCAAGGCATTGCTTTGTCAGCATAAGTGGCATGCAATGACATCCTGTTTATTTGCTCTTAAAGTTGAATTACCTTATTATTTTCTGTCCCTATGCAGCTTCATTGCCATTCTGGCACTGAATAAGGTGAAGGGGCCTATAGAAGAATAAAGAATTTAATTTTTCGTCATCAAGGTCATGTGCATAGATGATCATCAGAAGAGTTAAGGTGAGAAACTTGATACTATATTTCACATTCTGAAGCAATTGAAGCTTTCAGCAGATTGTATTTGAGTAATTGAGCTTCTTTAGTTGCAAGCACATTATTTCAGAATACATTGCTGATACACTGTGTATATCTAGTATGCCAGTGTTTGGTTATCAAGGCTCTTTTGTTTTGTGTAACTGGAGAACTTGAACCAGAGACAAAATGCTATGCTATTCCATCATGTAGGCCTTCACACAAAGTCACATGTACCTAGGTGAAGTACAGCCAGGAACCAAAAAGTTGCTTTCTCATTGTCTTGTACTTTAACACCTCTAGCCTATTTTCTATCACGTCTGTTTTCCTGCAATCACTGCTTATGACAGTAGCCTTCCAAATGGCTGTGTGGAGCTGTGTTCCTGTCCTTGACAGGTAGTATAACTGATGATTACCTCTCCAGGTCCTGCTGGGATAGAGCATAGCTGCTTAAAATGACCTTTCTGCTTTACCCTGTATGCTCTCTCCACATTGGACCTGTAGTGTAATGGCGGATCATTTACCAATGACTGAGGCGAAAGCAAAAGTTTGATCTCTTAAGCAGCAGCCGTCTGTCTGAGGTCATGTTGGACCCCGCAGATGTATTTGGGCTTGTTTAGGTGAGAAAATAAGCAATTTAGCCCAATATTTAAAATAACATGTACTTACATTGATTTATACGTTGTATGCTGTAACAGTGCTCCTGTAAACAAATCTCAAAACACCACTACTCCATACTGGTGACTCCATACTGGTCATTTTAAGCATAGGGAGGCACACAAGAGTCAGTTCTGATACTGGCCACCAAGCTTCACATCCTGATGAGACCATCTGAATTTTGATGGATCGCATGATTTGTTGATTGTTGACACGAAACATTGGAACATTGGATTAGGATAATCTTGTCTGCTGGTCCTGTAGCACTGTGTTAACCCACCATTTGAACCCCTGGACTAGACAAACTGGAGGCTAACTGTCTCCTCATAACGCTCTCCTCATAGCTGCATGTGCAAAGATAGTTCTACTGACATTCATGCCTTGTTTCCTTTTTTGTCGTTTGTGTGGTGAGACGTTTTGGCTTTTCACATCAGCCAGCTCACTGACCTGGCTGCTCTCATTTCCAAACCATTGGAGGAACAGCATACGGCTAATGTGAGTCAGTACCCTGTTTAGGGGCGACAGCATCGGCGTGTGTGTTATGGAGGTCACTGGGTGGTGGGGCCTTGTCCAAGTGGAGGCTGGCTTGTAGACATTATGGTTCAGACTTACATACACAGGGGTCAGCAAGTTTATAAGCTGTCATTCAACCAGGATACCAGCCCTGCTGGCTGGTCTGAAGGGTGTTTCAGAGGGTGACATTTTCACTATGACTATCTGAGCTTTAACCTGTGCTGTTACCTGCTTCCAATATTTACCGTCAGTGATTTCTTTATACACTTATACAGCCGATTTCAAAAATATGGGCTATAGAAATGTTGTTTAAGGCAGAAGTACAGCCGATATACCCTTTTCTCTTTCCCAGTATAGATTTATTGTCAGGATGCATTGTTAAGTGTCAAAAGGTCAAACAGTGTAACTGTATTGCCCATGAAAATAGCATTCCATTACGAACATACCGTTCTTGAGGGTGACGACAATAGTTTTTGTAGCTTGAGTAGTAACCACTAGATCTTTCCCCTAAAGTTAAAATAAAAATTAAGCCCTATTGGTCCTCAAAGTGGGGTCCAGGGATCCCCAGGGTTCCTTGAGGGAGTTCCAGGGGGTCTCTAGCAAAAAGGAGAATAATTTAATTTCACTATAATTCCATCCATAAGTAACACTGACAGAATGTACGACTATTTTGGTCATGGGTTTCGTACACTTTATGCAATAAAACATTTAAAAGCAAAAATCTTATCACATGGCGGACCCTGGGATAAAATCTTCAAATTTGTGTAAGTTTAGGAGTCCTTGATGTGAAAAAGTTTGAGAACCACTGAGTTAAGAGGACAATAAAGAATGGAAAGCTTTGCTGTAGTAGACCTGCAAACCAAGTACATAGAACATGTGCCCTCATCCCACAACATAACAACAACTTTTGATATAATTTATTAATATACCAAGCCTTTTAAAAACAGATTGCAAAACTTTGTACTATTATAAAACACATGTAGTACCCTGTCTGTCCAGGGGAGGGTAGTATTTAACATAAAATGTGTAAAAGGAACAGTGTAGAACAAGATTATATGAAGAAATGTGGTGAGAAACTTTGAAAAGTAGTGCAAAACACTAACTGAATTTTTATAATGTTTTGTGTGCACAGTTTACAATGAATTATCACATTGGCACATGCTCTCTCATGTATGTTTACCTAATTTTAAATCTGATGTGTATTTAGATGATTGAACACCAAATCTGAAAAAACATATCATTATGATGGGATGATGGCAATTTAATTTTTAAGTCACTTTCAATGTTTTTGATTATATGTTTTAACTCTCCAAAACTTCTAAACGGATACCTCCATAGACAGACAGTAAAATTTAACGTCAGAGCCTGCATAATCTTCAGTCTGTGGGGGAAAACGTTATTTGTTTGTGATTTTACTAAACAGTTTTACCAGCAGATGGCAGCAATGTAAATCAAGAAATAACTAAACTAACTAACTGTACCTACAAGATGTCTGCAATCCATTTACTCATTATCCTTAGTTCTGATGATGAACTAGAAAATTAGTGCCTCTCATACAAATAAATTTGTATGAGAGGGTATATTTATATATATATATATATATATATATATATATATATATATATATATATATATATATATATATATATATATATATATATATATACCCACAAAGGTGGGTGAGGTTTTTGTTTAATAAAATTTGACATAAATTGACATAAATTTGTTGAGCAGAGGTGGGCCAGTGCAATTGAAGCTGCATAACCCAAGTGGTGAATAATTTTATATAATGTGTTATAATGTGTTGCTTTATATTATTTAATAGTGACACAGTTGCTACAAAAATAGCTCAGAGTTAAGTGATTTCCAGAGGGGCATAAAAAGTTGCCGCAAAAACGTCCAATTGAAACAAATGCTGTAGATATAAATATGCTGCATAATGAGCATTGACCCGTGGTTTATTGATCCCAAAGGAAACTGTTTCGTTGTTGGGATTTGAAATGTTGTTCTAAGGATACTGGCACTGCAAGTCCCTATATGGATATTGTAGTGAGTTTTTAGACAGGGCACTTAGCTGAAGTAAACAGAAAGGGAGGGGAGACTGTGCGCAAGGCTTTGGAAACAGGCATGCAGACAGCCGACCACTGCAAAGTGTTGAGCGCGGGACAGACTGGCTTCAGCCCCACACCACTCACAGCACTCTTCCTCTGTCCAAGAGAAGACCCCCAAACCTCTCCTGTGAGGCGCTCACACTCATCCCAACCAATAATGTGAGAATCAGTCGGAAAAAGGTCTGTCAGATGTTAAAAGTCATCGTCGCTTCATTGTGCTTAAGTGCCGTCTGTTTTCAACACTGTCACACAGTTTCCAATCAGGCTACAGTAGGCTATCCACAAGGATACCTGGTGTGAGATGCGGCCATGTCCCGAGGAATATGCCCACGCGTAACCTCTTGCGGACCCTTTTGGATTTTGTCAGCGGCCCTATTTGCGGTGAACGTGATCGACGTGGACGCGTACAGCTGTCATGAAGTGAGGACCGCTTTCCAGCTGCGGCAGGTCGGGCCGCAGCACCGCGTACCGGAGACACCTGGCACAGGTGAGCCAGTGGGTTTGGCATGTATAGTGAAGTGCACTTTGGCTAAAGCGCACTGCAAACATTATGCAGCGGCGATAATAGATCCGTAAACAGAAGCCGCTGATTTTGTTTAAAGTACAACCATAGCCATTTCAGCCAATAACACCAGACCATGTAAATGTGTTAAAAGTGCAATTATATGGCAATGATTCAGGTCTAGACAAAAAAAAAACTTTTAATGAGTGTTAAATGTATCTAAGCATTCTTTACTCCTGTCAAAAGCACACGTGGGTCAGTGTACACTGACACACAAAAATCCCACTGAAGTGACAGCAGCCATTGAACGGTTGAGAGACAGAACAGATATTGCTCTCTGTCTTCACTTTTCTCATATTATTCCCTGTTGTAAATAAACTTTTAAAATGTTTTGGACGTAAAGTCTGTGTGTGCTAAGTCTGTTGTGTATAGAGGATGCTATTGGTTATAATGATTACTCTAAACAACAGCACACAACAAAATTGTGTGTCTGAAATTTAAAAAAAACAACCCTTTTGATTCCTGGTGTCTGTCCATCACATGTGCAGTCTGAGCATCAGTGTTCAGACTGCACATGTCCTGATATACCTGTATATTACATAATATATTATATTATAATAATATATTTATAATATATATATTATAATATATTTCATGTTTAAGTTACAAATGATATGTCTGGTTTAAAGCATTAGGGCTTGTTGATTTTCCAAACCTTTCCCAAAATCTTCTCACCATAAAAATAGGCTGTTCTGAGAGATTACATAATTATTTAGGAAATTTCCTTTGAGAAGCTGCTCAGTACATTCACAAGATACTGAGACAGGGTTTTTGAGCTAGAATAACTCTAGTATGAGACAGAGGTCTTATGTGGTTTAATCTCTGTAGATGAAGAGGCTGCAAGATTGTGTCCACAATTGGGGGTGGGGTGATTGATTTGTCATCTGTATATTAATTTGCACAAATCAGTCATCAACAATCCTTAAATCTTACAACACATATTGTCTCTCAGTACATGAGTTGAGCTCTGGGGCCACCAGTTTATTAGAAAAGATTGTCCAGCAGGCGTATAGAGTCTTTTGGCATCTCTGCTGACATGGTTCCCAAATGTTTCCTGTCTTTTGTCAGATTTTTGTTTGAGGGATGCTTGAAAACAGCTATAAATGCTTTGAAACTTTTGTGGTATGTGCTTTCCTTCTGCACACAGAGGAAAAAGTTATTTTGTGAGGATAAACATTGGTTCCAAATCTGCTTTGGACGCAAAATGCATTTTGTGCGGGTTTAGGCTTTGGTACAACTATGCTGTTTTTGCTTGAAAGTTATACTGCGAGCATAGTAAGACCCTTCATCACTTTGACTAATCATGTCATGTTTGATAGATGTTGGTCCGTTTCTACCAGTTGTCAATAATATTTGAACACAACACATTGGGTTATTCCATTTTTATGATTAATCCAGTCTTTTAAACCATTTAATAGTTAGTTACTGTAAATCTTCTGGCCTTACAAGTATTAAAATACCAGTGGATATGCATTGTGCAAGTACCAATATGAGTACAGACCAGAATCCTATACTGTAACTGAAATCGTGTCATATGCAAGTTGGTAGCAGCTTAAGTATCACCCAGTCTGAGTCTGCATGCTCTAACAGCGAGATGAGCAATAGATAGCTTAGTGGGTAACATACCTAGAGGTGCATCCAAACCACTTGATATGTTTGTTTAGCAGGGTGTCACTACTAGCAACAGAGGATGTCAGTTTCGTCACAAGCAGAAGTTTAGGGTTAGCTCTTAAAGACAACGGAAGGACTTCATTCTTCTGAGCATGTCAGCAGTCTGAAGCAAGGCTTGTGTGACAAACTTTTACTGTCTGCAGTGCATTGGCAGAAGCCACATATGACTATTTCAGTCTGATATTTCAGCTGTCAATGAGCATTTTACCTGACATTGAGCAGCAAACAGATTTAAAAAAAAAAACAAACAAACATACAGGCTGTACTGTATACTGTGATAATCTTTAGCTTTGATGAATTGCTTTCCCCACCTTTAGCCCTCATAAGATATTTTATTTCTGAAACACACCCTCTATCTATAGTAATAAAATTTGAGTAAAATAGTGCTGATATAATCCAGATGCAATCATCCACTACTCACTAGTCTATACTATCCATTGACGTAAATATTTGTGTTATTTAAAAGGTGCACTGAACTGCAATTTTTGTGCTTTCACACGCCACCACTTCTCTGCTGTCCCCTCCCTTCACAGCTAATCAAACATTGCTGTAGCTTCATAAGTACATTTTGGGCTTAAATGTTGTTTTGCTTTTTATTTGTACTCGTCCTGGAGAGGTTGTTTTGGGTCAGGCGCAATCTAGTCTTCAAAGCAGTGACCAATGCAAGGGGGTGTTTGAGTGGGAGATTTGCTGTATGTGTGTGTGTGTGTGTGTGTGTGTGTACAATTATGCTACTCTGCTTCAGTTCTCAGATCAAATGCCAACAAAAGCAACTCTTGAAATTTGAAGTGGCAAAACTTCAGCACTTTTCACAGTCTGATGTTTGTTTTAGGATACAGTGCTACGTTTCATTCATGTGTGGTGAACTGATTCTCACTAAGCACCAGGAGTGTGGCAGCAGGGAACTTAAGAACTGACCAACTGGATATGATTTTATAATGTTAAAAAAAGCACTTTTACAGTACACATATTTTACTAACAAATGATTACATAAGTTGTTTTACTGAATTACTGCTATTTCTTCTTTATTAGTAAGAGAATGAATCCCCCTCTCAACAATATAGTTGAAAAGAAATGTGTAATAAAAAGCAGACTTAATTGCAGGTGCTTACTTAGGCTATGTCTTAATGAGGGGCCCTGAGAAGCCTCCGCAGTATTTTACCAGTATGTCTCTGAATTGAATTATTTCAGGCTAAAATATTTGCTTTCTGGACCTTAAATGTTTGTTTTGTGGGCCACAATTTATAAAAAGTGACTTTATCTCCCTGCCACATTCAGCATAGGTAACTTAGATAATCAGTGACATGAAGTTGCTTATCCTGACATTATTTTGAAGAGTTATGGTCACTTTGGTACTGTGGTACACAGCCAAATGCTACATATTGAGATTACCACAGGGTGCTGATATAGCCCTTTGGAGATAGATCATTTGGGAGGCAGTCGGCTAGCAGTGCTATTCACAGACACACCAGTCCTGTGATATGATCAGCCTATTTTACAGCTCAGTTAAAACTACCTCATTGAGCAGGGCTTATCTGATTGTGTACATACCACTCACCGTTTTTCATTTTACTACTGCCATTCACTGATTTACTGAGTCATTAACAGCTATTCTGGAGTGAAAGAGAAAGTGTCTTTATATCTTTAATACAAGGCAAGCAGGGTCATGTGTTAATAGCGAGGGAATGGGAACACAGTGTGTTATCACATGTCGCCACATCCTTAACCAGTTACAGCGTCAAAAGCCTTGGCAAGCTCTCAAAGCTCAACATGGTCTTTGATTGGCTGTAGTTATTTTGATTCCCTTTTTAACTTGGCCTTTCTCACTGAGAGAGCAAACACATGGTGCACACCTCCTACTCCATACACACTCAAAATTGTTGAGCATCTGTGTTTTCTTTTCCAGACCATCTCTCAACCACTTACTTCAATCTCATGTAAGATGAACAGAAGAACATCTCCACTCCATTGAGTTTTTTTTTAAACTGAAGCCATTAGGAAAAAGACATTGTTGGTAAAAATAAAAACAGACATACATCTTTAAGTAACAAGACACAGTAAAGAGAGTTGAATCGACAACCGCCTCAGATGCTCTCTCTCAAGTCCACCCGATCACTCCTGCCTTATCAGGGTTGTGCCAGTCTGAAGCTGATTACCATGTCTGAGTCAGGCTCTACACAACATCTCTTAATGGATTTCAGCCTAAGTCTATCTTGTGTTTCAGTTGATTGTGTGCTACCGCACCCTCTTGGCTTTCTACAGTGGTAGAGACAGACGCAATTTTATAAGGTTAGTAGAATGCCAAGTATATCATCTACCTATCAAATAATACAACCAGCTAGAAAAGATGACCCTTGCTGAGCTCTAGGAATAGAAATAGTATATGTAAGCAGAGATGATTTCTGAGAAAGAGTGTTCAACAGATCATCTTGAATGTAACATAATTACTCTGCCAGGGGCTGAACAACGCTCTAGTATAATACTGCTTCATCATGTCTGCATCCATTTGTCCTCTAGCCCTCTACTTGGCTCTCTTAGCTCTGTCCGTCTGTGTGACCCCTTCCCTTTGGCATGGCTTTGGATGCTGTGCCAATCACTGATGGCAGTTGCAGCTTGGGGTCTGGGAAAGCTAAACATTCACAGTTCAGTTTCAAGGTTGTCCAAAAATGCAGGTATGCGGTAAAGACCCTTTGAGATGTGTTTTCATTCAGTATGGTCCATCCCAAGCCAGCAAATCTGTATAGAGTAAATATCCTGTATGTTCAGTGGATCAGACGACTTCAAAGGGAACTGGCTTCCTGAGGCAGGAGAAGGGTAACTGCATTAATTACCTACTTTCTAACAAAGTTATTCTTGTTCTTGTAAAAATATCAAAAAAGCAGCATCAGGAAACCGCAACCCTCCAGGTCATCAACGCTTTCCAAATCAAATCAAAATTTCCATACCATATTGGCAAGATGTGAGCTGCATAAAAATCATTTTATAAGTGCAGTAGTTAATGCATGTGTGTGTCTGAAAAGGGCTGTAATAACATAACTACCTTCTCAGCAGTATACTGTATTCACCTCAGCTAGTACCACACATTGAGAATGGCATGTGAGTTAGCTGTGCAATTATAGAATGGCAGAGTTTCTCCACTCAAGAGTTTTGACTTGTGCAATGAAGGGCACTGAGGTGTTGCTGAAAGGATTGTGACTAACAAGTCAAGACCCCTGAGCCATGGCTTTAATACGGCAAATTACTCCAGAGGTATTTGTCACCTGAGGACGATTAAGGGAATTAGGATTCAGAGTTGACATCCAGTCTAAAGAGTAAAGTGTGTGAAGGTTTAGCCAGGCAGAATGAGCAGCATACTCTTGGCACTAATTATAAAGGACCTGTAGAGTCTTCTTGGCCTATATCAAGTCACATTTCAGCAAAGTTTTTATCAGAAGAAAAGGTACAGCAAGTATTCAAAATAACATCCACACTGAATGAAAAAAGTGTAATAAATCAGACTTGTAAGGACATCTCTTGAGAATATGTCATAATTTTCAACATATGTAAAACATTTTCAGTTTTTTATCGAGTGCACCCACAATTTGGGCCTTTTTGATGAGGCCTTTTGGAGCTCTGTTCACAGTCTCATGCTGCTTTTCAAACTCATCACAAAAAATAATAGTTGCAAAAATATTTAACCCCGTTTACTACTCTCAGTGTTGTTAAAAAGCAAGCATCTGTAGGAAGTCACATTACAAGGAATATCACTTCAGCGCACTTGTAACAAGAAGGTTTTTTTCTTGGCAAAAACTACATCATGAAAACAAAGAATATTGGAAACAAGTCTGAGATTACTGAAACATGGGGAGATTACAGGAAAATTTCCAATTATTCAATTCATTAGTGAGGGAGGCCACCAAGACACATGTAGCAACTCTGAAGGAACTACAGGCTCATGGCTGCAGTTTAAAGATAAAGTGCATAGAATTTATTGGCATATATTGGAACAGACTTGGCAGACATGGAATATAATATTCATAAGTATGCTTAGTTTAGTTTATAACAGGGATACACGATATTGGATTTTTGCAGAAATATCGGAATATCTGATATTCCGATATTTTCCAACTCATTGTCGCCAATTGCCAATACCAGTATATGCAAATATTTTTGTTCACCTGGCTGGGGAGACTATTATGCATGCAATCATAGACAGTACTAAGATTGTACTGGGGTTCAGGAGCTCAGCATTAAAACTTTAATGAACCTGCCAAGTGGGAGGAGCAGTAGAGTTTTCTTTAAGTTTATTAGACAGACAGGATTAATGGGTAGGATTTAATCTCTGCTCCACACTCAGAGCAGAAGGTGACAGTAATGCACCTAATATGCTGGTTGCCATCTGCTGTTATAAACCAGAAAGAAGTTTTTTTTCAAACAGTGGTACATTTTGTCAGCCGAGGTGTTTCCTATCTGTGCAGCCAAACACAGCAGCTCCTCCACGGACTGTTTCACCTGGTGCTTCCTCCACAGGCTCCACTTCACTCAGCTGCCCTACAGACTCACTGCTTTTTCCCAATTTAACCTGAATAACCAACCGGGGGATGGTGCTTCAGTTGGATCCACATGGAGAGCCGGGGCTAGCTTGGAGGCTAGTGAAGTATTAGCCGCAGCATGGCTGGAGGGAAGCCTGCGCTTCAGGTTAAATTGGGAAGAAGCAGTGAGTCTGTCAGGAAGCTGAGTGGAGTCAAGCCTGGGGAAGAAACACCAGGACAGTCAAGGTGAAACACTCCACAGAGGAAAACACAGCCAAGCGGTGGAGGAGAAGGCAACAAATTGGGCGATAACAGTGTTTCATTTTAAAGCCTTTATTGGCTGATATCAGTGACATGCCAATATTATTGTGCATCCTTATTGCATAACCACCTGAAAACAATAATTGTGTTTACCTTAGAATGAGCCCTTTATATCTACATAGGGATATTTCTACTGTAGCCCAGAATGGACAAACCAAACACTGGCTCTAGAGAGGGCCTTTCACGCCATTGTAGGTTCTCCAGTGCACTTGGAAAGGGAGGAGGGAGTGATAAAGCACTGAGATTGCTGTCTGAGTGCTTTATCAGTTTCAGCTTTATGGCAAAGAGAAAGCTATTTTTGCAGTAAACTTACATAACATCTTGCCTTATTTTCCAACAAGAAAACATGGCAAAACATAAAGTGAAAACTTCACAGAACTGCCCTCAAAGCAACATTGTTGATGTCTTGGAAGGGTCTAGTCAGAGTCCATTTCAATCCAACTCAAAAATGTGTAGCAGAAAAAATTGAAAATTGCAGTTGAGTCACAGTCCCCAAGCAATTTGACAGAGCTTGAGTAGTTTTGCAAAGAAGAATGGGTGGAAATTGCAGTGTCCAGATGTTAAAGATTGTTATTAGTGCAAAAGGTCCCTACAATACTAAATATTTATTTTAAGAGGGTGTGCAAATATTTTGTTTTTAATTTTTTATTTAGATTAATTTGTTGTTAACTTGTTTTTTTATTTTTCATTTAATTAAAACGTCAAAAGGTTCAATGCATTTTATAGGCATATGTGTGTTGTGTAGTTGGTATCTTGGAAATTTAAATACTCAAAGAGAAGGTAGTCGGATATGAATAGATACATCCTACATTGTAGACTTCAATAACTATAAAAAAGTCCATGGTAGACTGCTACTATGTGTCCCCATAAATATTTTAGTTTACCCTTCAGATAGAAGCCACTGAAAAATGTTGTGATGATATAGTACTGTATATAAAATGTTTCAAGATTAGAAAGAATAGAATCAGCAGGTTGTTTGCTGTTGTACACGAGAGTAGTGACATGGCTTCTAATGATTCCAAAAAGTGGCCTGGTATATTCATGAAACAGCCAGCCTGTCCTGACTGCTGTGGTGGCTTTAACAGCCAAAGTCTTTCTGAGTATCACTTACTCCATGCAGCTACTCGCAAGGGACGGAGAGGCCAGCTTGGATTCCACTGTGAGTCCCTGGATATTAGTTTCATATCAGAGATAACACAGAAACACAAAGGAGAGAAAGACCCAGCCAGCCAAGAGAACAGGGTCAGGGACAGAAGGTGAGAGAGGACAACTCCAAATATGGTGAAATGACAATGCTAAAATGAAATTAAACTATACACTCACCGGCCACTTCATTAGATACTAGGGATGTGTGGGGACCCAAGTTTTTGTATTTATACACCCATAACACAGAGACAGTACAGCATGAAACATGTAGGGAAAACTTCAAATGCGATTACTGCTGTGCACTTTTCATTTATTGCCTATTTTATGCAACCTAACTTTGTGGGAAGGAGAAGGGGACCGACAGGTTATGAAGAGTCTCTTGAGAGCACTTCTCGTGTGTCAGTTTTATCTCTGGGGAACACCTCCAACTCTGGCAGTGATGTCCAAATTAGGAAATGTGCGTCATGCAGCGGGTGGATGTGACTCCCCTCATTGAGACCTGCTGAAAGTCATAACAGCAGAGCACAGGAGAGAGACCGAGATAGTTATTTAACCGACCTGTGTGCTAGTATGAGACGTTTTTTTTAAATTCCTGAAATCAAATAATTAAAAAAAATATTTGTATGAAATAAATATTCGTAAAAAAAACTTGTAAATAATCTGCTTTGTCAAATAAGATATTTGTTTTTGGGCCCACCCCTGTTAGGTACACCTGTGCAATCTAATGTAATCCAATACAACAGCTCTACCATTAATTCTACTTTTATGAAGCTTATACATTTTCAGTTTTGTTGACATTATCAGAAAGGTGATCATTCTACTTTATGTTTATTACTGAGATTGCAGTGGGTGGTGGTGGTGTACTGGAGTGTATTACATTGAAAAATATTTTGCCCACTCATGTATGTTAATGGAGTGGACAAAAAATTAGGAATACCATTCAATATAATTCACCCCAGTACACCACCACCACATGAGTGCTACCCTCAATACAAAGAAATACGTTTTTAAATGGGCAAATTTGTTTGTTGGAGTCTTTGTTTGACTGCATGACTGCTAAAGGCACCCACTGTACTGCTCTGATGAGTTGAGTGAATTAGACCAAAAAATACAGATTTAGGACTAATATATCCATTTTTTTAAAGAAAAGGCTACTAAATTGGCTAGTTAGGTGCTAGTCTAAGCCTTAAAAAATGTCACTAAATATTCTCTGTTTTGTTGAGGAGTTAATGTTACAGGATGTCTAGATCTGTCAATACTAATGTTGATAAAGAATGGGATTCTCACTCAGGTCCCGCTCATGAAAATTTGAAAACACCACGGTGAAGCTCAGCAGGAGGTAAGTAAGGAAATAGCAGATGATTTAGGCAATGGATTTTTGTTAAAATTGTGGTATTTCTGTTTAAGAAAGAACAGGATAGGATTTTCCAGAAACACTGTTGACAGGGAAACAGTGTCAATATATAAAGAGTGAACTGCTACAGAGATGGAGATAATGAGCTGGAAGGGGCAGGACAGCCAGTTATGACTTCACTCGTCTGGCTCTGGGATGGGAA